>CP049705.1:10674833-10939001 GCA_004148225.2 Heterodera glycines
ACGTGTTTTTTTATTTTCATTTCAAATTATTTGATTTTTATAACTCTTGTTTTAGCGCGCAAAGTCAATTATTTAATACTTTTATTTTAATTATGGACAAAAAACTTTTTATAATTTACTATTATCTTGACTTCTCCGAGGCTTATTGGAAAAAAAAATCAGCATTTAATATTATAAATTAAAATATCTTAAATGAGAACTTATTTATAAATTTAAATTCAACACTTTCATTAATTGTATTAATAATTTTTTAATTTTTCCTCTTTTAGGTTAATGATGTTTAAACCATAAATAAAAATATATGTTTAAATAATTCATATTTCTAAATTTAAAAAAATTGATATAGCAAATTTTGCTTCTATTTCCTTTTTATATTTTTTATTGGTTTATATAGTTTTTTATGCATTATTTTTACACCCTATTTTGATAAAGTAATTGTATTTGGATTTAAAAATATAAAACTCATCATATCACTATAGCTTTTGTATATCGTTGTTGCATGAGTTACATTACAAAACAAATATTTTATATTTATATTTTAATTTCTATTTTTCAGTAAACTTTTAATTTTATTAAATTTTATTCTAATTATTTTCATTAATGTTTAAAGCAGGCTTGCTTTAATTTTAAGAAACACCATAAACAAGCAACTATTTAAAAGCAATAAGATGGAATAGTTTTTAAACTTATTAATTTCATAATTTATGTTATATGTATTAAATTGTCGATTGTAAAAATTATTTAGCAAAAAATGTTTTACCATAGTCATTTATTTATTTCTTGATCATATTTTTTGGTTAAATGTTTAGCTATAGCTAATAATTTATAATCGCATGAATCAGCGGCGTCTTGCCGTACACGTCAGTAATGTTTATGTCGACCCCAGGTGACAACAGCATATGTTGCACTGAATTAAATTGTAAACTTAAGAGATACCAAAGCTAAACATGATGAATAATTCATTAGAGTTGTCATTTGTAAATTAGATTCTTACTTTCATTAATTTACTGAAGTGTGTTTTTTCATTAAAGTAACTCGTTCATTTTTGGTTTTCCTGTATTATAATATATATATGCTCTTTGTAAATCAATGGTCATTTAGCGCAATAATTAAAATAAATTTTTCTTGAATACTTTAATTGTATAGGCAATAATTATTATAGTTTTTACTATTTATAAACTTATTTTTAGTGCTTGTTTGGCGGTAGGCGGAGCTGGGAAAAATTTTGAAAGTTTGAGTGCTATTTATTCGTGGTTGGCCACTTCACAAAAAGTGCAAAAATCAAATATCTGATTTTTTATCAATTTTTTAAATTATCTACATGTTATAATTTAATTAAATAAAGCTTAAATACATTTAAAATTTTGTTGTTAGGTGAATCTGTTGGAACAATCCTCCATCTTTGGTCAGCACCCATGCTTTATAAGCAGCAGAATTTTGGCAGAAAAAAAAATAAAATTTATTTATTGAGCAAACCACAGGCACATTAGTGCTCTTATGTGGCGCATAAAAAAATCAAAATAAATAATGTCAAAAAATACAACAATATGAAATGTAAAGTAAAATAAAATAAAATGAAATAATGAATAAATAATGTCAATGCAAATGTCAATGAAATCCCTTAGAACTCATACATAGCTTTTAGCAATGCCCTGAATTGATTTGCCTTATCTGCCTGAATTGGAACAATTGTTAATTTGTTCCAATTCTTGGCTATACGGTTAAAAAAATTATTCTTACTTTTTGCGGTTGTGCGCCGCATTCTCAAAAGTAATGGCCTATGAGTGGATCGATCAGAAAAAGTAAAAACTTTACTAGCATCAAGACTCGTAAAACCCTTCATAATTTTAAAAGCGGTAGTTAGGCTAGCAATATTTCTTCGCTTGGCTAATTCTATAAGCTGACAAATTTCAAGTCTTTCTGAATATGATGTATGTAAAAGTCCGCATTTCATATTCTAATTGAGGTCTGACATAAGTCTTATACATTCTTATAATAGTTTTTAGCTCTCTAGTCTTCATTATTCTCAAAATATGATATGCCTTTAAATAAGCATTTTTTACTATTTTGTTTATATGTTCAGCAAAAGATAATTTAGAGTCAATTATTACGCCTAAATCTTTGGCTTTTTCTAAGCTTGGAATAATTTTCCCATTGAGAAAACACTCTTTTTTTGAATTATCTTTGCCAATATATAATGTTTGACTCTTTTCGACCGATATTTCAAGGCCATTAGATTTGGACCATTTTTCAAGAATTTTTATGGCTTCAGATAGATCATTTGTATTTGAATCATTTTGATGGAAAATATACAATTTAACATCGTCCGCATACATTTTAATTTTAACATTTTTAGGTATATTTGCCGGTAAATCGTTGATAAATATTAAGGATAATAATGGACCCAAAACGCTCCCTTGTGGTACCTCTGTATAAGTATTATAGCTTTCAGAGTAATGGTCTTCAATTTTTACCCTAAAACTTCTTTGTGACAAGAAGTTACGTAAAAACACCAAAATTTTCCCAACTATTTCAGTATTTCTAATTTTTGCAAGTAACAAATCAATAGAAACAGAATCGAATTCTTTGGAAAAATCAATATAAATGACATCAACCTCTTTTTGATTTTGTATGGCTTCGTAAAAATCGTTTAATGTCTGTAATAGTTGGGTTGTCGTGGATCTGTTTTTTAGGGAGCCAAACTGCTCATTCGCAAAGAAATTATTTTTATTCAAAAATTCAGTTATTTTCTTTGCCAAAATTCTTTCAAATACCCTACAGACCGTACTCGTAAGTGAGATAGGTCTGTAATTTTCAGGATTAGATTTTTCACCCTTTTTGTATATTGGAACAATTATGGAAGTTCTCCAAATTTTGGGAATTTGACCAGAATCAAGTGTTAGTCTGAATATATCGCATAATATTACTGCTAGTGTTTCCGAGCAGTTTTTAAGCAAAATATATGGAAGATTATCTGGAGACGTGGAATTTCACCCAGGCAGTTTTCTGAGTAAATTCCATACAATCCCCACATTAATTTCTATATCAGAAAGCTTTTCTCTTGGAGAATTATTTTCAGAATAATCAAAAATTTGATTGTTTTTATAAATACTTTTTGGAATGTTTCTGCTAAAAGCTTACATTTTTCCTTTTCATCAAAGCAAATATTCCCACTGTTATCGATTAAGTAAGGAATTGAGTTTTTTGGATTTAATTTTTTTAACATAATTTGTTAATGCTTTTTGCCCTGAAGAGATAATATTATTTTCCCTTTTAATTCCTGTCTCGTTTCTGAAGATAAGTGCATCTGTCCTGTCTGCCCGTCTAATTTTTGTTTTCTTTAAATGGCAATTTTTTCTTTGATAGTTGTCGCATTTAAGTTTTAAAAAAATATACTATTTTTTTTATGTTTGATTTATATTTATTTATTCCAGATATAAGTGAAGACATTATTTCTCCACAAATGCACGTTAGTCAATATAAAAATGAAAAATTCTTGCGACTTGCGAGAATAAAAATTGCGAAAAGATATCTTATTAAAAAGTACATATCAATAAGAAAAGCAAATAATCTTAAAATGAGGATTGCTACAGGTGTAAAAAATAAAATTTTTAATTCGTATTTAATTATAAAGATAAAAAAGTCTAATGTAATTTTTTTTTTAATTTGTAAATCTAATGCTAAAATGCTGGGGTAACTTTTTAAATTAAATTTTTCATTTCTATTTCGCATAATTATTACAATAAAAAAATCTCTGGGATTTTCCACGTGAGAATCGTTTGACAAGATTACAATTTATAATCACTTATTAATAATTTCAGAAACTTAAATTTATTATTTTTATTTATTTAGAAAAAAGCTTTAATAAGATTAAAAATTATGTTCTTTAAAATCATTGACATTTGAATATACATTGAATTAATTTTTATATATTATTAAAATCTCTAAAATTTATTTTATTCTTTTGTTGGATATTTTTGAGGAACAATTTGTGAGTTTTTTTCTTTATAATCTTGCAATTTTTCTGATCAATGGTGGTCTTGAAAAAGATACCTTGTTTGAAAATAAATTTCTTAATTTTATTTTCTGAACGAAATTGCTCTTTCGTCTACATTGGTTTATATAACACTTTTTTCTTCTTTCATTATTCCAATAATTAATATTTTGCTTTTTTATTTTTCTTTATTGAGTATTTGAACTATTTTTTTTAATATTAAATAATATTTTTTCAAATTATAATTTTAAAATATTAGGATTGCTTATTTTCTGAACATTTAAAGATTAAATATTTTAAATATTATGATTATTAATTTGCAAATGGGTATGCATTATCAAAGAAATTTTTTATCGCACTAAATTCATTTCCATCTCATGCACTGGGAATTTTGCCCGTTATAAGCAACTCATTTTTAACCTCCGTAATATTTTTGTAAATAATACGATTTTAATTATATATTTTTTATTTCTTTAAATATAGTTCCTCATTTAGCTTATATTACTAAGCTATAATTTTATTTCTATCTTTTTCATTCTATATATAGTGCGTTTGTATGATGTGCTTTTTATTAACTATGTTTATAGATTTAGCTTTTTATTTTATTGCATGATTTATTTATATGTTTTTGAATATTCAAATTTATTGATATTTAATTTAAAAATCACCCAGCGGATTTTTATTGATGATTCTTGGTCTGGAGCTGTTTAATGTAACGGTATTTCTCGTTCAGATTTCTGTAAATGATTGTAATTAAAAATAAATCAGTAATTAATAAATTTTTCCATGTTGTAATTTTTAAAAATAATATTAAACAGCTTATTAAAATTATCCTATGTTTTTTCACGTTGTAAATTTTTCAAAAATAGTTTATTCGTTAATTATCAAATGGGTTAACTCGTATAAACCATTTGAGAAAAATAAATTTATATTTTTGAGTTTTCTTATTTATTTCTACTTGCATAATTGTAAACCATGTCTAATTTTATTCATTAATATTAAAATTGAGCGCTTGTTGTTAGTTTTACAATAGCTTCTAAAAACTCCAAAGATATGTGCTTAATGGGAAAATTGTTGCTAAAAACTTTCAAATTTAGTGGTTTAAATCGTAAATTTTCTTCAAAAAGAAATAATGCAAAGTGTGACACATGACTATAATTCATAATTTATTTAAAATATTTTGTTAAAATATAAATTTTTTAATATAATTTATATTTCTTAGAATGCGCCTAATTATTTTGTTATTAAACAAAAATTTTGTCGATTAATAAAACAAAATTTTTATTTATTAGTAATTGGATTTATTTGGTATTATTTTAATGTTTTGTTATATAATAAGAATATTCAAATTTAAACTTACTTTTATACGTGAAATATACATTATTTTTTAAATATTGAAATTTGGTCATGTATCATGATCAAAATAGTTTTAGGATTTGGTGTATTTGCTCTGAATGTTGTTCCGCTTGAATATATTAAAGCATAAATAATCAAAATATGTTTTTTTAATTATTTAAAAAATTAGAGCTCATTTTTGACAAATAATGCTAACAAAGGATAATGATGTCCTTAATTGTATCGTTTATACGTGCAAATTAAAATCCTATTAATTTTTTTGCAATTTTCTACTTCATTAACTGAGGTATTTATCTTCTTTAATTCAATGAAATTTTGTATTTTGAACTGAAAAACTAATTGCAATACTTGCAAGGTGTTTATGCTATTATTTCTTATTCCCATTGTATAATTTATCATAGAAATATAGGTTTTCTTGAAATGAGAATAATATAATAAATTTATACCACCATTGTTTTTCAATGATACATTTAAAAAACAATTATCTTGTCAGAATTAAGTAATTTTTAGCCAAACAAAACTGCGTTTTGAGCGCTTGGATGGTAGAAAAAGAGTTCATATCTATGGTCAGATAACTGGATTTACTAATTTAGCTTAACGTAATGATTGATATTTTTAAAAAATCTAATTTTATGTCTTACCTAATTCTGTTTTTAATCCTGATTTTTTCAAAGCTTATAAATTATGGGATTTTGTATATCATATATTTTGTTTTCTTCTTACTAAAATTTATATCTTATGGGATTTTATTGTTCAAAAACTGTTTGTATGTTGTATATTTTTATGTTTTTTCGACTAAGTTTATCATTATATTTTATTTGTTTCGATGAATAGACGTAATGAAAAATCCATTTTCTTGAATTTTCAATAGATTTAATCTATTATTTTTTTTACTTCAATATAAACTGGAAATATTTATTTTCTCTCCTCTGCTTTTTCTCTCTATCTTTCTCTCTCTTTTCTCTCTCTCTCTCTCTTTATCTTTCTCTTTCTCTCTCTCTCTCTGTCTCTCCATTTTTCTCTCACTCTGTCGATTCATTTACTTTCATCAACTGTGTAATTTTTCTCTCATTCTCTGACTCCGCTGTTCTTTCGATGTCAATGGCGTCACTTTGGAAAGTGACGCCAATTAGCCGCTGAGAAATGGATAACATTTGGTTGGTGAGCATCGCTGAACACTCATTTTGCATTTCACTTCATTTCAACCTACGAATTTCCAAATGCAAAATGGAATAATTTTTTAAATAATTAAAAGTCCTGCTTCATAATTAGAGATTGATTTTATTAAAAATGATTTCTTTTTTAGTCTTACAATTTAATTTGAGAACATCATAAATGAGTGCGACCATTACTGCCATTTTTCGAAAGCGCTTGGGTGCTTATATCTCGGCCAATGGGGGAAATTTCGAGCATTTATTGTGATTTTCCGGCTTATTACTATTTCCAAATTCACTCCCAAAAATTGACAATTTTCTCCTCCAACTGCAATCATTTCAAGAACAATTTCCCCAATGTTTCAAGAAATAGTTTTTCAGACCTCCAGCAAATTCAATAAAATATTTCTACTACAAATTTCTTAAAAATTTCCCCCAAAAATTTTTTTACTCAAATTGTTATAAAAACCAATTTCCCTTTGCTGGAGGTCGACTTTTCCGCTTCTTTAAATTAAATTTCAACTCATATCACAACTACCCATTGACCTCATTTCATTACCAAATGTGAATTGTCTTCTTTAACTTCTACCCATTTGACCTGTCGTATTTCCACCTCAAGTGTAAGCGGCAGCAATGCCCTTCTTTTGGTTATTTTTATTTTTGAATAAATGAAAACATATTCCTACAGATTAATTTGAAGGAATAAATTGCTCCTAAAAGAGTGACAGAACTTTTATCGCACCCTGTATTCTCTAAACAAATATCAAGCATTTATCTTTTAAAAATTTTTATAATAAATTCTTCTTCAAAAAATCTATTTTCAAAAACCCTTATCAAGACATTTTTTCGAAAAAAGCAGAAAATCCAAAATTTTCATGTATTTTTATTTATTTTTGAAAATTTTTTTTTCCAACGAGGAAAAATATTATTTAGAGACATAAAATTATTTTTACATAAATTAAAGTAATCTTTCGCAAATAGTCTTAAAAATTTAAATTATGAGAGTTAAAAAATTTTGAACACACTGTTGAGAATTTTTAGCGTATTGGCAATTTTTATCCATTTACAACATTTTGTACATATTTCTCAAAATTTTTGAATTTGTCCACAAATCCGCTCCTTATATATTACATAATTATTGCAATAAAATTTCTGGGTTAATTTAATGTTATACTTTGTAATATTTTTAAATAAATTAAAATCATTTATTAACTGGATAAATAATTTTTAAAATTTTTACATATTTTGGATTTTTTGTACATATATATTTCGGAGGTGTTTTTATAACTGTTTTCATATTTTGCAATTTTTCATACATAAAATTATGAGGCCTTACAATTCAAACAGGAAATTAATTTTGATTTACCTTTATAAAAGGTTGTTTTTTAAATACCAACATTGGTGTTAAAATTTATCTCATATAACATGCGTTTTCCCTCAATGCAAGTAAACGCTATTTTTTGTAATTTCAGTGATTTTAAAATTCATTTTGGCCGAATAAAACAAAATGAAGAATTAAAATAATTCTTAAGTTGACAAAGAAAAATAGTGCAATTAATGAAAAATAAAATATTACATCCATCTCCCGGGCTTTTCTGTTTCTTTATCAGAAATGCATTGTAAAAAAGCATATTAAAAAAGAAAAACACTATAGTCACTTTGAATTAAATATTTTTCAACGGTTTAAAAAAATGTATAAAAAAGATTTAACAATCTAAAAAACGATAAAGGGAAATTATGAAAAGGATCTGTTACAGATATCATAATCGAAGGTGAAAGACTCAGAAATTTTATCATAAATTAAAATTTAAAAAAATTTAAACGCATTTAAAAATTTAAAAAAGGACCATTTATAATTTGCATAATTTACTTAAAAATAAAATAACTTTTTAGAAATAATAAAAATTTTCAATTTAATAAGTTTTATAAAAATTGCCTCATTTCAATTATAAAATAACCATTAACAAAAATAAGCTAAATATCTCATTAAAATATTTATATAAAAAAAGATTATATAAATAAAAACTAAAAATCAATTATGCATGCAATAAAAAATTGTAGCGAAACTTTGTTCTAAATCTCTAAATTTAATGTCTTTAATAAAAATCTAATTGTTTAAAAATCTTTAGTCATACAATGCAACAACACAAAATATGATTAAATTCTTTTACACCACTCAAATTTGCGCCATTTCCTGCGACTTTAAGAATATCTGTGCAAAATAAAAGTAATTAATTCTTAAAAAATATTTGATTTGGATTCTTTTTAATTACAAGATAACATCGAATTAAAAATGTAAAAAAACTTTATAGCAATATGATTAAAATTAAGCATATAAAATGATATTAAATTTGTCAAAAATACCTATGGAATTCAACGTTAAAGGTTAAAAGGCCAAAGTTTATAATTCATAAATGATTAACAGATTTTAAAGCAGTTCAAAATTTAATTAAATTATTACAATGAGAAAAAATGCATTAATTTATCATTTAAATTAAGTTGAATATAAAAAATCACTAAGTTACTTTTAAAATATTAAAATAATATCAAAAAAATTTTCAAAATTTTTAAAATAATTTAAAGTTAGTTTAAAATCTCTTAATATGAACTCAGCAATATTATAATTAAGAAATATTCAAATAACATAAACACCATTATAAAGAATAAAATTATATTTTAAATTAACTTAAATTTAGCTTCAAATTGTCTGCTGATTATAAATTTCATAAGAGGAATTTTATTTTATTAAATATTCATAATTGATTAATTTTTAACTTAATCTTTTAATATAATTCGTGCACAAATTACCATTTAATGCCAGAAATTAAATTAAAAAGTATATTATAAAACGAAAATTTAAAATGAATAACGAATTATTAAAATCAGTAAAAAATATTTTATTTGTACATAATTTGACAGCAAAAATTTTGCTTCCAAAAAGATATTAAAAAACATTCACCCAGACCTTTTTTTTGTACTTCGGCACCAAAATTTTTAATCTCTTCCGAAAATATTTTAAGAATCAGAGGAAATGTTATAAAATGAGTAATAAAGGAAGAATGAGTTAATACAGGGCAAAAAGATTCAGCAAGAAATTTCTTGATAAATTGATTTCAAATTTTATTTTGGATAATTAATAAAAAATAAAATTTGCACAACAAAAAATAAATAAAGCCTAGTAGAACAATACTCTTGAAAATTAATTATAGTATTTAAATCATTTATAAAATATTGTCTTTTAAATTTATAAGCATATATGCCCTTTTAGTTATTGGTAATATTTGCAACACCTAAAAGTGGAAATTAATCGTAGTTTTCATGGAAAAATTTTATTGATGACATATTTGGATACAACAGCTATTTTCAGCGGATTTTTTGGCCATATTTTGGCATTTAAAAATAATTTTCTGCGTAATATAAAGGAATTTTCATTTTTGTTCGATTTCTATGGCTAGGGCGGGACCGAAAAAATCTATTGGATACAGGGCGCTAGCGGTGCCGTAATTCCACCGTTGAAAATTTTCACAAAATTAGTTTTGAAAAGTTATAAGAATGGACAAAATTTATATTATACAATCTTTTAAGCTAACTCGTTGAAGAATTCTCACACATAAAAAAAATTAAAAGATTTAATTATATATGTATATTATGTAGGATAAAAAATAAATTTTTTGTTAATTAGTAAATTAAAGCATTTATTGATTGAAATCTTAGTTATTAAATAAACATTAAAGAACATCATTAATAATATCAACCTAAAAATTATGTCTTATAAAAAAATTAAAAGCAAAATAAAATAATCAATGTTGATCCATTTAAATAAATATTAAATTAAATGTTAATTTAAATATAAAATAGAATCTCAATAATATATTAGGGCTAAAAATAAACATTTAAGAGCACTAACTAGAATATAAAATTTGCAATTGAAAAATTCTCTAAAAAGTCACTTTATTTAATTAATAAAATATCTTATATAACATAAACAAAAAAGTGAAAGATTCATAAAAAATTCAAAAATTTTATTCAATAAATTTGAAAATTAAATATAAAGGTAAAAGCTTTTATGTGAAAGAAATTATTTAATTTTAAACAGTTGACCATAAAATAATATTATTCAATATTTAAATGACTATGCAATAAGTTTAATTATAAAAATGATTAATGTGTGACCCCGAGACACAATGTTTCAAAATACATATAATTATAATTTGTCGAATATAAGCCAATAATCTGAAAATTTTCAAAATCATTTTCTAGATAAAATCTTGGCATTATGCCATAACATTTCCAAATTAAGAGTATTTTAAGAAACCAGAACAAATTTGGTTTCTACCCCAAAATCAAAACACTTCTGACAAATTAGAACATATTTATTTTATCAGATTTGGACCCACGAAATCAGAACATTTTTTCTGATAAACCAGTACAGATCACATCCCTGTTCTTTAGAAATGTTTTCCAAAAAGTCACCTTCCTTCAATTTTATATTTTAAAAAGCGTGTTGAAAGAAATTATTACAATTTTAAATTCCGGGATTGGCCATTAAGCACTAAGCACACAGAAAAAGGAAACCAAATCTTACTACAACATGAGGATATCCTATTGTAAATAAATAATTATCAATTTAACAGATGGGATGAAACAATAAAAAGTATATAAAAAATAAAAACAAAGCGTTTATTATCACCCAGATTTTAACCTTATTTTGCAGATGCCATATGGTGATATAAAGCCAAAAAAACAGAAGAAAGAGAGAAGGAATTATTCTTGCATCCTCAGGTCGTGAATGATTGCAATATTGACAATGAAATAATTGCAGAAAAAATAAATTGAAATAGAAACAAAGCATAAAAAATTTACAAATTCAAAAAATTTAAAATCAACCCATTGAATGCAATAAAAATGTTTTTTTTTATAAGCGATGACATTTTTTGGAGAAATATTCAAAATAAATTTCAAAATTTTCCACTAGATAAATCTGTCGAAAAATAATCTCCCTGTCTCCATTAATCTACCCGTCTCTAATAGAACGAACACAGCGCTAGATCAACATCCATCGATCTACACAAGAATGAAATTTAAAAAATATTAAAAATTATTTGAAAAAGAACAAACTCAAATACTTAATGACAAAAACTTAATATAAAATAAAAAGACACATTATGAAAAATTAGTAAAACTCTTATATTTAGCAAAAATGGAAATTAACTTATTATATAATCAAATGAATAAATAGTTATGCTGTCTGTCTACAGGCTGAATTATATTTAATAAATCGAGGCACCGCAATTCTCTCGTTGATCAATGAAATGCCATTGGTCGTTTGACTGATCCCTACAGCCGGCAAAATGTTGTCCATGAGGAGCTTTTTATCGTTATAATTAAAAAATTGTTTGAAAAAGAACTTATAATAGTCAAATACATTATACGGTACATTCTATATTAAATTAGCAAAATAAAAGATAAAATAATGATGCATTTTCGATAGAGGAAGTGGCGGTTAAAGAACCAATGTTTAAAAGCGTGTAAAGAAAATTTTACGAAATTTTCAGTTTTATAAAATCATTATTAAAAAATATTTATAAAACATAAACTTTTTAAAAATTATGCCACGAAATGATTTGTGCTAAATTATTTAAATATCTAAATAAATTAAAATGACACCAATTTTATCGAAAATTTTAAAAATATTACAGCAGTGAAAATAAAACCATTAAAAATAAACAAACTATTTTAATAACTGGAATAAAATGATTGAAAAGGCTATTCATTTTTAATTTTGTTTTATATTATAAATTCAAAAATATGTTAATCGAAAAGAAATTTATTAGAAAAATATGAACAGTTTAGGCATGGAAAATTGGAACGACGAACCATTTTATAAAATATTAATTTTAGAACCAATTCATCATAAAATGATGTGTTTCAAAAAATTTGGTTTGATTGCAGGTCATAAACTGAACTTCAACACAGTAACGCAATTTTCTTAAAAATAAATACGAAGAAATTTGTTCAGAACTGAATAATTCATGAAATACTTTACTTTAGTAAAATAAATTTGACTTAAATTATTTATATTAAAAATAATATAAATTATATAGGAGGCAAGTAAAGGCTATTTAAATAAAACTTATTATAAAAATGAAATATTTAATTAAAATGTTAGTTTGCATAAATTCAAAATTGTAAACAAGTTCATTAAACTTTAAGTCTTGGTCCGAAACAGGGTCAGCAATCAGTAATGAAGAAATATTAATACAATTAACTCTGTCCAAATAATTAAATTTCTTATTATATTCAAATAAATATGAGAATAATAACGCAAAAATTTGAAAGTCCCACGCTCAAAATTCATAATTACCGTTCAGATTTTATGGCGCATGCCTTACCGTGGGAAAACAATGTACACTTATATTTCAAGCGGGAGTAAAATTATTTAATTGCTAAATATACTCACTTTGTAATAATGAGAAATAAATGTAGGCGAACTTATAAACATAATATAAAAATTTTTAAATTTAATTTTAAAAAAGAGGGAAAGATAAATATAAAACGAGAATATGAAAAATAAATTGCATTAAATAATAACTCAATTGAGAATTTACTTAATAATTTATTAATCAAAAAAGATAATAAAAATCTGTGATATTGTTTCATTTGGAATTTAAGATCCAATTATCAGTGAGAAGAAGAGGTTACTATTAAATGAAAATAAATTCAATTTTCAATAATATTAAATATATGTGAAGTGATTGTTAAAAATAATTATAACGGGCAACTGAACGATTAACAAAAACAAAATGAAAAAATCAATGATTAATTAAAAGGCTGAAGGAAAATTGTCGCGATTAATGTATTATCAATTAATAAAGATAAAAATCCTTATTTATGTAAAACTTTAAAAAGCAAACTTATTTATGTAACAATTAAAAAAGCACATAAAATTCATAGTAATTTAAATTTAAAATTATAAATACAAAAGTGGTCTTGACTGTTTCCAACTCCTCATCTCAAGCAGGCTGAGGGAGATGAAGCACTTCGTTCAAAACAGTTAGACAAAATTTGGCAATGTGCATCTTGAAAAAATATATTTTTTTTGAAATTTTCAATTTGACTAAAATACAGCTGAAAATATTGCTAAATAAAAAACAGGCGATATTGTAAAATTGCAAATTTTGATGACAAAAGTATTTTTGTGCAAAAAATTTGTGTCTCTCTTCTCACTCTCTGAAACGAAACACATCAACAAAATATTATACTTTAAAATTTAAAATAAATTTATTAACAACAAGAAAAGCGTGATACATAATAGGGCACCTATTTAAAAAAAGATACATAAATAAATTTTTTTTTATAAATTACCAAAAAATACTAATTGATACAAGAAAAAAACATAACAATTAAAACTTACAAATATAATTATACCTCCTATATAAAATAATACTAATTTTTTCATATATAATATACAAATCAAGTATTGCTACAATTAAAAATTATAAATAACATGGTTAAAGAGGAAAAATATTATTTATTCAATGTTTTATGTTATACGAGGCCAACATGATCGGCAAAGGCATGTGAAAAACCCCATTGTTTTGTGGTACAACGCGAATATCTTTTAATTTCTAAAGTTTAAAAGTTTAAGTAAGCATAATTGGAATAATAAACATAAAATAAATAAAAAAAACAATGCGAAAAACAAATGCTTATGTTTTTGCATTATAAAACGCAAATTAAACATTAAAAATCTTTTAATCACGACATGCATAAAAAATGAAAAAAACAAAGAAAAATAGCTAAATCACATTCATTTAGGTAAGAAATTAAAAAGCAAATAAAAGTTTTATTTAAGATGAATAAGGTAAAAGCCAATAATCATGTAATATTAAAAGAAATTAATTAATAATTTTTAAATAAATCAAAGATCGTGAATTTATTTCCAAAACAATGGTAAGAATGGGGGTCTAAGTGAAAAATTTTGAAGGATATTGGTGGGAAAATTAAATAAATAAATTGATTTAAATCAACGAGTGAACATATGTGTGTAGCCGAGTGGTTAACACTTTGGTCTTTTATTATTTGTCACTTGGGTTCAATTCCCCATTGGTATAGTTAGTTTTTATTTTTCTTTGAATTATTTTAGTTGAAATTTAATTAATAAGATTGAAATTATTTTTATTTATTTTTAAAACAGCCATAGAGCCATAAACTAACCAATGATTGGACATGTTTTGGACAAAATCTACTAACAAATTTCATTAAAATTTCAAAATTTTACCCGGCGGCGCCTATCGGCACCGCCGTCCCCCCCCCAATGTTCCCCAAAAGATTTTGGCAAAGATGCGCCTCAAAAAAACGATTTAATCAAAAAAAGTTTTGCCAATAAGTTAAAACACAAAAAAATTCTATAAGAATATTTTGGAATTAAAAAAATAGACAATTTTAACGAAAATTATTGCTCTATAAAAAATTTTCTAGGAATTTTAGAACTCAGGAAATTACCAGTTTTTGCGGGTGCCTCAAAAATATTGTTACCGGCTTATTTTTAAAACAAATCAATTCCAGAAATTAAATTTTAAATTTTTTGTCATTAATAAAAGCAATATTTAATCATTTATATAGAAATAATTTTTTTAAATTGTTAAAAATATATCACTAAAAAATAGTAAATCAAAATTTTAGAAAAAATCAATATTTTTTGAAAAAAATTTTTTCCCGTTCCCAGCGGGATTCCCGTTAAAATTGACGGGATTTTTACGGGAACGGGAAAAAGGCGGGAATCCTGTTCGGGAATCCCGCCCCGTTCATTTTCGTTTTCCCGTTCCCGTTCCGGAATAATTTTTTTACTGCTCTTTAATTAAAACCTTAATGGCTAGGATAAAAAATAAATTGTCAAAATATCTTTGAAACTTTTCATTCGGCTAATACGAATTGCTATTCCTTTCATCAAGAAAGCATATAGAAAGAAAATTCCAAAATTATACGACAATTTACATAATAAAAATTAAATAAATACAATAAGAATAATAACAAAGACAATAATATACCAAAAAATAGCTAGATAACATATTCAATCATGCAAGTAATTCATAATTATATGAATAGATAATAAAAGATTAATTGAAAAATCAAAATATCAATAAAAAGTACGATAAGGATAAATGAATGGACGTGTGCACTCATTAATGGTTGCGTTTCTTTTCATCGATTTGTCAGTTTATTATACTTTTAATAATTTTAATAGGAAACAATTTGGTATCATAAGAAAGTCACATACATTTTACGTCACACCGTCACTTGAAAAATGTTCTAGAATTTTTGGTATTGAAGCTTAACAAAAATTCATTTTTTATGATTAATTATTGTTTTTCCGTTTTTTTTAATGTATTTTTTGCATTTCTCAAAACGCCAAAAATGTATCTAAGTTCGTCAATTTGAGCAGAAATTAAAAAGTTGGAAAAATTAAAATATCTAATTTTATTAAAGGTAGATTTTTGAGCTGAATTAATTTCGAATGCGCCAATTTCAGTTGTTAATCATGTTAAAAAAATTTATTAGTAAAAAATGTCCCAATCCAAATCCAATTTGCCAGGTTTCGGCTTTTTGTCAGATTATATTAAAAGTGTTTTTAACCAGGTTGAAAAATCATACCCTCACAATCGTTATGTTGAATAATACCCAGTTTACTAGATTATGCAGTACCACGATGGCAATAAATTATTGAAAAATTAAAAAGATAAAAATGAATAATAAATACATTTATAAAAGCGTTTAAAATATAAAAATAAATTATTTCCTGAATTTTTTTTGCAAAAAAGAAAAATTAATTAGCAAAAAATAAAGCAATTCTCTTATCCAAAATTATATAAAGTTATCAATGGAAAATGAAATTATAAGATATGTAGTACAAAGCAGTTTAACTCTATATATTCAGGAAAAATTTGTTTTTTAGAAAAAGGCTTGTAAAATACCGAAAATCCTTAAAAATATTAGAAACAAATAAAAAAATGAAATTTAGGAGCCATAATGGGACTCTTTAAATAATCGGAGAAAGATTGTATTTGTGGAAAAGCTTTTTGTCATCGAGGCAAAATTTTCTTAATGAATTGAATAATTTTTATTAAATGATTCTCACAGTCGATAATATCGAAATTCAAAATTTTCATGGGATTTGTATTTATGGAATCCATAATAAAAATTTAATTAAATGTTAATAAAACTTTAAAAAATTTTAAAAATAGTGCGTTAAAATGATCTTTAAAAAATTAATAAAAAAAGTGCATAAAAACAATGTTCTTGGACAGTTTTTTAAAGCATTAAAACAAATTTAAATAAAAATTAATGGTATAATACTTAAAGAATAATAATCAATTTTTTTTTTAATTTAAAAAGCTCTTTTTGGTGAATTTACCGTAATATTTTAGAAAAAAAGCAAAAAATTAGAAGCAAAATAAATAATACTGTAAATGATAGATAATTCAAGATAAAAATCATAAATTAAGAACGTATTGAATTATCCAATTGCTGTTGGGACATCGAAACTCGTCTTGAATCGCTGGAAGAACTGGAATTTAAAATCAATCCTTTCTAAATTATACATGAAAGTTATTCAATTTTATTCATTATCTAAATAATTAAATTGCGTAGTTTTGATGCTCACCCATTTCATTTAGTCTTGCCCATTGAAAACACAAGGTATCCTTGCCAGGAGAAATTTGAAATAAAATTACTTGAAGCAATAAAGAAAGAATCAATTAAAACATATTTTAAAATAAAGAATATATTTTCACACGAGCAAAAAATTTCTTCTTTTGTTTCTTAGCTCTAGTCAATACAACATTTTAAAACATAAAAAACAACAAATGCAATTTAAAATTTTAAAGAAAATAATAATAATAAAATTTAATTCTTCTATGTTCATGATTCTTAAAACGATTTAAATGCAGTTTAAAAAATCTCTTAATGTTAATTATTTATATTTTGGTAAATCGTACAAATTACGAAAATTGAACACGGAAAGTATCTATTTGTAAAATGTCGATTTCATATAATTGAGTTTGAGTCCAAACTGCTGTGAAACAGAGTGTGTGGCTATTTATTGTTTTTCAAATTGAGCGCCAGTCAACTGAGAGCCAAGAAACTATGCTAATAGCAAAACTATGCTGTAATGAAAAAGAATTAAAAAATGAACTTTTTTTAAAAAAATTTAATAAAAATAATTATAAAACTTAGATTCAAAAGAAGGGAAGTGAAGCGATACATAAATAAAAAAATATCACATTTTGTAGAAAAACTAATAATTTATAGACACTTTAGCTTAAAATGTAATATTTGGAATTAAGATGCCAAAATTCGACGTACTGTGGTATTTATAAAAATTTCTGCGTGAATTCAATAGGTTGAATAAATTAAAAAAGAATTTTTATAAAGTTAAATTAAATTTGCCTTAAACTAATTATGAGGCCCCCTTTTTAATTAAAGTGCCATTGACATAAAAAGCAATTAAAACGAAATAGATTGCCAAAAAAATTAATTTATAAATTTTTAGTAAAAATTTTGTTTTCGACAAGTTAACCTAAGAAATTAAACATTAATCAATAAAATTAAAAAAAAATACAAAAAAAATGAAACAAAAAGTGAGCGTAACTTTTTCACTTCACATTTCATGCAAGGTACCGTGTTGGGTCGGTCGCCTATCCATGAAAAATTCAAAAATAAACCAGGGATGTGATCGAAAAATTTTCAAAATCAGAACATCGGGTCCAAAAAATCAGATTTTGGGGTCGAAAGTCAGAACATTTTGCAAAATTGCTTCAAATCAGTTTTTTTTTACAATTTATTCGATCAAAAATGTATCAAATATTATATTTTTTACCTCCCATAATCGATTTTAACAACTTTTGGGAGGAAATAAGCAAATCATACATTTAAATGCAATTGGGCTCAAAAAATCAGAATTTTTTTGCGGCGCATTTTTTCAAAGACTTTTTGGGGAACAAGCGGGGCGAAGGCCGGCGGTGCTGATAGGCGCCGCCGGGAAAAATTTTTGAAAATTTGTGTATGATTCGTTAACAGATTTTGTCAGAAAAATTGTGATTTTGAACGCAATTTTTAAGAAAACAAAGGATTTTTAGTGTCCGGCGGTGCCGATAGGCACCGCCGTGGAAAATTTTAAAAATCTGAGTGACATTACGCCATAAAATTACAAAATTCTGAAGGATTTTAAGAAATCAGAACAAATTTTGGTCGCTACCCCAAAATCAGAACATTTCTGACAAATCAGAACAGATCACATCCCTGAAATAAACTGAAATAAAACAATAAACTGCTGATAAATTAATATTAATAAGGCATAAAAAATAAACAATTAAATCAATCAAGGCAACAATATTTGATACAAATTCTTTTGTCCAACTCAAATTTTCGCCATAGCGATACGATATTTCAAGTTCTATAAATGAATAAATTTAAATAGGATAAAAATATAAATGATTTCGACAAAGAAATTTCACATGACAAATAAAAAGAATCAGACTTTTTAATTAAATTTTGTTACAAACAAATAAAAAAGCTTTGTCAGATTTAATAATATTGTGAAAAGTTAAAAAATCTAATCGTTAAAGAATAATGCAAAAATATGAATAATTAAAATGATTAATTAAAAATAATCATAAGGAATAAAAAATAAATAATTTCAATTAAATCGTTATTTAATTCCGGTTATAAAATGATTTGAAAATCACAAATACATCTGCATTTTTTCCTGTGAAGATTAAAATAAATTAAAAAAGGCTCGTGTTTTAGCCTCCTTACATTAATCAGTGAAAAGTATGGGGTCTCGAGATTCATGCGGAATTGTTGAAGGTCAAACCGTGGAATAGAGGATGACTAACCAGGAATGCCCGTAAGGGAAAACTGAGAAAAAAAAATTCAAATTTCATTGAAGAATTTCTTATGTAATTCAACCTTTTATATATTTAGATTTTGTGCCATTTTTACATTTTTTGTTAAGCCCTAAAATTTCTCAAAAATTTCGAGAGAATGAAATTTACATAATTAATAAAAATTAATACAAATTATAAAACGGTAAAATTTCATGCTTATAAATTTGCTAAATGGAAAAAATACGTCAATTTATTAACATTTAAATTCGGTTGAAAATTATGTATTATCCTGCAAAATTTCTAAAAAATTCTTTAAGTTTAAACAAAGTTATGACCTGAGAAGCTCAAAAAACCATGTTTTTTTGAACATTTTCAGTCATAACTTTCTTGAAACTTAACGAAACTTTTTGAAATTTTGTAGGCTAATAGAAAACACTTAGTGCTATTTAATGATATCAAGAATTAAAAATTTAGATGCTTTTGAACAAAGTTATATCAAAAAATATTTTCATTTGATGGTTTTTTGACTAACGTCATAGCACCCATTGCATCCCTAGTAATGAATTCTCTAATATGCAACCACGCGAAAACGGTCCTCACGCAAAAAAGGCCACGCGGGGACCGGTAAATTGGACACCGGAAAATTGGACACCAGAAAATTGGACACCAGAAAATTGGACACCAAGCGGAAAAATGGACACCGCCGGAATTTTGGACACTAAAGGAAAATTGGACACCGGAAAATTGGACACCAAATTTCGCTTTTAAAAAATAAACCCAGGAATTAGGTTGAAAATTAAATGGTGTGGATAAATGATTAAGGCACTTAGAGTGGATCAGGCATTCGGTAGGCAATTGCCCTCAAATATTGGAGGGGATGACGATCGGCACGCGTTGCAAATATTTCCCGAAGATTTTCATCTTGCTCAATATAAAGCTGTTTGCGCTTCATTCCTTTCCCTCTAACTCCGAACGCAGGATTTATTTCATACTCAGCCATTTCAAAAATGCACCAAAAATGGGGGGTGATTGATCAATGTGCCAAAAAATGCACCAAAAATGGGTAATAAAACTTTTTCTTTATGAATGATATGATGTTTTTCTTCTCCTGCTGATGTTACAAAAATAATAACAAATTCATTTCCATATTATTTACGCTTATAAACAACATATGGCAGATTAAGATAAAGATCTTTTAGGCCAAGCCAAAATTTTTGTTTATTAATATATTTTGTTTATTTTAATTTTTATTTACAACAGTGTCCAATTTTCCGGTGTCCAAATTTCCATTGGTGTCCAATTTTCTAGTGTCCAATTTTCGGTGTCCAATTTTCTGGTGTCCAATTTTCTGGTGTCCAATTTACCGGGAGCCGGCCACGCGAAAACGACCCCGACCGAGGTATTTGTTAGGACGATAATTCGTAGATTAATTCTTAACTAAATAATAAAATTCTCTATTTTTTTCTTTCTTTCTTTCTTTCTCTCTCTCTCTCTCTCTTCACTCCCCCCTCTCTCTCCCTCTCTCTCTCTCTCTTTCTTTTTCTATCTCTCTCTCAGTTGGTCTTACTGCACTAAAATGGTCAAAAAATTATCGATTGGTTTATTCATTTTTTTTTTGTTCCAATCTCTTCAATATTAATCCGCCGGATTACCTTCGTCCTTTTTTGCTGCGTCATTTAACTTCTCTTTTCTGTTAATTCTCTACCACCAGCGGAAGACAAATACATTTTATTTTGCAGAATTACGATTTCGAATTTTTTGTTAGAGTTGCCAAATATTTTTTTCCTTTTTGATAGAGTCCGTTAAAAAAAATTTCCGGGAGCGTGATCGGGAATCCCGTTAAAATCCCGCTGAAATTTTACGGGAGTCCCGGGCGGGAGCGAGAGTTAATTAAAGACTAACAAAAATATTTTTAATGCACAAATTTGAAGGACAATCCTTTATTAAAGAAAAAATAGACAGAAAAATTTAGTAGGCAGAAATTTGAAATTAAAAAATCATATTTTTGTGTCGAAAATCAGAAATTTTTCAAATTTCTTCAAATAAAATTTTTTAATAATTTATTTGTTGACTCCCTTCAATAGAGCCAAAAAATAATCAAACCAATATAATTTTTACCAACAAACGGTAAAAAATAAACCAGATTTAAGATTTACCAAATTTCTAATTCGCATAAAATAATGCCGCGAAATTCACATGCAATTGGCATCGATCTTGGCACGAGCGTTTCTCGTGTCGGCGTTTTTCGAAATGGATACTTCGCGTCGATCCACAATGACCGAGGTGATAAAAAGACCATTTTGGCCATTTTTGAGCAAAACAAAGGCAGTGCCGAATATGTTTTAATTGCTTTATATTTTCAAAATTTCTTTCAATAAATTTCTTTTTTTTTCGTTTCGAGGGTTGGGAGATGGCCTACCCAATTTCCTAATCTTTTTTTCATTACGGGAGGTTCAGGAGTTTCTCCCATTCCCCTGAAGGGCCTAACCAAATTTTTTCATTTTGTAAATTGAGGAAAGCGTATGATGCCATCTTACGTTGCGTTCACTGACAGCGGACCTTTGGTCGGAGAAGCGGCAAAAGCACAGGCAAAAAAATAATTTATAAAATGATTTTTTAATGAATTAATGAAAATTGGGTTTCAAAACTAAAGGAAATTGAAAGAAAGAAAGTCTGATCTAATTCAATCAATGATCAGTGCTAAAAAAGGGAGAGAGAGCGCGAAAGAGAGTACGAGAGAGAGAGAGACAAGGAGAGTGTGTGCGATAGAAAAAGAGAGAGGGAGGTATCTTTGTTCTAGAGCTTTTTGAATTTAATTTTTTTTTTCTAATTTAAATCTGTGGAAGCGATCGGATATGAATTCAAAATTTTTAAGCGTCTGTTTCTGAATCATAGAAAAATCATGTCCAAATGTTATAAAAAGCGGATTTGCAGAAAAAGTTTTTGTGGAATTAAATAACCATAACTTTTTTTATACTTAAGTAAAATTTAATAAAATTATATTCTGATATAGAACACCTTGAGCTATTGAACAATACTATGAAATATTTATTTGGTTGAATTAAGAAACGACCCAACGCGCGGCAAAAGCACAGGCAGAAACATCTTATACCATCACCGCATAAATTTACCATTCCATCACTCCACTAGCATTTTAATGAGACAATTAAATTTTGAATTTGTTTTCTTTTCACAGCATTTAACAACTATTGGGAAAATGTTAATGTGCTTATCTTCGACTTGGGTGCGTCCAATGTTGGCGTGACAATTGTCAACTGCGAAGATGGTATCATTCGAGTGAAGTCATGTGTCGGTGACACTCGGGTTGGGGGCGATGACTTCACCAATCGAATGGTAATTATGCCGGATTATGGCATGCTTTATTAAATTTGGCATTTCCGGTCGATCATTTCGTTGCGGAATTCATGCGTCAGCACGGGTACATGCTCAGCTGGAGCCCTGAAGCGCTTTTTCGTGTTCGTGCCGCCTGTGAGAATGCCAAGTGCACTCTCTCTTTGTACACAGAAGACAGGTGAGGGGGGTTATTTTTTTGGGAAAAGCGCGCCGTAAAAAAGGGGTGTGAAAATATAAAAATAGTCATGTCAATGCGGGATTGCGGACTGAAAAAATCGCGCGCGGGATCCCGTCCCGCTCAAGTCTAGGATTCCAGCCCCCATTTTTTGGATTCCATTTTATAATTACTATTATTACTCTCCGTTTCAGCATTGAATTGGACTCTCTGTGCGATGGCATTGACTTCCGTTTTGCCATCACTCGTGCCTCTTTTGAGGATCTTTGTGCCGATCTGTTCCACCGTGCCACAATTCCTCCAATTGAAAAGGCATTGGCCGATGCTAAAATTAGCAAATCTCAACTCGACGTTCTTTTGCTAATTGGCGGCTCCACTCGCATCCCAAAAGTTCGAAAGCGGCTGGACGATTTCTTCTCGGGCAAAAATTTGACGTACAAATGCTTGGAGACGGACGAATCCGCCGTTTTTGGCGCTGCTTTTCAAGCGGCCATTCTCACCGGAGACAGGCCAATTAAAGTGATTTTTGAATTAAACGTTCATATTAAAGCAAATAAAATAATATCCAATTCTTTCGTGTCGACACATTTCCGCATTTTTGAAATTTGTGGGAGTAATCCATTTGGAATTATTCCCGCTGATTGCGTCTCGCAAAACTTACTGGATTCTTTTTGTCAAATTTTGAAATTATATGAAAAATGCCACTAATCGCCTTAGAAATAATTTGGTTATCTCTTCGAATAATCAGAACCAGAATTATGTGCTAACCGGAATATATGCATCTTTTATTTTTATAATTAACAGAAGCAAATTATACCCTAAAACTTTACGTTATTTTTTTGTACCAAAAACCCCAAAACATATTTTTTTTTTTTATTAAATGTAAGGCATATAAAAAAAGGCACTGGAATTATAAAAATATTAATAATTGGAATTAATTTATACCAATTAAGTTTTTGTCAGCAGACATTTATTTATCCCATTTATTTACGTTCAGTATGCAGAGGATTTTCTGCTGATCGATGTCTCCCCGCATTCTGTTGGCATTGAAACGGAAGGCGGTGAGATGACCAAGTTGGTCAAACGCAACACGACAATTCCAACAAAAACAGCACAAACATTCACCACCTATTCGGACAATCAGAAATGTGTGCTGGTCAAGGTCCAGGGCTTTTATCTGGAAAATCCCAAATTAGTGGTGATTTGAAAAAATGGCAAATTGATTAATCAGAAGGGCAAAAAGGGCTACAATTTTTTGCATTATAGTTACTCAAAAAATTTTAACTCGGTCAAGGAAGAGCCCAATTTGAGAAAATTTAATTATAAAAATTTTACTAGTAAATAAATTGGGGTCCGGTGGCGTCGAAATACAGGGCCGGAAAATTTGATGGGTTCCATTTTAAGTACGCATTAACGCGGCGATTTCATAATTTTTTGAATAGCATAGCTTTGGCGTACTTATTCAAATATCTAAAATCTGTGATAACTATTTTTAATACCCTATAGTGTGAGTTTTAGGGATCCTGTTTTTCGTTGTTGTCTAATTTTATGTGCAATTTTTGGTGTCCAATTTTCTGAAAGCTCCGAAAGATGTCCCGAATAAAGATTATGAAAATTCCCAAAAAACTACTTTACATAAAAACCATAAATGGAGCTAACGCACCACTTATGAAGGAAGAAATATGATAATTCAGAATAAAATAAGAATTTTTTCAGACTTACCTATATCAGAAAAATTTCCATTTCTCTTTAATATGCAATTATTTGATAATTTTAAAACTCACAGGTTTATGAAGGTGAAAACAGACTGACTCGGCACAACAATTTGCTTGGCACTGTTCTGCTCGACATTCAGCCGGCACCGCGCGGAGTGCCACAAATTGAAGTGGTATTTGGCATTGATGCCGACGGCACTTTGATAGTCGAGGCACAGGAAAAGTCAGGCGGGCAGAAGCAGAAAAAGACCATTGCAAATGGAATGGACGACCATTTGCATATGGAGGTGAGATTATGGCATGGTTATTCCGGGAATTGTAATTATGGCGAGAAATTCATACGCAAATATATTTTCGAAAGGAGACTAAGAAAAACTATTTACGAAAAGTCAATTTTAAAGCATAGATTCTTAGAATGATTAAGTTTTGAAAATTTTACTGAAGAGTCGGTTTATGGGTTT
This sequence comes from Heterodera glycines, assembly GCA_004148225.2. Lineage (NCBI taxonomy): Eukaryota > Metazoa > Nematoda > Chromadorea > Rhabditida > Heteroderidae > Heterodera > Heterodera glycines. Next base: position 10,699,930 of record CP049705.1, read on the forward strand.
TATTATATTTTCTATTAGAGAATACGATAAATTGTAAAATATTGACAAAAAGTGATAAGTTCCAAAACAAACGCTATATCTAAACAAATACTTCATTTATTCAAAATAGATCAAAAATTAGGTACCCGTATAAGATAAATAAATCATCAAAAATTTTGAGAGTAAAATTTTGATTAGTTATTTTTTAAAATTGATTTTGAATTTTGATGAAAAGGGCCCAAAATTGGGGAAAAAATTTGCAGCTTTATTTTTTCGAAAACCATAAAATAAAAATATTTAAGAAATAAGAATTCTTGGCAACTCAGTTAAAAAGAGAAATTTAAAAAAAGCCGAGGAAAAAATTCCAAATTTATAAAATTTTTAAACATGAAAAATAAGTTGGCCTTGGTCAAAATTATCTGGGTCACGATTAGTTCATGACAAGGTCCATTCTTGTTTCGGACTTTAATATTAACAATTAAAAAATAAAATTATGCAAAATATTTTTAATAGAAATTATTAATTTTTCTTTTATTTATGTAATTTTTTATTAATAAAAAATGGTGATTTTTTGCAGAATTCTTCGCTGGTGCAATTCTAAAGCGAAAGGACGACAAATTGAACAAAAGATGGTAATATCAAATCCATTCATTTTTCTTCATTCTTTTCACTCTTGGCTCATTCATTAATTTTAATTTATAGCTTTTACTCTTTGAAATTCAAATTTCAATTTGAAATAAAATTACATATAAGCGAATGACTTGAGTAATTTATTCATTAACAGAGAGAAACAGACTAACTAACTCCTGACTAATAAAGCACCATCAGAGGATTTTTTTTAAATATTTTGGTAACAAAAATGCGCACTTCCACTTATTTAGAGGATGATGACAAACTATTTTTTTTGAACAGTGATTTAATCTTTAAAGCTAAAATGGTTGAAAAGTGAAATTTGGCCATAAATTAAATTTTTAAAATTTTAAGCAAATAAATTCGATGGAAAAAAGCGTTGATTCGCTTTTGGGCCAAACAAATTACTATAAATGGGCTCGTTTTCGCATTTTGCCTCGTTCGATTGAATAAATTTGGCCACTATGACTTTTAAATACACAAAAAGCACCCTAATTTGTAAGGTGAAATCTGTCAGGTAAACTAGAAGAGTACCGAAATTTTTGCTTTTTGGTAGGGTTTGCTCCAGATTTTGAAAATTTTTTCAAAATTTTTTCGGCGCCGAAAAAGTCATTTTATATAGGGCGCCGAAGTGGCCGCGCCGAACTGGCCGCGCCGAAAAAGCCCGCGCCGAAAAAGCTCGCGCCGAAAAAACCCCGAGCCGAAAAACCCGCGCCGAACTGGCCGCGCCGAATTGCCCTCGACCCGTAAAAGTAATGCCTAGTGAATTCTTTAATTTAGTGCAAATATATAACTGGAAATGGTTTTCTAACGCTTCTCTCTTTCTATATCCCTCTTTTCTCTCTCTCTCTCTCTCTCTTCCTCACTCCTTTTCTTTCTTTCTCTCTTTCGTTTTCTCCCTCCTCTCTCTCGCTCTCACTCTATCTTCTTTTTCTCTAAGCACTAATTTTTCTCTCATTCTCTGACTCCGCTGTTCTTTATATGTTCTGTGGCGTCGCTTTGGAAAGTGACGCCAATTAACCAGTGAGAAATGCCGAACACCAATTTAGTTGGTTGTACTATATTGGTGAGCATCGCTGACATGAGCAGTCATTTTCATTTCACTCCATTTCTTCCAACAATCAATTTTCATATTCGAACACAGAAAGTTTATAATTGAATTATTTTAATATATATGTTTATTTGTCGAGAAGTTAATGTTTTTTGCAAAGAGTAAAAATTTAATTGTTTTAGAAATTTTGGCACTATTTTGGGAAATTTTGTTGTTATCGACATTTTTATCCATATATTAGACTTTTAGTCCTTTTTTTTTGGTTTTACCCATATAAACACGCTAATTTATTTCATATATGAGGTTACTAAAAAATAAACCCAAATTCATCATGATTTCTTCTGCTGACAAATGAGCATGGCTACTTTGCGCCACAACTTGAAAAATGGAACTTATTAATGATATAACCCAAAATAAAAACATTGCCTTGAAACATTAAAATAAACTTTTTGTAAATTAAATGAAATATTCCTTTTAAATCAACTTTATTTAAAAAAAAATTTTTAATACATTATATTAGAAATTGTGCTGCAGTAAAACATTAAATAAAAATGCATCTTTTTTTTTTAAAGCCATAATTTTTTAAAGGATTTTGCTATTTGTAAAATAATTCTTCGATTAGAGCTCAAATAATTTCTTATAAAAATGCGTTGGAACAGAAAAAATTATTGACATATGGAAGCCAGCAAAAATTCAAAATTTCATTCATTTAATTAAAAGTTTTTAAAAAATCCACCTTTCCCACCTGCTGAACGCCACCAAATCTGTACTCAAAATTTAAAAACAAGCGATGAAAAAAAAGATTCAAGTTGATATAAAAAATTGCTAACCAAAGAGGCACATAAATTAAAATAGTTAAATACGAAAGATTGATGAAAATTCGTTATGTGGCAGAAAACGGAGCGGAAAAAATAGACAAGAAAATAATTTATCTGTCTTTGTCAAAATGTTAAATACGTCCAATGAACTATCAATTAAAATATAGTTCATGAGACAGAATTTAAAAATAAATTAAATTTACCAGAAACATAATATGAATCTATAAAAAAATTCATTATCTTTTGCTGACTCAGTTGTGCTATTTGATCTGACCAATGAATTGACTCGGGAAGAATGGGTAACATCAGACCAGAGGTGCCTATTATAAAATATTAAATTAAATCTTTTATTTTTGTGAGAATAGTATTAATTTTTTATATAAAAATATATTAAACCGATTAAGAATGAAGTATAACTTACAAAAAAAAAGTTTAATTTTTTTAAATTTTAATCAATAAGTTCAAAATATAACAAAAAAAAAATATACTATGGTGTCCCACGTTTTTTCCGATTTTTTATAGCAATATCGGCACCCCTGTAAATAACTAAATGTTGAGTATAAAAAATAGCGCAAGGAAAAAATCGCTTGACATGTTTCAGCATTTTTCATAGAATTGAATTTGAACCGGGTTTTAGACCGGTTCAAAAATCGGTCAAGCGAGTTTTTCTTTGCGCTATTTTTTTTATATTCAACATTTAGTTGGGTACCGATATTGTTATAAAAAATCAGAAAAAACTTTTGGGACACCCTAGTATTTAAATAATTCACAAATATTTATGAAATAGGACAAACGCCGCTTTGATGTGATAACCCGCAGGCATAAGCTTAAAATTAGACATAGTAATAATTCAAATACAAAATATAAAACTGAATTTAAAAGCAGAAAATTAACACTAAGCAATGCTGTCATGTCGGCAAGATAATTTTAAAAAATTCGCAAGCATTCTGATTCTACATTACAAATTACAGTAAACAAAATATAAAAAATATTGCAAATCTTACTTGAAAATAATCGATTATATAAAATAATTTTTTTATTTAAATAAATTGCGGATATATAAAAACGACTCTAAATGCATTTTTTTAAATCAATAAAATATTATAAAAAATATACAAATGAACCATCAAAAGAATTTTTTAATTTGTATGAATTAAATAATTTTCGCTGTTCAAGGATAAAAATGAAACATTTTTATTAAAATTTAATGGAAAATCGGCCAAGAAAAGCAGGTTGAAGAGCGATTTTTGTCGCTTGAATTTAATAAAAATGAATTTCAAATTTTGCATTCGAGGTAAATCGATAATAACAATTAATGAATCTATTAAAAACTTGCGGCGCAAGCTTATAATTAGTTATTTATTCTTATAGTTAAAAACTTAATAATGCATTTAGACTTAAAAAATAGTTTTTATACCAACTACAATCGTACCATAAATAAGTGTGGACACAAAATTTATTTAACCAGAAACTTTTTGAAACCCAATGAATTTTTTTTAAAATTTGAATTCTTAGGCCTATTGAAAGATATTAATTAGGTTTAGCTTAATTGAATTTTAATACTTGAAATTTTAAATGTTTATAAAATTTAAACAGCTATACGTGATTGATTGAGACACACATCATTCAACACAAGAAAAATAATGATTATTTTTATTATTGTCGCAAATATTTAAAAGTCTATCAAGATTGAAAATAAAAGCTATTTTCAAGGAAATGAAGCTTTATTTATTTGAATAATAAGAATAAACGATAAAAATAAAACAGAAATTAAATAATTTATTAGCGAAATTACTATATCATTTTGTCTATTAAAATTTAAAATATTATATTATATTTTATGTATAATTCGAGTAACTTAAGCCATAGACACAAACGATCGTCGTTGGTCTTTTCTTGTAAATAGATAATTATTAGAATGAATCAAAAAAGTTGAAAATTAAAAAAGTGATCACCTTTTTTTAAATTATTTATTTTTCGCATCAATTATTTTTTAAATTAATTTGTTAAACAATTAATTATAAAAAGAAGATACAATAATTCTAATGTATACGAAGAAAAAAGGTAATGGAATGTGGTGGAAAATGATGAAAAGACATGAGAATCGTATTGTGCAGTATTTGTAATTGAACAACATTTTTTAGTGCGAAAAATTCTATTAAAATATAAAATTTGCCATTATTTTTAATTAATTATTAATTAAAATGTTAAAAATTTAAGCACCAATCGGAACATTTCCAATAGTAGATTTTTATATTCATTAGAATCATATACACAAAATATTAAACGAACAACTTTTTAATTTATATGAATATAGCTTTTCCCAATTAAGTATGTAATTGTGATAGAATATTAATTTATAATTAAATAAATATGCAAAATTTCACTAAAATAAATCAATAACTGGCACCGTATTTTAAAATTAATGAAAACTCGAAATTGTAACAAAGGTATAAATTCAATTTCAATAATATATAACTAAAAATTCATGAATAAAAGCGATATCGATCCTGAAGAAATAATTACATGACATTATTAAATTTAATCCTAACAAAATATGATGCAAAATGCCCTCTTGAAAAAGAAAAAATTAAAAATAAATCATTTTTAATGCTTATATATTATTTATAAAAAATAAGCAAATGCAGCAAAACTTTTAAAACCAGAAAAAAGCAAAATAGAAATTACACATAGATCAGACGAAGATAGAGAAAATTTTTATCACCCAATTTATAAAAGCATTTTTAATAACTCATATTAATTTTAAAATAATCCAAGAAAAAATCTTCATTCTTAGCCAAAATTATTTACTTCAAAATAAATAGATAATCCAAAAACACAAGTTTTTACTTTAGAAATAAAATGTAATTTAATTTAAAGGATAAATCAATAAATAAATAAAGTATACAGTTACAATCCATGAGTCGGGACATTTTGGCAAGAATAATTTAATATAAGCATTATAATTGATAAAACAACCTACACACCAGGGGTGTGACTTGTCTCAGAAAAGACGAGAGCGAGAGTTTGGCGAGAGTCCCAAAAATCCGGGTATTGCCGGGTCCAGAAAAGCCGGGTCAGGATCCTAGTTTTTATTTTTTCATGAAAATAAAATCTTATAGATTAAAAATATTATATAAATATTTTCATGAAATATATTTACGGGACCGGGACCGCAAGAAAAGCCGGGACCGAACCAACCAGGAATTTTCCGAGAAAAATTTTGAAAAAATCCAAAAATTTTCATAAAAATACATAGATTAATGATAATTTAAACACTTTAAAATATTTATCTATGTAAATGATTGAGTATTTTTTTATTTAATGGTATTTTTCTATTTTTTAATAAATTTAAATCTCTTAAATTTTTTGTTTTTAAATCGCTTTTTTTGTGGTGCTGTTTTTTCTAAAACTTTTTTGGAACATTGGGGGAGGGGGTCCGGCGGTGTCGATAGGCGCCGCCGAAAAAATTTTGAAATTTTTAGTGAGATTTGTTAAAAGAATTTGTTAAAAGATCAAAGTCTTAGTTAAATTTGCGGTTTAGGCTGTTAAAAAAAAGAAAAAATAATAATTTTTAAGTTTAAACATTTTTTATTAATTAAATTTCGATTGAAATAATGTATAGAAAAATAAAAAAATCTCTGTTCCGTTGGGGAATTGAACCAAAGCGAAAAATAATCAAAATGCAGAAGGCTTAACCACCAGGCCACATTTGAATCCAGCGTTATCCAAAAATAAAATTCCTTGATTGACATTAAGGAAGCAGAGAAATAGATTTGGTTCTTTTCTGTTTTGTGACCCCCCCTGAAATTTTCAAATAAAAAGTCATTTCTACGGTAATTTGGGGCGCTGATCACGAATATGACATTTATTTTTAAAATGCCGAATCCCGAACCCCAATTCGAACAAAAATTCGAAATTCATAAAAACGAGATTTAATTTACAACAAATTTTAAAATTAAGCGGCTGTAGTATAGAATTGGGCCCATTAAAAAACCACCCGAAACTTAATCAATCTCTAATGCCCTCTAATCATTAGAGACCGAACTTTTAGGCACGAATAGGCACCTAAAATAGGCACGAAAAATGTGAAAAAGGCATAAAAAATGAACAAAAACGTCAAAAAGGCACGAAAAATTGTAAAAAGGCACCAAAAATCAACATTTTTCTAGCAAAAAATATTTTCCAAAAAACCTTTTTTTTGCTCTTTGGGCCTAACTTTTTTTTCTCCTATGTTATATCAACTATTTAAGAACCGGAGAAAAAGGTTAAATTTTTGGTCTTCAAATTTCAAAAACCAAGGTATAACTGTGAGTCCGGTGGTGCCGATAGGCGCCGCAGGGAAAAATTTTTTTTGGAAATTATAAGAAATATGATGAGAAAAATTGCAAAAAATTAAAAAATTTTTCATTTTTTTTTAAATACTGAAAAAGGCATGAAAAAGGCACCAAAATCGCAAAAAAGGCACCAAAAAGTTCAAGCTAGAGTCGTTTTTCGTGCATATTAGGCCCGTAGCAAGCTAGCAAAAAAAAAGGCATATGCCTCAAAATCCGGTCTCTACTAATCATCGTAAAAAACAAAAAATCGGTTTTTGAACCGGTTCAAATCATGAAAAATTGCACCAAAAATCAGCCAAAAACTCACTTAAATAAAAATTTTCAAACAAATTTGGTATCATTCGACTGGGAATGAAGTCAATCCGAGGTTATCTAGCACTGGGACAACAGAGTACCAGTGAAAATGGACACTTTAGTACCGAAAAATAATAATGGAATAACAATTTACATAAAAGCAAATTTCGCAAAAGGGAGCATGCGAAGACGGAGCAAGTAGTGGGGCGAGACGGAGGGCGGAGGAAAAAGTCTGGCGAGCGCCACAGGCGGTTGACTGCGGGGGCCCGAAGGGCCCCCGCCAATCAGTCAACCGCCTGCGGATCACGCGCGGACTTCTTCCGTAGCCCGTAGTCTCGCCACACCTACTGGCCGCCGTAGTCGAGTGTGCGGCGGTTTTTTAGCGCAATAAGCAAAAAGAAAATTTTTTTTAAACGGAGAAAGTTTTTGAAGGGCAAGATAATACTATTACGCATTGGATCGTTTTTTTGCATATTTTGAATTTTGTCGAGAATTAATTTCCTTTTTTTTGTTCGAGCCTGGGTTTCGAATTTGGTCAAATGGATGTCATAACCGTTTTCAGTGACCTCGAAAACCCCTAAAAATTAATTCAGGTTCGGGATTCGGAATTTTGAAAAATAAACATAATTAATAAATAAATGATTGAAAAATCCTATTTATTAAAAAAAAATAAAATTTGAATAAATCCATGGTTTTCTGAAAAAAATCATTTATGAAAAAATCAGAAAACAATTAAAAAACAAATTAATAACCATTTATCCCAGACAATTAATTAAAAACAATAATCACTTCCAAATTTAAAATTATGTATTTTTGGTCTTTTATAGAATGCATTTTTGAAAATTTTTCTCTTTTGGGAAGTATATTTAAAAATTTTGTAAAATAAATATATGGAAATAAAATGATGATGAGTCTTCAAATCAAATGAAAAATAAATAGACAACTTGGAAAATTCAACAGAAGCCTATTTAAGGTATAAATAATAATTTTTGCTCAAATAATAGCATAAATATTTGAGCATAAATTAATATTTGAAAGTATGCTAATTAATTAAACTAATTAACTTAAAAAATTAGAATAATAAATTATTATGACAAATAAAACTCAAATTAATTTAAAAAATCCAGCACAAAGTTTTTTTAATAAAGCTTAAATAACTCATAAAAACATAAATGAAAAAAGATAAAAATTTTACATCAAAGAACTTATTAGTAATCTTACAGACAACAATTAGAATAAAGGTTATTTAATGATTAAAAAAAATATAAAGATTAATCCGATTATAATAATATTGCAAAAATTCTTATATTTAAAATAACAATAAAAGTTATACAATATAGTTAAATGTAAAAAAAAAGCATTGGACCTTGATGATTCCACTGGTTGAACTGATGCTATATTACGGAATCGATCAGGCAGGCATTGAAACGCTGTTTCAGCAGCGCCTTCGAGCAAGTATTAATGTTTTTTTTAAACTGTATTTTCCAACATATTATTAAAAAGGCATCCCAAACTAAAAAGAATATATAAACAATCAAATTTTTGAGCTGAATAATTCTTAGATCTCATTTTAATATCAAAAATTTTAAATTATTTAATCACTTCAATAGTCTTTGATGTAATCTTTAATGATTCATTAATTTAATTAATAAATGATTTTAAATTTTAAGTCGATATTTAAAAATAAACAATGGAAAATAAATTCCATACTGTAGTTTTCTGTTAAAATCATAATTCAAATATTATAATATGCAACAAATAAGAATTTAAATTAAAAAATTTAACTTTAAAAAAATAAAAACTTACAATTATGACAAAATTTCACCGAAACGATATTATTTTAAATTACCAAATAAAATAATAACATTAAACATCCGGCCTTTCTAAACCGAATCAGAAGAGATTATTGAGCTCGTGGAGAAACGATAGAGGCCCATTTCTCTAAATAAGTCAACTAATTTATATAACCTATATTTATGTTAAAAATTGGAAAAATATATGAGTAATTATACAAAAAATAAATTCTATTAAAATTTTTTACTATTTTTATGCTACTGCTTTTTCAAAATTAAATGCAAAAAATTAAAATTACGTAAATTATAATTGCATATGAATGAAATGTAATAAAAATTAAAAATCCGACACTTATTATATTAAAAAGATACAATAACAACAAATTTCGATACCTAGCCATTAGAAATAAAGAACATTTAATAAACAAAAAAAACAGAAACAAGCATAAATAAAACATTTGAAAACAGAAATTATTTTTTCGATCGAATCACATAATTGAAAATCAAGCATTTTATTTCTTAAACGCAAAATATTAATGAATGTCAAGTAAAATATTCTCAATTGATATTTCTTTGTTACATAATCAAATAATTACCAAAAATGGGAACCATCTTATTATTATTTTTTCTTTATTTGCATTTTCATTATTTGGGTTTCAGCAACATAATTTGATTTAAAAAACAAAACAATAAATAAAATTATTTGATTCATTTAGAAAAAAACAAAATATTAACAAAAAGATAATCGGTTTTGATTGTTGGTTTATGTAATTATGATTATTAAAATGATTCAGCCTTAATGAGATTATTTATAGATTTTTTTAATATGAATAATATTAATTTAAAAACATATTTAAATGCTTAAACATTAAAATATTCAAAATTTATTTATATAAAAAAATAAGAAATTAAATACAATAATTTGCTTTAATTGAAACATTTTTAATTTAAGTATAAACAAAGCGGAATTATTTAATTACAACATAAATTAAAATCACGATAATATCCTAGCCGTATCTTAGAATGATGAATAACCAACCCCACTGCCTTACCACAGCATTCCGAAGCCCACTCGCCTTGTTAACTTAATATTATTTTCTAGCTTAAAAGTTTGAATAATTATGATTGATCGGTAAAAAAGCAAAATAATTATAAAATTTAAGAAAAATTATTTAAAAATACAAAAAAATTAAATTTAAAACAATGAAAATATAAATAAATAAATTCAGAATTATTTAAAAACTGGCACCATCATAATTAATAATAGGATTTATATGTTTTTTTCGATATTCAGCGACAGCAGGTCCGTAATTTTTTTCACGACAACGCGGCTGGTTTCACGAAAAAATACTATGTCTGAAATTTTGGATCATTAAAATAAAAATATATCTTAATATTGAACGGAATATATGGACAAAGTTTATAATGACCTCGACAACTTGTGTATAAGGATTACAATTCTAAATTTGTCATTATAAGTTTACAAATTTAAAACTTTAAAATAATTTATTTTTATGAAAAGGTTTATTGAAAACTTAGAATACGAATCGTAACATAAATTAACGGTTTAAAGAAGGAACAAAATAAAATGAAAAAAACAAAGTTTTAAATAAAGATCCCCAAATTAAGCACTCAAGAAAGTTATTTCAAATGTAATAATAATTTTCAAAAATTTTTCATTAAAAAATAAATAAAACAATAAATCACAGAAAAATATGGCAGTACATAAGTAAGTTTTGCAGTTGATATAGGAGACTTAGAATAACTAAAACATGATAAACATAATAATTCAATTTATAAATAAATTAAAAACAATTTTAAAGATTAAAACTTTATGTAATTGACCTAAAGCATACTCAATTAAAAAAAACAATCTGTGCGTTAAATTTTAATTTGAAAAGAGATTTAACAAAAATTCATGAAAATACGAATATATTAATAATCTAAACATTGACATATATTAATTAATCAATATAAAAAATTTATTAAAATTTTTTTGAAAAAACTATTTCACTTTCTCATTTTTCGGCAGCATCTAAAGTGAACGTGTTCCACTGGATAATAAATTTATTTTAAATTTAATATTTGAAAGCGATTAGTCAAATAAAAATTAAAACATATATACATGGAAACATTAAATGAAGTTTGTAATTATTAATAGAAATCGACAACTCTTAAACTGTATGAATTTTAAATACTTTCAAGGGTTTGTGACTTTTTTTGGAAGAAAAGGATAAGAAATTATGAAAAAATTTAATTTATGACATCGAATCTCGAACTTAAAAAGGAAATTAATTAAACCCATCCAAAAGATTGAAATATTAAGAAAAAATATTAGGAAAAAGGCGAAGATAAAGTAATAAATAAATTAATATAAAAATATTTTTTGTTGTATTTTGTTTAAAAAATTTGTAAAAAAATTATACTCCGATTAAAGAGAAATTGATAAAATAAATTGATTAGCAGCATAAACTTAACAATAGTAATTTTGTAATAATAAAAAAGCTAAGAAATAAAATTTTGGATAACAATTTAAAAGCTAGAATTAATATAAAACTAATAAATAAAAATTAATTACAAAATGAAGAAAGGATATGGTGGTCTGAGCTGAGCCATGCAATAATGACTGGAGAAATTTTTTTCCCTACGAGACCATAATGTTCAAAATTTGCAGCTAAAAAATTCATATTAATACATAATTAGGATTCAAAAAATTAATTGCATTTTAAAAGCAAAAAATATAAAATTAAATTTGTATACATAAAAAAACAACTAAGATTACCTATAGCGATTCATGAGATAGGTCATGTCATCGCTTCAGCAAAAAAAATATAAAAAGTATTCGCAACATTCTGATCCAAACAGTAAAAATAATAAATTAAAAAAGAAATAAAAATGGTTAATTTATTAGCCACTTAATTTCTTTATTTTTTTAGTTAAAAATGCAAAATAAATAATTTTTTGAATTTTCAAATTTTTCATATTTATAAACAATATAATAAAAAATTTAAACTTTTATATTAAACAAAAAATACAACCAATTCAAATGCAAAATAATTTTAATTAAAACAATAAGCAAATGTTATTATAAATTACGAAATCTTTAGAAACTTTGTAAGAAGTCTGCCAATAATAATTGATTAGGTCTATTAATTCGATTTATCTAATTAAATCCATAAAAGATTTAGTCACTTAATAAATCATCACACAAATACAGCTGAAAAATATATACTTAGAATATTAACTATATTTTCATTAGTGCGTGCTGACGCGTTTTATAAATCCGCCAAAATGTGTTTGCGCGTTTTATAAATCCGCCAAAAAAACATATTTAGTGTTCTGAATCCTTGTATTTCTGTATTTCCATTACCTCTTTATGCAATTTATTATTAATTAAAAAAATATTTTTAATATAATCATAATGTTTCTTATATAAAAGGGTGGCGGAATTTATAAAACGCACTAGCACCGTTGAACTGTATCTATCCAGTGATATTGATTCGTCGTAAATTTAAACTTACAAACGACAACATGTCTTTAAGCATTTTTTAAAAATTTTGGGTATTTAGAGAAAACTCAAATATTAAAAAACTGACCAAAAAATCAGACCAAAAAACCACCCGAAAACGAAAAATATAAATTTAAGTAATTAAAATTTAAAAATATGTTTTATAAAGTTAATAAATTATTATTGTTAAAATAACCCAATTTACCATAAAATACACTACAAAAAGTGAAATAATTTTTATTAAATTATTGTATAATCAAAGATTGTTAAAAGTCAGGGTCTAAGGAAAAATCAACTAAACAATATGTAAAGGCCAGCAGAATTGCAGCTTAAGCCGTGGATTGTATTATAAATATACTTAATGCAAATTGCGCTTCGAAGCAAATTGATAATTATTAGGGCTTCCTTTTTTAGGTAAATACCTAAAATTTTGCGCACTGAATATGTTGTGTCGTTTATCAACAACAACAAATATAATCAATAATAAATAAATAATAAATAAGTCAGAGGAGAAAAGAGAGACAAATTGTGTGTGTGGTGAAATGCAAATGATGAGATGAGAATGAATGAAGTCCGAAGCGAGGAAGGAGGGAAGAGAGCGGTATTTATGGGCGATGAAAGTGGTGACGTGTCAATAAACATAATGCCAAGAAAATATGAAATGGCAATAATATAACACCTCCCCTCTTACAAAAATCTTAATCACGATCCCTGATCTCTCATGTCGCTGGCCGGTGGGCCTTGGACTCAAAAATCGAACTTTCTTGGTTGTTCTTTTTGATCGTCGCAGTTCCGGTGTTTGTTCTTCTGTTTCTTGGTGTTGGTCCATCTGATCAGTCCGTTCTTGTGGTTGCATTGAGTGATCGGGCGATGGTGTGTTTTGCTTTTGTCCTGGTGTTGATCGGACTGGTGAATGAATTGGTGCCGGAACATGAGGCTGAAGCGGTCTGATCACTTCGTCGGTTGACCACTCATGATCAGTGCCATTTGCTGCCGATAACCTCACTGCGTTTGCGTGACGTGTGATGATCTTATGTGCTAATTATGTGGATTGAATTTTAAGAATTAATCCATTCTTTGCCACAATTTTACCAAAAAGCCAAACTGTTTTACCGTTTTGGTAATTAACAAACTGTACTTGATCGCCTATTTTGAACTCAATCCTTTTTGCTCCATTTTTCTGTCAAACTGTGTTTTCATTTTGTGTGCGTTGGCATTGTTTCCTCCTGTGCGTGTTTGACTTTGATCAGGGCGCATGAGTGAAATGTGAGTGCGCAATTTGCGACCCAAAAACAATTCTGCCGGTGACGTCCTTGTCTTGAATGAGCTACAATGAAATGTCGATCTAGCAAATAAGTCGAGAAAAAAAGAAAAAATAAACTAAATAGAACTCAAAAAGTCTAAAAGAATTCAAATTCTAATAAACATTAAACAATATTATTACTCTAGTTTATTGAATAAATGAAAAAGTTAAATGTAAAACATATAAAGAAACTAAATTTAAGACGATTAAAATTGTTGTTTAATTAAACTATCAATCTATATTTGTAATTTATTCATAATGAATGTAAAAGAAAATAAGAGCCCTAACAGAAAAAGAAATTATCTTTTTGAAATGGAAAAAAGCTAATTCATAATTCTTGAATCCTATTTTTACACCGACTAAAAAGACACCAGCCTTGGAACATTGTTTCTCGGTGAAGATACCATGTTTAACCACATTAAGATACATGTAAAAAAATAATTAATTAATTATATATTAATTTAGCACAAAAATTAATTATTAAACTAAATTATAAATATAAAATTAACATTGAAGAAATCAAAAAGTTATTTATGTGTTAATGAATTAAATATACCACCACCAAAATACCACTTTGCAAATACAATAAATGATATACATATCGAATTTTTCTTATCATTTGCTTTATTACAACTAAATAATAAAAAACTAATCAAATAATATTAATTTAACAAAAAAAGGAAAATAATAATTTACTTAAATTAATTGACAATCTCACTTTTCGTTAGTCTTCGCCGACTATTTAGCACATAAACGAAAAATATAGAAGAAAATTATGAATAAATTCAGTTTAAAAATTTTAATAATTTCATGTTCTTCTGTAAAAATTAAAAAAAAGGATTATTTTAAAGCCATGAAAGATCAAAGACTAGAGAGTATGGTTATGCCCATAGGTTTAATAATGTTTCAAATAAATTAATATTTATGTTTTACAAACTTATTTTTGACTTGGTCTTACTTGCTAAAGAAATTATGATATTTTTTAAAGAATTTAAAAAGGTTTCCTTTGACACTATTTTTAAATCAGTTTTTTCTGATCTTTACATAATTTGGCCAACTGAAACTCTCTTTTCGCTGCTACCTTTCACAATCATTTGCGCAAATGTCCTTTACGCTTCGCCTGCCTCATCTTTTCCACCCAAAAGTTGCATTTGAATCGATTCGTTCATAGGGAGAATATCTCAAATTGAACAGCAATTTGATTTTATTTTCACCCCTTTTATATAACTGAAAAATAAAACCCATATTTTTAATTAAATAATATATTTTTGTGGTTTGAAAAACCTATTTACAACTACAGCCACAGATTAAATTTTTCGATTAAGTATTAATCAGAAGGAGAGCTACCAGAAGGAGAGCGACCAAAAGGAGAGCGACAAGAAAACAGAGACAAGAGGATGGGGAAGAAGAAGACGGGGACGATGATGATGATGATGATGATGATGATGATGATGATGGTAATGATGATGGCGCCGTCCGGTGCAAAGTGATTTTGCGAAGAGGAGGCGAAGGAGACGATGACGACAGTGCTGGAGGGAATTTGGGAGGGAATGGTGCAAATGATGGCGGAGGGGGAGGTGGAGAAAAAAAGGGAAATGATGGCAAAAAGCAGGAAGAAAGAGGAGGGGAAGGAGAGAAAGCAAACGAGCAATACAAAAATGGTTCAACCGAAACAGCCGGAAAAGCGAGCGAACCGCAGGAGGAAACGAAGGTACAAACCATTCTGAGCGGCAAAAAATAAGTGCATGAAAAAATAAAAAGTTTCGGCCGTCGATGCCGAGTTAGGCTGTTTCGGAATTAAAAAATTCAAAACCTAAACTTGGCCGGGTTTTGGTTTTTGGCGACCGAATGCCGAGCTTGGTTATGTTTTGGCACTGGTGCTGGATGCCGAGCCTGCAAAGGTTTTGGCGTTTGGCTATCGGAAGCCGAGCATAGCTAAGTTTTGGCGCGGCGGTTGAATGCCGAGCCCGGGTAAGTATTGGTTTTTGATTCTGGATCCAAGTTTAGACTGATTTTTTGGCGTTTGGCTTCCTATTAACAAAAACATTCCAATTTTTAAAACACTACTCAGAATGGTTTGTGCCTTTTAAGGGTCGAAAGAAAACGTGGCTACGCCGACAAATGAGAAAGAAGAAAAAAACAAAAATTGAAGTGGAGAGAAAAGAAGGACAGCGGTCACCAAAGCAAACGTTGATGCATGAGATCTGTTAATGGTATGATAATAATAATATTTTTTCGGTTAATCATTAATTTTTGGGAGTAAATTTAATTATTATAACATTTTTCTCGGAAAAAGTAGTGTTCGCCATTTTTTGAGCCAAACAGTTAAAATGAATTTCTTGAATAATTAGATTCAGATTGTTGGTACGGAAGAATCAGACTTGGCTTTTCCCTCACTCCTAATTATTAAATAATTTTCAATTACACTTGATATTTTTATTTTAACAAAATGTTTTACAATACAAATAAAAATAATCAACAACAACAGATAATTAAAATCGGAGCCGGTACTAATGGGCAAGGGATAGGGAATATCCTTTGCTCACACACAAAATGAGAAAAACT
The DNA here is from genome assembly GCA_004148225.2 of Heterodera glycines. NCBI lineage: Eukaryota > Metazoa > Nematoda > Chromadorea > Rhabditida > Heteroderidae > Heterodera > Heterodera glycines. Next base: position 10,716,208 of record CP049705.1, read on the forward strand.
CGAGAAAAATGGTTAAAATTAAAAAATTCACAATGATTTCCAATTTTTTTGGTAGCAAATTTTGAAAAATTGTACCTCAAAATTCTTGGAAATTATGCTCATCCGTTTTTGCGCCTTTAAAAAATTTTGGTTTGTTTGGCTACGGCATGAACAATTTTTTCAAATTAAACATGAATATGGGTCCCATATTCACGCCCGCGGAAGACCCTTCGCCAATCATTGAAACAGTTGGAAATGCGGCAAAGCGGCTGGGTTCCACGCAGACCTCGTCAATGCCTAAGAAAAAATTCAATTTAAAAAACGGGTGAAAATTTTACGGAAAAGTTCCCGGTTCAGAGTAAAAAATGGGCGCCCTTCGAGAAAACCAGCGCCAATGACATCTTCTGCCCCCATTGTGTGCCACTTCAGCACTTCAGGGCCGCCAAAGGCGTCCAGCCCTAAATTATTTTAACAATAGTGCCCGGAATTTGTATCCCAGTTACCCCAAATGATCTAACCTTGAATATCCCCCATCGAGTCCCAACCGATGGAGTCGTGGCTCCAGCCAATGAATTAATTTGATACATATTCCCGGCTTGCAAAGCCGATCCCATATGTGCTAATATTAAAACATAAATGATTAAAGCAAAAATAATCACCCGTGGCCGATGAGTTTCGCTTCGAAGTATTGGACAGTTGGGAATTGATGATTTTGGATAATTGGCCCGAATGTTTTTGTGCAAATGTCTATTTTATTAAACTTTTATAAAAAATAAATTAAAATAAAAACCATTTGGATGGGAACCATGATGTGAAACGCTCAAAGATGCCATTTTTTGTGATAGTTTATTCTGACTAGTCCCAGCTATTTATGATGAAATTTTTTTACTTTTTTTCACTTTTTTTATTACTTTTTCATATACAATAACACCCTCCGCAACATTTTTTGTTCAATAAACATGTTATTCTTACTTATAATATGGTTTCGTTAATTAATTTTTTATTTTGCGCAAATTGCCTTAGGGCATTGACAATCATTAGATTTTTTCAACCGAAATAACATTAGGCGGAACGATTGTTTTTTCTTTTTTATCGCTGTTGGGAGCACATAACCAAGGAAAATTTTTTTAAATAAATTACTTATTCCTTCTAAAGAGAAATTAAAAAATTTTCAAAAAAGAATATGGTGTGATTATTTGTAAATGATCTTTAAATTACGCAAGATTGGTTGTGCTAAATATAATTGTAAAAGGTAGAATTAAAAATTTCTTTTTTGGGTTCTGTACGGAATATGCTGTAAAAAATTGGCATCGGATATATTCTCTGCTTCTTGACATTTAAATATATCTGTTTCTTTGATGCCAATTTCTAGTTTCTGCATAGCTAAGGCCTGTTTTCTATATTCACCCATAATAAGACCGGGTAATTTTTGAATTTTTTCGAGCATTTCTAAGAATGAAAAATATAAATTTTCGATTCCAGGTGCACTAAATGCTGTTATGTAGAAAGTTTTCACCCCTTTAAAAAGTTTATTTGCAACGATGAGAATGAAAAAGAGAATAAGAAATGGACAAACGAGAAAGAGAGGGCGAGAGAGTGTGGAAAGCAAGGAACAGAAAAGAGAATAAGAAATGGACAAACGAGAAGGAGGATAAGAGAGTGGGAAGCAAGAGAGGGACACGAGAGAGAACGGCGAGAGAGTGGGAATGAAAAGAACAACACGGGACAGACGAGAGAGAGGGCCAGAGAGTGTGAGAAAGCAAGGGGATGAAAAAAAGAAAAAAGACAAACGAGAGATAGTGTGGGAAGTGGTACTCCCGCGTAGTTTTAATTCTCTAAATTATTGATAGAAATTTTTCAAGAAAAAAAACTAAAAATTTTTGTAAGGAAACTAATGAAATAAATTCTTATTTTTTTTATAAATTTTTTGAATTTTTAAAATTTTGGATTCTGTTGTTTTGTTGGGTTCCAGATCTCAATGTTTCCCTACCTAAATTCCTTTTTAATTCAGAAAAGGAAGAGGAGGAAAAGAATGCAGAAAAGATGGAAGTCGATGGGAAGAAGCAGGTGTTTTCTTTATTTTATCGTTTAAATTCGTTTAAATATGTATAGTAGAAGAAGAAAATGATTTTTCATTCAAACTTTGTTGCCTGGTCAAAAGTTTTGCATCTCTCGAACTCACGCCACGCAGATTCAACCTTTATTGACTCCAAATTGATTTGGTCCATGATTTTGAAAATTTCCCAAATTGAATCTGATATTTTAAGATATAATTCCCGAACACCATTAGCATACGGAGCTTTTTCCCTAGATTTTATTGCACGATTAAGCGTTTCCCGAGAAGATTTGGCAAAATCGCCAACTTCTGCTAACGCAGCTACATCCCTCCAGGCTCTTTCTGTCTCTTTTTTTGCAGCTTCCACCAAAATGGTATTAGCTTTTTCTGATTTTTCAGAATTCATTTTTTTATTTTTCATTTATTAAATTTTTCTTTTATATTTTATATGCAATAAATTCGTCTCTAAATTCTGTTTGGGGTCTTGGCCTTTCCAAATGTATTTGCTTTTCTCTTTTCTATAAAATTTGGTTTGTATCTGAAATTTTTTTAGTTTCTACGGTTTATTGCATATAAAATGGGTTTAAAAATGCCCCTCTCCCCTACAAGGGCACAAGTGCTGCTGCTGCTGCCACCAGCGGAGGTCGTGGCACGCGTGGTCGTGGCGCTGGCGGCCGTGGTGCTGGTCACCGGGGCGGTGTGGCGCCGGGCTTTGGCCGTGGTCGTGGGCGTGGACGCGGCGGAATCCTCGAATTCCCTGCCGACATCAACAACATGAACTTGGAAGACATTTTCTATGATCTCCTCTAATTGTTTAGCCGGAAATTCGCGCAAACAATTTTTAATTATTTTTATTATCCTCGAATTTAAATAAAAATGTTTTTTGAAGAATCTTAAAATAGGAAGGAACATCTAAAGGCAGCGCACAAAATAGGTTAGTTTTCACTGGGTGAGTTACGGTGTCAGGATTGGAGTCAGGGAGGTCGAACTTTGGTTTTTCACTTTTTACTTTACAAGTTAAATGCACCATAACGTTTTCTAAAAGCATCCAAATTAAACATTCTTTGTATTCTTTCAAAAAACTGATTTTCTAAATATTTTTGACAATAACTGTTTTGAAACACAATGAAATTTTTTGAAATTTTGTAGATTAATAGAGTACTCTCTTAGAGCTATAGAAAGGTACCAAGAAGGTTTAATTTGGATGCTTTTTGAAAAAGTTATGGTGCATTAAACTTGCCATAATATTTTATGGTCCTGTGAACTGCAGTAGAGCCGATTCAGAAGACCCCATTGGAAAATATTAATTCAAAATGAAAAAAATCAATAAAATTTTTTTTTGCGGCGCGATTTTTTCAGAAAATTTGAATTTTAGCGAAGAAAATGCCGAAAAATACAAAGAAATTCCGAAAAATAAAATTTCGATCGATAAAAAGGCAATGAAACCTGGATGAATTTGGAATTCTACCAAAAATAATAAATTAAAATTGATTAAATATTTGGGTCAAAACCTTCACTTTAAAAACAAAATGAACATTTAATATTTATTATAAAAAAGCATGCGAAAAAATGATGGTAATTTTAAAAATTCTTCCAGTTTATTCTCCGCAACCACCCGGCGTGAAGTGTCAAAAAGTGAGGGTGGGAGTCTATAGAACAATGACCACGATCCGACCAAATCTCTAAAATATTTTTTTAATTGTTTTTTCTATGTTCCAACCTATCTATACGTTGGTAGAACATATCAATTAAAACTTCAACAGGGTTCAAAAGTAGTTCTCTGCCCCAGGCTTTGCCCATTGCTCTTAGCATCGAAACAATGTACAAATAAAGACGGCTCGTGAAAGATTAGTTTGTTGTTTGACTCCTGCCCTCCCAATAAAACCAAAAGGAAAACATAGTCGAAATGAATCCCTCTCCTGTATAGCTCGCCTCAACGGTAACATGTAGCACGGTTGTAACCCTTCCTATAGGCGTCCCGGTTCCCGAGTCGTAAAAAAATCTTAAATTTCTCTCAATCATGCAGAAACAGAAGAGTGGGGTGCGGCGATAGGTGGCAATATAATCAGAATAGCGGCTTTCGTAGTCCCTGGGTATTATAATTTTATAATTTGAAGCCTCAATTAACAATGCCTCCACTTCTGCTCTGTTTTTCTGCCAGAAAAAATCTTCTTTTTCGAGAGCCTCCTCAAAATATTTTTGAAACGAGTACATTTTAACTGAAAAATTAATAAAGAAAAAGGAATGAACAAAAAATAATGAAAGGGAAAAATGAAAAAATTTTATTTAACAGGGAAAGAATAAGTGGCAATAATTATTGAAATTCTCTGGTCTAACAAATTCACTTCCCCAAATGATTGCTGTCTGTGCATGAACTCGTTGAAAACAATGTCTGGGTTCGATTGTTGGAAGGGGCGGGCAGGGATGATCACGGGGTCCGACAGGGCACTGCAATAAAGGTCCACTGAAATTTTCTCAATTTTCCAGCCCGGCTCAGCTTCTCGGCTCATTGCATCCCCCATTAATTTTTTCAGGATTTTTTTAAACATTTTTTCGGGATCTTCATTTTCGGGGCATTTAAAATAGAAAGTTGTCACGTGCTCTTTTATCCCAAATTTTTTATTTTCCTTTATGTGACTCTCCACTTCTTCGAAACATTTTTCCAAATTAGGACTGTTTTTGAAATAATTTTTTGTATTTTTCGAGCGGCGGATTTCTTTTGAAGTTTCTTGGAAGTTTTTCTTTGACATTCTAAAAATAGGAAACAAATTTGATTAATTTAAAATATTAAATGTTATAAACATGAGACAAAATTATCCAAAAAAATGTATTATAATTTTATGGATTTTTGAAAAATTAGCGAGAATTTTTGTCATTTTGGGTAAGGTTGGTCGGTCGATTTTTGGACACAAATCTGTTAGCAAATTTCATTAAAACGACTGCGCTTATCGGCTATGCCGACTCCTCCCCCCTTTGTGCCCTCCCCAAGTTTTTTGAAAAAACGCGTCGCAAAAAAAGCGGTTGCAGTTATCTAGTCCTTATTTTGATATTTCATCAATCTTTAAAATTTGGCATTTCCGGTCGATCATTTCGTTGCGGAATTCATGCGTCAGCACGGGTACATGCTCAGCTGGAGCCCTGAAGCATTTTTTCGTGTTCGTGCCGCCTGTGAGAATGCCAAGTGCACTCTCTCATTTTGCACAAGGTCGGGGATTAAGGCTTAAATAAAATTTTCAATGGGAAGCTTCATCCTGGCCAAGGATGCTGCCGAAGAAAATTTAATTTTAACCAATTTTGTTTATTTCTCCTAGCCCTAATTAAAAAATCTCGATCCCGACTTCGGGGTCCGTTCCGAGCAATTTTCAATTCATCGGGATCGATCGGGATCCCGAGTCTTTGTTCCTCTCGCCATTAAAAAAAATAAAAATATTCCACGATTTTTTTAACGTCCTTTTTTGTCATCTCTGCAGGTGCAAAAGTGGTATTCGACATTGACGCCAACGGCACATTGAAAGTCGTGTGGCATGGGAAAAGCTGCGCTGACAAGAGAAGGAAAAAACCATAGCAAATGGAATGGACGACCATTTGCTAATGGAGGTGAGAAGAATTAAATGGGCAGACTTTTTCAATTACAAGGGAATAAAAAAATAACTCAAAAAAGATTACAAGATTAAACAAATATAATTTTTAAATGCTTTTATGATTTAAGTGCTCTAACAATAAGTTTTGAAAAATTCCAAAACAAGAGTCGTTTTATAAAACCCGCAAAGGGGTAATAGAATGGAAAATGTAATCATAAAATTGCTTAATCACCAAATGTAATATTCTTGGTATTATTTGATGCTCCAAGAATGGGGACCGGTAAATTGGACACCAGGGCTGGAGCGCGACCGCGATTCGCGGCATTTTTTTTTTGCGCGATGCGCGGCCGCGGCAATTTGAATGCGCGGTGCGCGGCCGCGGTTTTTTTCTGTGCGCGCTCCAGCCCTGTTGGACACCAGAAAATTGGACACCACGCGGAAAACTGGACACCGCCGGAATTTTGTACACCAAAGGAAAATTGGACACCGGAAAACTGGACACCAAATTCCTAAAATAAATCCTGGAATTGAGTTTCAAAAGTCCATCATAGGGTATGTCGTCGGGTGTTGTCCAATTCACATTAAAATTCCTGCTCACTACAATTTTCGGGACTCCAACGGGGTATGGGGTGTCTTAAGCGAAAGGAAACTTTAACAAAAATTAAGCAGATTTTTACCATAATTAACAAAGGGGTACAAACTAATGATGTCAAACATTGATATCTCAATTTCTTCGGTAGCCTTTGCGTACAAACAAAATGGCATCGTTCTTCCCCCGGCATAAGCATCCCTCGGATTGATCGGTCCCTTGTCCGGCACACTTTCAAAGAACTTTTTCATCTCCTTATTTTTCTTCAATTCCTCTCTGACATCACACTCCTAAAACTAACAATTAATAAATATTTCTAAATGTTTTATTCTACCCAAACTTCTCCGATTGAAAAATTTTTGCACTTTTCCCTCAAAATTTCCATGCGAATTTCGGTTCTAGCCCCAAGAATTTGCCTATCAGAATATAGTAATTTTGTTAGAAAAGTTTAGTCATAAATTTATGAAGCGAAATTTGAAAAAAATCTCGATACCATATGTTAAATTAATAATTTTTTTATAATATAACTCAATTATTTTTTTCTCTGCCCCAATCACACAGTCCACCTTCAGCCCACCAAATTCCACTTCTCCTCCGTTACACGCATGCCGCACTTTTACTCCCTTTTTTTGGGCCAGCCATTCGAAATATTTCACTGCGATTTTGCTCTGATTCTCAGCTTTCTCGTACCCTCCCTCAGGCATGATCGGAATATGCCTGTCCTTCAAAAATTTTGCCCTGAATATCTTCATCACAACACCAGCGATTGTCACGCTGTCCTTCATCACATCCAAATCTCCTGTTATCCCCAAAAATAACTGCCGAAACTTCAAAATTGCCGCCATCCATCATCAACTCCGTTGCGATTTCCTTCTTCGTTAGCTCGGACAAGACAAAGTGGGAATCGAACCTCCCAGCATAATGTGCAAAAGCAACCGTTTCAAATCGTTGAAACCCCATTACCCAAACAACAAACTCGCTCATTGGGTCAAAACCATCCGCTACCGACCATGTGATTTTCCTGGGGCCTTCACAAATATCACATTCCCGCTCCTCTCCCGCACAAATGCTGCAAGAAAGTGCCGCACTAACAAGATTAGGCCGATGTTCTCCCCCCTCTACAGTCGTCTCCAGGTCGTATGCCACTATTATATACATTTTCTGTGGTCGCACATGAATTTTTTTGATGAAACATTGCCGCCCTGGGTGACAAACTTTGCAAAGTTTGCAAAACTTTTCGCCGCACGTGTGTTTGTTCCGAGTATTGTGTGTCTCTCGGCACTTTTCGCATTTTTTGTACTCCTTGCAAGCCAATTTCTTGTGCGCTTCAAAACATTCCGGGTTGTTGAATTTGAGATTACATTCGCCACAGTAAATCTCATCGCAGACATCCGTATATGGAAACCCGAACCCCATCCGACAACATTTTTTGCAGCGTTCCTTACATATGAGACTATGGCGGACTGGACCATCAAATGTTACTTCACAGCTGACACAGAAGTATCGAACACCAAAAAACCAAGAAGCCGATTTGATCCCATCCCAATGGTCTCCTTCTCTTATCACACCCACTTCATTTCTTCGAACACCTTCCCCCTTGAAAATTGGCCTAAGCCCGGTCTTCTAAAAATATGTAACTTTATATTTTTCAAGCGAATTTTGTTACCATTTCAAAAGCCACAATGCGAAACATATCCGGGAATTCCCTGTCCCAGTATTTTTGTACAGCCTCAAGGTGTTGGGTACCAAAAGTTTTGTCATCCGTGCTTATCCCTGCCTTTTCCATCAATTCCATGGCCAATTGCCTTTGTTTCTTCTCCGTTTTCATCAAATAACGAAATTTATCTTCCGTTATACTTTTCCCCATAAGTTGGTAGTTTCGAGCATTTTCCAGAGCGTAAAAAAGACCTAAAACGATTATCAAAATTCTTTATTTTAATTTGGTAGGTTTGGAACTCACTGCGAGAAAATTCTTTTGGGAAAAATACAATTTGTTTAATTATCAAAAAATATTGATCGAAATTAATCAGATAAGAAATAAAAAATTATAATTTTATTTAAATGGTATTATTGGTAAAGTGGAAAATAAGTAGGGGGAGTATGAACATCGAAAAAGAAATAAATTCCAGTTCTTCGGGCCATTGGTATTGATATATGCTCTGGGCGAAACAATCTTCTCATCATGGAATAAAACCGACATTTAACAAAGTATTCAAAAACAAAATTTACGCGCAAAAGCCGATGTGTTTTTGGAGGGGGGAGAGCGTCAATTATTTCCTTGATCAATTCCGCGGGAAGCGGGCAGGGCATGGGGACGTGAAATGTTTTAAAATGAAGAGAAAAAACCAATTAATTCATTCGACAATATCTTACTAGCACCAAAATAATGCACATGAAAAAAAATCCATAGATAATAAAAAGAAGGAACATTCCAAAAATTTCGTCATTTCTTTTCATTTTTTCATAATCTTTGTCAAAGGTTAGGTTTAGCATCTAATTTCTTAAAATTTTAATAATTTTCAATCAATTTAGGTAACTGGATTTAACCCTTATCAATTCAAAAAATTAAAACAACAAATTTTATCAAAATCCAAATTCCATTCATTCATTGAGGCGGACGTCTTGGATCCCTTGGTCTTCCTCTCCACTCGCCCAGCCGTCGGATCACTTCCAACACTCTCGGGGGGTTGGGATGCATTTGCTTAAGAAAAGATGTTTCGGTGTTAGGTAGAAGACAGGGTCTGAAATTACCTGTCCGTTTGGCAGCGGGTGGTCGAATAGTGGCACGTCTCTCAGCTGGCGCGGTCGTTGCCGTGGTTGGATTGCCTGAATAAGCATCCGAAAATATGAGAAACGCACGAAAAACAAGACCCAACTACCGGAACGTTTTCTGGTGGATGATACGGCAAGTTTGGCGGCGGATGGGCAAATTGCGGTACGGCGTATTCCCGTTGAATTTGTCGAACATGAATTCCCTGAAGAAACACCCAGAGACTGAGAAAAAGCAACCACAATTTGATCCAAATTGAAGTCACATTTCGCGGTGGATGGTGAATTTGCGGCATGTCTCTCAGCGGCAACGGTTGAGGCATCGGTTGGACACGAATTACCTGAAAAAATGCATTCGGGATCTTGAAAAAAATGTAACAAAAGCGAGCCAAAATTACCGGCACATTTGGTGGTGGGTTGACAAATAGCGGCACGTCTCTCAGTGGTATCGGTTGTTGAACTGGTTGGACACGAAAGGCCTGAAAAAAGCATTCGGGAATTAAAAAAAGCAACAAAAAAACGAGCCAAAATTACCGGCACATTTGGTGGAGGTTGGGCGAATTGTGGCAATGCTCTTAGTGGTAGTGGTTGTTGCCCATCATGAATTGGTCCCACACCAATTTCCTGAAAAACAATGCACTCGGGATTTTGAAAAAGCAACCGAAAACGAGACTCAAGATTACCGGCGCATTTGGCGGAGGGTGGAGGAATTGTGGCACGGCTCTCATTGGTACGGGTTGCTGCATTGGTTGAACACGAATTGCCTGAAAAATGCACTCGGGAATTGAGAAAAAGCAATCGAAAGAAAGACCCAAAATTACCGGCACATTTGGTGGAGGGTGGAAAATTTGCGGCAGGTCTCTCAGCGGTATCGGTTGTTGCATCGGTTGGACCCGAACAGCCTGAAAAAAAAAGCACGCAGAAATTTGAGAAAACGCAGCGAAAATCGACCCAAAATTACCGGCACATTTTGCGGATGGTCCTCGAATTGTGGCAAGTCTCTCAGCTGCAGCCGCTGCTGCCCAACATGCATTGGCTGAACACGAACTGCCTGTAAAAAGCACTCGGAAATTTGAGAAAAAGCAACGAAAAGCGATACCGAAATTACCGGCACATTTGGCGGAGGGTGGCCAAGTTGCGGGGGGATCGGCGGAGGTGGCAAGAGAATTTCATCATCTTCCGATTCGTACCCATCGTCATCGGGGAACATCTGCCGCCCTAAAATTGAAAAAAAATCAGTCAAGATATTTTTGGAAAACCCAACAATTTTGATTTCGTGGACGATTTCCTGCCAAGATAGATATTTGCAAAATCCAAAAAACAAATTAAAATTACCAACAATGACCGGGATTGGGAAGCTGGGCGATGGGGCACGCGGGGTGGAAGGAGGGGTTGGTTGTTTGGATCCGTATCGGCCGTCCAGAAACTCTTTTCTCCATTGACTACAAAGAAAAAAATCAAAGATAATGGAAGCAAAATAAATGCATTACGAAAGTTCTGCAAGTGAATTTGGGTCGTATGCTCTGTTTGGGTCAAAATGCCCAGTCGAAAATTCCCCATAGTCTTTTGAAAGGAACGCGAAAGTGCCGGGGGCAATAAAAGACATGTTGGCAATGGAAAGTGGTCGAAAAATTTAATTTAATTTTTATTTTTTTCATATTTAATTTTTTTATTTTTCAAACCAAAACAAAGCATCAGTTGAATTTTTCTATAATTATAAAGCACAATAATGTCATATGATAAAGGAACTAGCGCTGTTAGTTACTAAAATTAATTAAAAAAGCAATCCTTTCTAAATTATATTTGATATTTTTCCTATTGTATTTGTTCAATACCTAAATAATAATTTAAATCAATTATAAATCACCATTTAAATTAATATATCACTGAACTTTCAAAAGAGAATAATGAAAATGATGAATTAAGTAAATAAAATAAAATATTTAATTTTAAATTAGAAATATACTATTCACAATGAAGGCAAAAAAAACCAGGTTTATTAATAATCATACGCCATTAATTGTAAATATACAAATGTTTTAGAATGAGGAAAATGAGAATAAAAAATTTATCACTTTGTTATAAATGTTTAAAACCTGGACATAGTATTATAAATTGTACGAGGAATAAATATTTTTGTGATAAATGTAATTTATACAATAACTTTGTCTAAATCATGTCGAACATTACGATCAAACTTATTTTAATAATATTAATTTAAATAAGTTATCATTAAATAGAGAAAAAATTTTAAGCCTTCAATATTCCCTTAAAAATTACTTTTATTTCTCTAAATTTATTTTATTTCCTTTGAATATTTACTCAAGTTATAGTTGTCCAAAAATATTAAAAATTACACAACTATTTTAACATTTTTTGTGTTGAAGAAGGAACATAGTTCGTAAAATATAAAAAATAACGAATTATGTTTCGATTATTTTATCTTTTTAAATAAGCATTTGTCTACAATAATACATATACCGTATTATGGCTATTATGGCTCTAAATGTAATGTTCAAATTGGGCTAAACAAAAGAACTCATTCTAAAAGCCAAACCCAATATATTATTTGTTAATTTAAGCAAAATACGAAATGCATCCGCAAAACCAAAGGAAATTTCTTTACATTTCGTTTGTGTGTGATAGCACCATATTTAATGGAAAATTTAAATATTCATTATGCATATGTCAAATCAAATATGTTTCGTTGTTTAGGGGATGGTAATCTAACGATTGGAACTGCAGATTACTGTGAATTATTTCAATGTGATAAAAATGGAACTAAAATTTGTTATCATGATCAAAGAGAAATAATTTATCTTATTAGGAAAAACCAAATAATAAAAGAATGGGAAATAATTGAATCAATACTTTACCGAAGATTATCAAAAGACAAATTATAATTAAAAAAGATTTTTTCTACCTTTACCCGAAAAATCAAGAACTCACTGTATTATTAATATTTTCAATGCAACGAAATGTTGTGATGAACTCGAAGACAAAATTCGAAACTTAAAAACTGAATTTTCAGTAGAAGAATTAATTCTAAGATGTGAAAAAGAATCCGAATAAAAATTATCAACTAATTTCTGAAACAGTGAAACGTTGCCCAAATATGGGATTTTGTCAAGGTACTATTTTTAGGAAAAATTAAGATAATCATTTTATTATTTTTAACCATAATGTAATATTTGTATATATACCCAAATTGGGTCGTGCGTTTATCCATTACAATTTCTTTCGCAAAAAACTAAAAAAATCAAGTATTTAATAAAAATTAAAGTCAAACAAAAATAATAAAAAATTAAAATCGTAATTAAAATAAAAATAAAAATAAACAAAAACGAAATTAAACTAAAATAAAAATAATATTTAAAAAATAAAAATCAGAGTTGTTTTGTAAATTTTGTTTCATTGTTGAAATTTTGTATAAATTTAAAAACATCTGAAATACTATTAATTTATATGATTAATAATCTCATTAAATAATGAAAATAAAATTTTAATTAAAATAAAGGAATATTCAAAATACAATTAAAAATATAACTAATTAATTAAATTAATCAAAAAAAAAATTAAATAACTACAAACGGATTTACCTGAAAATTTGGCTTCGTAAATTGATAATTAAATGATGAAGCTAATAAAATAATTACCGGCGGCCCAATTTTAAAATGAGTTACATTGTTATAATAATGCATATGATTGACAAAAATTAAAACTAATTTAACTATGAAAGCACACGAATGCGGTCACATAATGATGTATGTCTGCAAGAAAAATCAGTTTCACACATAGGGAGAATGTTAAAACGACAATATGAGTGGGTCTTCGGGATGCTGAAATGAGGTAAAATAAAATGTATGTTTACGGTCGCGGAACGTGAATTATTTAGAAACTCAAATTTTTAGCAAATTATAAAAACAAAAGAAACGGAACGAGATTTTTCCCAAACACATAAAGAAAAGGGAAAATATCTGCAGTGTAATTAAATATTATCAAATAAATTGAAAAAACATATAAAATTAAAAAATATTCATCACTGTTGTTTTAATTAGGGTTAATTTAATTTAATTTATCGAGCAAACCAAAGGCACATTAGTGCTCTTATATGGCGCCAAAAAGAAACAAACAAATAAAATTGATCAAATTAAAAATACAAAAATACCGAAATATAAATGAAAATAAAATAAATCAAATGTTGAATTCACAGGTGATTTTTTTTAAAAAGTTAGTTAAAAAATTTTGAATTTTTCCTTCAATTCCAATCTTTTTGATTTTTTGAAGTAATAAATCAATTGGAACAGAATCAAACGCCTTGACAAAATCAATATAGATGATGTCAATTTGCTGATTCATTTGTATAGAATTATATATATCGTCCATCGTTTTTAATATTTGGGTTGTAGTCGATCTATTTTTTAAAAACTCAAATTGTTCTTTATCAAAGAATCTTGTACTGTTCAGAAATTCTAAAATTTTACTACTCAAAATTCGTTCAAAAACTCTACAGCTGGTTAATGACACCGGCCTATAATTTAATGGATCAGTTTTTTCACCTTTTTTGAAAATTGGTCGGGGAGGAGCTCAATTGTCGGTGGTCGGGGACCCCAATCGAGGAATGACCAAATTTTATTTTAACTAAAAAACCAATTTTTCTTTTTAAATGCTCGTAAATCTTCTTTTTTCCGGCAACGCCTGTCGTCACCGCCGGCCTTCCGCCCCGCTTGTTCCCAAAAAGTCTTTAAAAAAATGTGCGCAAAATTTTGTTTTTAATATGATTTTTTTGAACCGATTGTATTTAAATTTGAGCGAAGCGGGACCGGGAATTTTGGGCAAAACCGGGACCGGGACTTGCCGGGACCTGAGAAGCTGGGACCGGGACCTCGATTTTTCTTCGGGACCGAGAACCGGGACCAACCGGGAATTTTAAAAAATTCAAATTTTTATTTATTTTCAAGTGAAAATACAAAATTAATTTTTTATTTTATAAAATCCAAAACTTAAAGCTTAATTAAATTAATGAAAAATTTCAAATCAAATTTGTTTAATTATTTTAAATAATTAATCATTTTGGATTAAATGATCGAATATTATTAGAAATTCAAATTTGCTATTCACGTCACTTTTTTCGGCGCGCTTTTCCCAGAAATCTTTTGGGGAAAAAAGGGGTACGGCGGTGCCGACAGGCGCCGCCGGGGGAAATTTTGAAAAATCGAGTTAATTTGCTAACAGATTTTAAACAAAAAAAAGAGGCTGGTTGGGATTACCAGGTTCAACAATTTGTACGGATTTCATTTAAAAATGATAAAATATGTGTTAATTCAAAAAAACTATGAGGAACCATATTTTGTCGATAGGAAACCAATGAATATAGAAAAAAAATTAAAAATAATTTTATTTCTGTAGAGGGATTGAAACAGGGAAAAGAAGAAGGGAAAGTCAAGGAGACTGGCCACTAGGCATCTGCACAATGGCAGCATTACTTTTAAAGAATATATTTATGCTTATTTTAATTTTTTCCTTTATCTCCAATTTTCATCTCTAATTTTTCACTCAGACCCCATTCCCCGAATTATGTCGGGGAGTCGGGGGGCAAAAAGTCGGGGGCCGGGGACCTCGGGGAGCGACATGTCGGGGGTCGGGGCGGGGAATAGGCCCAAAAATGTCGGAGATCGGGGTCGGGGACCGGGGAGCTCGGGGTCGGGGCTTAACCCTAGTTTTAATAAATGCTATTGGTTTATTACCATGTCCAAAATATAATAGAAATGTAAAATTAGACATGCTTAAAAATAAACGGAAATTGGGCATGGCGTATTGATCCAAGAGCGCCAACTTATGCGGCTTTTTTGCTATAATAATAATAATAAAGCATAGAAATAAATCTATTCTGGAAAATATGAAACAAAAAGATAAAATAATAAACTGCTGTTTTTAATTATTTATGAAATAAATAAAGATAAAAAATGAAAGAAAAGAGATAAAAAGAATACAAACAAAATAAATCAAACAATGCAATAATACGTGATCAAATTCTTTGCATCAATCAAACTCTCGCCATTGCGACAAGATTTATAAATGATTTAATTTAAAAAATAGATAAACAGATTTATAATTGTTGATAAAGAAATTCCCTTGACAAATTAAAAGAACCAGACTTTTTTTTTATTAATTTGTTCAAATTTAATAATTTTTATGGCAATAAGCATAAAATTAAACATATAAATGCTCCAAATTTGTTAATACATGATGGATCTCAACTTTTCATTTTCATAATTAATTCATGTACAGGTAGGCACTGCTAAATAATTAAAGAACATAATAATTGGTGGTCAATGAGATAATCCGCCTAATTATTCAATCCATCATTGGACAATCCATCATAAATTTTCTTTTTAAAGTTTTTCAAAACCTGGCGAAATTCAGTTACAAAAATAAATAAATCAAAAACCAGCAATAAAATTTGTATAAAAATTCTAACAGAATTCTAAGAATATTTTAATTTAATACATAAATTTTAAATATGCGTTGTTTTGATGCTTAAGCAAGCAATGTATTTAGGCATGTCCGTTAAAAACAAACGGTTTACCATGCCTGGAGAATCTTTATTAAATATTAATTGAAGCTCGAAAAGAAAGAAGCAATTAAATCATAAAATTTAAAATTAAAATGCCTTTCCAAACGCTGAGAATTTTTCTTCTTTTGTTTATTAGCTCTAGCCAATATAACATTATAAATATTAAAAACCTAAATCAATTTAAATTTTACTCTTAATCTGAATCAAACAATCTTCGTAATTAAGGAAATCAAGTTTATAATAAACATAAATTAACAACACAAATTATAAAAAATAAAAAAGTGGTTCAATGAAAAAATAAAACAAATCGAAAATAAATGTTTTATAAAAAGAATAAAAATTCGAAAAAAATATAATTATAATTTATAAACCCGAATGGTCAGCCACAAAAATAGGATAAAAATTTCTTATCCAAAATAAATTCGAGAATTCAGACATAAACAACACAACAATAAAAATACAATTAAAAAGGTAATAAATTTAAGCATCATTTGGAATCAAAAAAAGATATGATATGTTTATTTTGATTTGATTTATGATATTAGTAGCATAAAATAACTAAAAAATAAAAAAATTTATACAATAATTTTAAATTTTTAATAAGAATGAAAGTATACCAATGAAAAAATAAAATAATTTAAAACTCGGTTAGCTGCAAATTTTGCCTTTTTGAATCGGAAAAACAATTAAATCAATAACAGTTAATGTAATTTAAAGGCCATTACATTAGTTATAATTCAAATTAATAATGCATTCCGAATAGCACAAATATAAAAATCGCAACGTTCTAATTTCAATGGTACAAATTACAAAAATTAAAAATATAAAATATCGAAATTTTAAAAAACCGACTCAATAACATATTATATTTTTTTAGTTTTTTGTTTCATTATTTAAGTTGATTTACCTAAAAATTACTGACTGTACAAAAAATTAATGCATACATCAAGAAAAGGGCAGAAAAACTTTCTGATCGCTGTAAACGAGAATTACTAGGATTGTTCTATCAAAAGGCAAACCACGATACAATTGAACAAAAAAGGCTTCATAATTATTTCTATAAATTAAAAGATAAGCGTACAAAAATGAATAAATTAAAAACCAGCAATAAAATTTGTATAGAAATTCTAACAGAATTCCAAAAATATTTTACATAAATTTTAAATATGCGTTGTTTTAATGCTTACACATTATATTTGGGCATGCCCATTAAAAAGAAACGGTTTACCGTGTAAGGAAATCAAGTTTATAATATAATAAACATAATTAAGGAAATCAAGTTTATAATATAATAAACATAAATTAACAACACAAATTATAAATAATTCAATTCATAATATAAAATAGGGTAGACCTAGAGAATGGCAAATCAACCTTTTTATTGCTTTTTGCGGAGTATCAATTTAAATGTTGATATTACGCCATCAACGTAAATATCAACGTAATTTTTAAAAATTGCGGTAATTTTTTAAAATTTATCTGAGCGGCATAATTTTTTGGAGAGAGATAACGCAAAAATGAGAGAGTGCTGCATTCAGTCCCAGTCATACAAAACATTTGAAGGGAGTTCATCGCTTTATTCGCTGATTCCGTGGTGAGTCGTTCCACAAAAAAGCTCAGTGTGGGCGTTCCACAAAAAGCTCAGTGTGGGCGTTCCACAAAAAAAGCTCAGTGTGGGCGTTCCACAAAAAAAGCTCAGTGTGGGCGTTCCACAAAAAAAGCTCAGTGTGGGCGTTCCACAAAAAGCTCAGTGTGGGCGTTCCACAAAAAGCTCAGTGATTGATAAAATAAAATAATAAGGTTAAATAATAATTTTGAACTGTAAATGTAATTTTGATTTAATTTTATTGCATGCTTTTAAATTATAATTTTTATTACAAAACTAAAAAAGGAAAAACAAATTAATTGAAGACAATTGATAAGGTGCTAATTTTCTTTGCATTTCATGTAAAGAATTTATAATTTTATTACAAAACTAAAAAAAGGAAAAATTCACAAATTAATTGAAGACAATTGATAAGGTGCTAATTTTCTTTGCATTTCATGTAAAGAATTTATAATTTTATTACAAAACTAAAAAAAGGAAAAATTCACAAATTAATTGAAGACAATTGATAAGGTGCTAATTTTCTTTGCATTTCATGTAAAGAATTTATAATTTTGATTCCCGAAATAGCGAATTAATTGATAACATAAGAATGTCATAGTAAAATCTGAGTATTTAAGCTAATTTTATTAATCTATAATTCAAAAAATTTAATTAAATAATCCCTCCCAATCGCAACAATGCATCCAATCAAAAAATTTTTATTTTTGTACCTTATACTTTACCAAAGTGTCAAAGTCGAACAAAAACCAGTACATCGTCGTGCTATCCTCACTGTTTTAGCAATTGGAGGTATTGCAGCTCTCGTTTTGATACCAATTGTGGTCGGATCGGCGGTGGTTGGATATTTGATATCCTATAGCATACATGGCGTTAATGGAAAATGTTAGTCAGTTTACCTACCTACTCAAAAGGCTTATATCATAAGAATTTAAATTCCCCTGTTAAACAGATGTCCAACGACTGAAAGTTTTTTTTCCCCTTAAAATGAGAATTGACGAACACACAATCACGATGGATGTTGAGACTTTTAATAATGAGTTTTTATTTTCCAAAATCGAACAAATTTGGCGCACTCCAAATTTAGAGGAGATTTGTTTTACCGGTTAGAAAAAATGACTATTTATCTAAATAAAATTTTTAGACCATGAAGGAAACCGACAACGCCACGCCCGCTCAGCCCAAATTGAGATGTTTTAATCGGATCGACGATCACCTCGTAATGATTCAAAGAATTGTAAACAAAAACACTTGGTCGACCTTCTGCTTGTTCCCAATTTAATAACTAAATAATTTTTATATTAAAATTAAATAAATTAAGCTTACTAACACTTTTGTTCATTGTGGGAGTAAAAATTTGCCAAAACATTTTATTTTCTTTTGTTGTACAAATAATAATGTTTATTTTAAATAATTTTGAAAAAGCAAATGCATCAAATTCATTCATCCATTTATTTACTTCGGAAGCATTTTGCGCTGGATTTTTTTTTTGGGAAGTATGATCAATAACAGCAGCTCTCTCAGAAAAAAACATCTCTTAATTGTAATTTAAATAATAAATTATCATGGCCTAAATATGACATTACTATTTTCTTACCCCACCAATCATTTCCTTCTGAATCGATGTCGTACTGATTTAATGTATCTTCTACAAAATTCATTATATCTTGTCGTATATCATCATGATTTACTTCTGTGCCTGTTAATGCCCATGAGAGGCTGCGAAATCCACAATTTCCATCTCCAACAATTTGTTGCACACATCCAGGCCCATAATTGTCTGCTTCAAACTCAAATTTATCAGCAAATTTATTGCTTGAAGCTTCATAAATATAATCCCATTTTTGGCAAAAAAGAATTTTTTCACTTTCCGAAGGAGGATTAAATATAAATTTAATTTTGCTAGGCTGTTTTTGAAACGAATAAAAAACTGTCTTTTGTTCGGGTTCGGGTTCATTCTCGATTATTTTTTTCACTTCTGTTGGTAACTCTTGTTCTCCTTCTGTTGGTAAATCAAAATCCTTATCACCGATTTTATCCAATTTTCTTTTTCGCTTTAAATTTTTAAATTTATTTCTTATAATATAAATGCCATTTTATAAAATTAAACCTCATTTTTTCTAGCATCTTTGTTTGTTTTATTTCCTGGCTCATTCATTTGAAGAATTAAATATGAAATTCTATTAAGAAAATGCTCAGTATTTTGCACAAAATCACTTTCATCGTGAAATTGAGAAATAAGCAGACTCTATATTTATAAAAATGCTATTTTTATATTTATATGAAGATTAGTGACCTCATATTCGTTTAGCGTGTTGTTAAGATTTTCATCTAGTGCTAAATATAATTTATTTCTTGGTCTAGGTTTCGATTTCCCATTTTTAATTTTTATGATGCGGTCATCTATTTCAGACATAACTGTTTGGAAAAAATTTAAAAAAACGGGTACCGGCGCATTACGAACACTGCTTGGTTCCCTAAATTTTTAGTAAAATGATGGCTAATATTATTACAAACTTTTAATGGCAGAATGCCATGCTTCTGCTGGATTTGTACCCCGGGTTCTCGACAGCTTATTAAAATTCCATAAATTTCCTAGTTCAATTTTTCTAATCCATTCTTTATCAAAGTAACGAAGAAATCCATTTAAGTTTTCTTTTAAATCTTCGTTAACTTCAAAATTTTTTATATGCGGCCATATTCGATGGATTTCGTTTTTATTTAAAATAGGTAAAGCTAAAAGTCTTCTGATATACTTATAGATTGGTCCATTTTCCCTTTTCTCTTTTATATATTCCCTCCACAATCTTGGTAATTCCGTTTGCATATGTCGCAAAGCAGCGCGTATAAAATGAACAATACATCCGTATATTTTTTGCTGACCAAAGAATTTAATAAAAGCATTGATTTCTGCTTTTTCGTAATCAACATGTATCCGTTCGATTTGTTCTATTGTTTCGTTTCCCCAACGATCAGAAAGTTCTTTTAAAATAGTTTCATAAGAGAGTTGATCTTTTCGTTCCATTAATGAAAATGCGAGAACTACCCATTCGTTTCCTTCATTGGTTTCATACTAAAATATTTATACATTTAAATTATCTTTTTATTTTTCAACAATTATTAAATTATTTAATTTTCAAATCACTATTTATTTATGATTTTTACCAATCCATGTATAAGCCATATTTGTCTAAATCCTCTAGGTGCTAACTCAAATGTAGCGTCTGCTACCATTATTTTACAATATCTAGCAGCCTCTAGTTGAATTTTAGATGCAAAAAGCATAGTTCCAATTTCTCGATTTCTATAGATCATCCATTCTGTTTCAGTAATTGTTTTTCCCATTAGAAGTTTGAGTGATCCTAATTTTGTTAATTGTAACCGTTCAGGAACATCAAACGGATTATTCGAATCTGTGCCTTGTAATTGTTGTCTCCTACGATTGTAAGCACGTCGAACTGATACCCAAGAGGGATAATTACTCGAAATCGAATTTTCATCTAACGGATCAATATCTGTTTTTAAGTCGGATTCTCGTGCTTTTCCCAAACCTTTGCGCCAAATAATCTTGCCTTCTGACTCACATTTATAATTTTCTCTTCTTTGTTCTCTATCAACCTGTTCTGCTTCCAGTTTCTCTAATTTTTCGGGCTTACAGTTAGCATTATGGTTTGACTGCAACATAACAAGTTGTGTTCCCTGTCGCAGAACAGCTGATGCGACGATCGATTTGACATTAACATTTTTTTCTTGTTCGCGAAAATAACGACATTTTGAACAAGAAATATATATGTCTTCATTATTCTCATTTGTTTGAACATATTTTCTCCAAGCAGATTCATTTCCAATTGTAAAAACATTTTTTCTTAAAGTTTTTGAAAAGCACTTTTCAAATCTAAGTTCATGTTTTGGCATTTCATGGCTTGAAGCATTCGAGTTTGAAGCATCATTTTTATTTGTATGCGCAGAAACAATAGTTAGTCTTGACACGTAGCGTCTTAAGGTACAAAAACTTAAGTCAATACCTTTTAGTTGCATTTGTTCATGGAGTTTTTTTAATGTTTTAATTTCTTTATTTTGATACCTTTTGACAAGTTCTATAGCTTTGTGATTTTTTATAAATTCTTCAAAACCGGAATTGGTAGAGGTCGAATACTCAAATCGAAATAACAAAAAAATAAAAATAAAAGTCTTATTCATTTTCTAAATTATAATTTTATTAAACATATAAAAATTTATTGTATTAATTTTACATTTTCAGTGGTAGCCCAAAATTTATATGTATTGATGGTTATTGATTTCAACGTGGATGTTACCAATACAATAATTAAATTTATTATTTTAAATTTATTATTTTATTTTATCAATCACTGAGCTTTTTGTGGAACGCCCACACTGAGCATTTTTTGTGGAACGCCCACACTGAGCTTTTTGTGGAACGCCCACACTGAGCTTTTTTTGTGGAACGCCCACACTGAGCTTTTTGTGGAACGCCCACACTGAGCTTTTTTGTGGATCGACCTAGCACCGCTGATTCTTTTGGTAAGTGACGCAGATTCCTCACTATGTTCTCTGTTCTCACTCTGTCTTAAATCTCTTCCCATAACACTCTCTTTTTAATTACCTAATTTTTCTTTATTTTTGTTCACCAAAAATGCTTTTGTATGACTGGGGCTGAATATAACACCCTCTCACTTTTCTGTTATCTCTCTCCTAATTTATTTTTCCGCCAAAAATCATTTTTAAAAAATTGCTTTAAATTTTAAAAAAATCTAAATTTTAAAAATAGCCTTGATATTACGTTGATGGCATAATGTATGTTGATATTAAATAAATATCAACGTCTATGTTGATATTTATTAAAACAATGTTCGCTAAGAGAAAAATGCTGATTTTCCTTTCTCTATGTAGACCACGGTTTTTTAACCGAACAGAAATCAAAACCGGTGGTCAAAAACCGAAAACTGATGTACCGGTTTTCTTCGATTTAAAAAAAACACACCTAAATAAAGCATCTCGATGGGAATGAACGACAATTTTAAAAGAATATACATTCGTTAAAAGAAAAATTTTCTTTTATTAAATTTTGTTCATTAAAAGCAAGGATGGGATTTTTTTTTGAATATTTTTCTAAAAATATTTTTCATAAATATGTTTTTAATTTATTTTTAGGTCAAATACAATTTTTTATTAAAATCTGTTAACAAATAAAATTTGTGCAACTTTGATTATAAAATTAAAAAAAATGGTAATCTTCTATTTTAGCTTGGGAATAATAGGCAAAGCAATGAAACGACCTTTTTTGTTGTCTTCAAAGCACTTTTTTAAAATATTTAAATATAACTTTATTTTAAAATCGGGTAGTTCTATTTCAACATTAAGCAATATTCATAAAATGCATAAACTAACCAATAAATACAACTGTAAAATTAGTCATAAAATAAATTAAAACTAGCCGTGTTAAATTCAAGTAAAAATTATTACTTCAAAAAATTTAAAAATGAATTAATTTAGGCACCGTTTGAAAACACTGGTTGACCGCAAGCTTATAATTTATTACTTCAAGAACTTTAAAATTATGTAATTTATTAAACGTAAAAAATATTTATACACAAAAAGTGATAATGTGCTAAATTTTACAACTGTCATAAAAATGCAATAATTGTAAAAATTAAAAACAGAAAAGGTGGATTATCTAATGAGATTTTGGTAATTAAATTGGAAATTAATAATTTATTAAAAAGTCACTTTAACAAAGTGAATTTAAAATATGATTTACAAAAACAGTTAAATTAATACAATGTTAGATCTTAATTAATGAATATAAAGAGATCGAAGATGCTAATTGTTATTTAAAAAGAATTAAAACCCTTGAAAAATTACATTGAATCTCAATAATAAAAATTAGAAATTTTTTTTTTGTAATTCATTGAAAGATAAATAATGTAGTAGTAGTACTTCATTAACTGAGGTATTTATCTTCTTTAATTCAATGAAATTTTGTATTTTGAACTGAAAAACTAATTGCAATACTTGCAAGGTGTTTATGATATAGCGTCAAAAGCGAGCGGGTTCCGAGCGGGTGTTTCCCGCACGAACCCGTGCCTATGGGAGGGGGCATCCCTTTGATGTTGCCGCCCGCACAAACCCGTGCCTATGGGAGGGGTGCAGCCCTTTGAAGTTGCCGCCCGCTCACATCCTGAGCCTATGGGATGTTCTTTGAACTCTGCCGCATTGCGGATTTAAAATTTCCCCAAATTGTTGCGGGTGTTTTTTCACCCCGCGCCGCGCAGCGCCGCGGGAAGGTCATCAATCATCCACCTGTCACCAAAGTGACAGGTGAAGGAAATTCAATTTAACTTTTGCAAATTTTAATCTTTTGTTTCAAAACCTTTTAGCGTTTTATCTTCTCAATCCTGAAATTTTTTATGATGATTTTTTGATCCTGAAATTAAAAATTCTTTTTGAAAATTAGCCAAAATCGTGAGGTTTTTTCATTTCCACTCACTCCCTGCCGATGCGCCGCGATGCCGAGTCGGCAAAAAAAAATCGATAACGGAATTTGGAAGAAGTGCAAATTAATTGATATTGGCAGCAAATAATTTTGATTATGAATTGGACAATAAAATTACTATTTAAATCCAATTTAAAAGTAAAATCAAAGAATGAATAAATAAATTAAAAAACTTTTTCAAAAGTAGGTCACCTGTCAACTAAAAATTGATTGATGGGTTTTTTATTTTTCTTCCCTTATTTCTCAATCTGCACGTGACTTTTTGTTCAAATTATTTCGCAATATCTCCCCTAAATTAGGTCAACTGTCAATAAAATGTGATTGATTGGTTTCTTATTTAAATGTCTCCATTATTTTTAGTTTTCTGTTCCAACTATTTCGCAATATGGCCCGTAATTTTGCAAACCTGTCAAAAAAAATGATTGATGACTTTCGAAATAAGGAATATCCAAACGATTTTTGCACGGTTTTTGAATAAAATGAGACAGCTGTCTACCGAAATGATTGATGACCCCCTAAATTAAGGCAACCCCAGACAGTCACGTGACTAGACCCCTCCCCTCTCGCCCAATCCGTACACCCGGCCCAAATCGAAAATCATTCAACTAAATAGTTGGATTTCATTAAATCTCTTCGCGCTCTAATTTTAATTCACTCCGCTCTATTTTTAATTGAATTAATTAAATCTTCTATTAAATTCCCGTCTTTTTCTTTTCAAATCTCTCTTCACTCTTTAATTTTACTGCATCAATTTCGCGGTTTTTTGTTTTAAAATGTCTTTTAAACGCGTGAACTCCTTCCAACCCGCCGTGCCAATGGCCAAAAAATGGGATTTCCGATCAATCGGGTAAGTGATTTTTAATAAATTAAATAAAAAAATAATTTCTTAAACAATTATAAATACAATTATAAGATAATACCCCTTAAGAATTATTTCAAAAAAAATTTTTTGTTCAGAAATAATTTTGCTGAAGAAATGGAAAATTATAAATTGATGGATTACCAATCGACAACTTGCGAAAAATTTGGATTTACGAAAAATATTACGGAATTTCGTGTCAACCCGGATGTGGAGCGCCCCGATGAAGCGATGAAGGATGCGATCGACAACATGATAAAGGTGGCTTTAAAGACTACGGAAGAAAAAATGAAGCGAAAAGTGCGGATGTTTGGAGTTGCAATTACGGGTGCCGGGCTTGCTTTCCCGGTGTGGGTGCCGTATCGGGCGTACCCCCAGAATAATGCGGATGTTATCATGGAGGAGATTAATAAGCTGGGGCAGAGCGGGGACGGGGATGAAAATGCTTTAATTATCTGAACCGATTACTATGAAAATTACATGCGTTACAATGCCCAGTGGAGAGGGGCCGAGGAATGTCCACAAATTTGACTTTGGATTCAAGGAACACCAGCGGATAGGGTAAGTGTTTTAATAAAATAAAATTAAAATAGAAAAAAAACTAAAATAAAAAAATTTCTGGGTTAATTTAATGTTATTATTTGTAATATTTTTAAATAAATTAAAATCATTTATTAACTGGATAAATAATTTTTAAAATTTTTACATATTTTGGATTTTTTGTACATATATATAATGGATTAAAATAATTATTTAAAAAAATTTTAATGAAACAAAAAAAAATAAACTTAAAATATTTATTTTTAAATAATTTAATTAGGCAAAAAAAGAGTAAATTTTAGGATTGTGAATACTGATAAATTTTGCCTTTTTTACGCACTGGCGTCGTCGATGAATTATTTAATTATGGACCGTTTTGAATTTAATCGATTTATGAAAAATATTGTGAGACAGAGGGATGCAGCTATTGAGCTTTTACGTAATTGTGGAATTGATGGAAACGAAATTAGTTATGGTGTGGAGCAATTGCCGAATGTTCAGAAATATTGGGTGGGTTAAATGAAAAAATGCAAAATTAATAAATTTTTCAGGATGAGATTTACCCCGGAAAGTACCGGGTTGTGGCATTTGAGAAGTCAGCTGATCCGCGGAAATCGATCCGTGTTTTGTGGAAGGCCCCTATGGGACGAGAGAAGGTCGTACCGATATTTTTGGAGAATGGTCACTGGGATGGTCTGAAGAATTACGTCTGTTTTTTTAATCGTGGGAGAAAATTTTGTATTGATTGTGAGTGCTTTTTTGACAAGGATGTCAAACATACTTTCGATTGCCGGGCGAGATGTTATTATTGCAATAGAGTGGGGGGAATGCCATGTGAAAAGGAGAGTGGAGTGAAGATTGAATGCCCAAAGTGTCACCGTTACTTTTACAATTGGGAGTGTTATAATTATCATCAGGGACATCAGACTTGCAAATTATGGAGGCGTTGCGTTATCTGTGACTACAGAATTGTAGTTTGGGTAAGTTCTACAAATAAAATCAACAAAAATAAGTCTTTAACTCCAGGATTCGGAGACTTCGCAGGATTCTATTTACAAGGGGGACCAGAAGGAGCATGTTAATAATTATATTTCGGTGAGAGTTACGTGTACGGAATGCTGTGATGACAAAAACAGGACGAATTGCAAAATTTGTGGGGAGGAGAGGATCAAGGATTGGAGCGAGGCGGAGGGACATGAGCCGACCAAGGATTTTGTGGAGTGGATTTTAACTGCTTTTACGAATTACGATACGTACATATTTGCACATAACGCCGGACGTTTTGACGGTAATGAAAAAAAAATTAATCTAAATTTTTAAATCCTAAATTTTTAGGTCATTTTGTTTTTAATTACCTCTGCCGTACCGGGAAGAACCCGCTACCGCTCATCAATGGATTGAAAATTTATGAATTTAAAGTGCAAAACTCGAAGAAACATTCAAAGCTGATTTGGAGAGACTCATGTTTATTGATGCCGGTGAAGCTTGAGTCGCTGAAGGCGACATTTAATTTGGACTGTGAGGACAAGCCCTTTTTCCCCTATTATTACAACAAGAAAGAAAATTATGGAATACGATTGGAACATCTGCCACCGATGGAGGACTATTCGCCGGGATCTATGAGCAAGGATAAATTTATAAAATTCGAAAAATGGTAAGAAAAGAAGGACAAAATTAACAATAAATAATTTTTCAGGTACAACGAAAACAAGGAGACACCTTTTTATTTGGATGATGAATTGAAAAATTATTGCCGAAACGACACGGAGATTTTATTGCTGTCAATTATTGAGTTTCGAAGGATATTGATTAACGACATTACTAAGGGATTTGACCCACTACCGAGGAGTTGTACGAATGCGGGGGTTGCGATGAATATTTTTAAGGCAATGTTTTTGTTGACGGAGCAGTTATCGATTTTTATTGCGAATAACGGAGCTAGGGACAAATGCATCGAGGTTATGGGATGTTACATACATGGATGTTTGAATTGTTATGACCCGGCGGCGGAACTGATTGGAGGAAGGACGGCCCAGGAATTGAACGATGAGACTCAGGAGAGATTAGTGGAGCTACGGAAGACTTTGGATGTCGAAGAAGTTTGGGTATGTTTATTTGACATTTACATTTATAAATTCTACTTTTTAGGGGTGTCAAATTGAGAAGGAATTGAAAAAGGATGAGGAAATGAGAGGCTTCTTCGATGACAGAGGAAATGAGAAGGGGCCGATTGATCCGAGGATGGCATATGCGGGAGGGAGGACCGGACCGATGAAATTGTTTGCGAAATCGGATGAGAAGAAAAAGATTAGTGTTTACGATATTGTGAGTCTGTACCCGTCAGTGAATTACGGTACAGCTTACCCGATTGGTTTGCCGGAGATTATTATACCGAAGAGTGATGAGATTAATGTAAATTGGACGAGACCGGAGGATTTGAAGTATAATGGGTTGTATAAAGTGAGGGTCAACCCGCCGCGGGGGTTGCGGATTCCGGTTCTGCAGTTGAAGTGTGATGAGAGATTATTATTCCCGTTGTGTTGGAGATGTGCGTCAACATTTAAGAAGGAAACTACGAGATGTGATTACAATTGCCCCCATGATGAGGCACAGCGGAGATACGTGGCGACATATACCAGCGTTGAATTGGTAAGAACTTATGTGGGAAAATTTTAAGAAAATTTTGACATTTTTCAGGCAAAGGCGTTGGAATGCGGTTATACTGTGGACAGATTTTATAGAGCGTGGTACTACGAAGAGGAGGCAGATGATTTATTTAAAGGATATGTGAGGTTGTTTTTGAAACTGAAGGAGGAGGCGAGCGGTTTTCCGAAGGGTGTTGAGACGGAGGAGCAGAAGAATGTGTGGAGAGAAGAATATAAGGAAAAATATGGAATCGACATTGAATTGGCTAAAGTGAAGAAGAATCCAGGATTGCGGTTCAT
This sequence comes from Heterodera glycines, assembly GCA_004148225.2. Lineage (NCBI taxonomy): Eukaryota > Metazoa > Nematoda > Chromadorea > Rhabditida > Heteroderidae > Heterodera > Heterodera glycines. The sequence goes on from CP049705.1 coordinate 10,744,223, forward strand.
AAGCAAGTTGATGCTAAATAGTTTATGGGTAAGATTTAGGGTTTTGCGAAAGAGTTTTAACTTAAAATTTAAACAGTTGACCATAAATAATATTATTATTCAAAAGATAACGGTAATTGATAGGGCGTCGGAATTTTATAAAATTATGTGTGATCATAAAATTGAATTATGTGATATTGTTGAATATTCGGAAGAGGCGATTAGATTGATATACAGGGACAAGGAGGACTTTGTGATGGAGCACAAGTCGAGCAACATAGTCATCAGTTTATGGTGAGTTCAAAAAAATTATAAATTTGTATATAACCTAATTTTTAGGACGACGAGTATGGCGAGGTTAAAATTATTGGAATTCATGAGAGTAGCGGAGAGGACCCACGGGGAGATTTTGTACACGGACACGGACAGTATTTTTGTTAGGCACGATCAGGATGTGGAGCCGATCACGACGGGGAAATATTTGGGAGAGATGAGCGAGGAATACGGCGGCTATGAGATTGAAGAATATTGCTGTGGAGGGGCGAAGCAGTACGCACTGAAGATGAGGAACAAACAGACAAATCTTACTACAACATGAGGATATCCTATTGTAAATAAATAATTATCAATTTAACAGATGGGATGAAACAATAAAAAGTATATAAAAAATAAAAAAAAGCGTTTATTATCACCCAGATTTTAACCTTATTTTGCAGATGCCATATGGTGATATAAAGCCAAAAAAACAGAAGAAAGAGAGAAGGAATTATTCTTGCATCCTCAGGTCGTGAATGATTGCAATATTGACAATGAAATAATTGCAGAAAAAATAAATTGAAATAGAAACAAAGCATAAAAAATTTACAAATTCAAAAAATTTAAAATCAACCCATTGAATGCAATAAAAATGTTTTTTTTATAAGCGATGACATTTTTTGGAGAAATATTCAAAATAAATTTCAAAATTTTCCACTAGATAAATCTGTCGAAAAATAATCTCCCTGTCTCCATTAATCTACCCGTCTCTAATAGAACGAACACAGCGCTAGATCAACATCCATCGATCTACACAAGATGAAATTTAAAAAATATTAAAAATTATTTGAAAAAGAACAAACTCAAATACTTAATGACAAAAACTTAATATAAAATAAAAAGACACATTATGAAAAATTAGTAAAACTCTTATATTTAGCAAAAATGGAAATTAGCTTATTATATAATCAAATGAATAAATAGTTATGCTGTCTGTCTACAGGCTGAATTATATTTAATAAATCGAGGCACCGCAATTCTCTCGTTGATCAATGAAATGCCATTGGTCGTTTGACTGATCCCTACAGCCGGCAAAATGTTGTCCATGAGGAGCTTTTTATCGTTATAATTAAAAAATTGTTTGAAAAAGAACTTATAATAGTCAAATACATTATACGGTACATTCTATATTAAATTAGCAAAATAAAAGATAAAATAATGATGCATTTTCGATAGAGGAAGTGGCGGTTAAAGAACCAATGTTTAAAAGCGTGTAAAGAAAATTTTACGAAATTTTCAGTTTTATAAAATCATTATTAAAAATATTTATAAAACATAAACTTTTTAAAAAATTATGCCACGAAATGATTTGTGCTAAATTATTTAAATATCTAAATAAATTAAAATGACACCAATTTTATCGAAAATTTTAAAAATATTACAGCAGTGAAAATAAAACCATTAAAAATAAACAAACTATTTTAATAACTGGAATAAAATGATTGAAAAGGCTATTCATTTTTAATTTTGTTTTATATTATAAATTCAAAAATATGTTAATCGAAAAGAAATTTATTAGAAAAATATGAACAGTTTAGGCATGGAAAATTGGAACGACGAACCATTTTATAAAATATTAATTTTAGAACCAATTCATCATAAAATGATGTGTTTCAAAAAATTTGGTTTGATTGCAGGTCATAAGACTCCCTTCAACACAGTAACGCAATTTTCTTTTTTCGTTTTGGAAAATTAAATAACTATGATCGTTGTAATAAAAACACGCCCGGGGCTTTAATTGTCGAAAATCCTGGTAAAGCTTAACATTAGTTGGTCCGCTCTTTTCTATTGAATTAATTTCTTGGATTGATACACTCCACCCTGAAATCGGATTCCTATTTATCGTACATAGTCTCGAGCGATCGAATCCGAACTGTCTTTCATTGACCGAACTCTTTGTCATAGTGAGATACTTGTCGTCAAAAAGTTGTGTATCAGAAAGAATAGTAACCCTTTCTCCACTCACTTGACTGACTATCGTTAGGAGAACAATTAAATTAAACATTACTGACAAATTGCTTAACTAATAAATCGGCCCTCGGGCGAACCTTATATAGACGGTCAATGACCTCACAATAAGTGATCCGATAGCATCGTTGTGTCAAGAAATAAATGCAAAATTGCCCACATGCATCTGAGAATTGATGTTGAACGATGCGGTCGTTAATGAGAATTCGTTCAAATAAGTTAAGGTATGAACTTAAATCTTCATTGGGATAATCGCCCAATGAATCAAAATATTCTATTTCTGTCGGCGAATTTACAAAACAGGCGACCCAGTGTTCACCTATCGTGCCCACCCGGTCGGTATTCGCCACAAAACAGTACGGAAAATGCCTGTCCTTCAATTTTGGCATCTTGTCGGAAGCAAAACCCCGATAAAATATTTTCGGGTTGTCGGATGTTTGGATAGAAATATTTCAATCTCATAAGAATTCATCATATGCTTCCGTCGCTACTGAGCACACGATTAGCATTAATAGATAGAATCGAATCAAATTCCCCCAGAACGATCATCTCATACCCGCCGTCCTTTATAGGCTCATTAAATTGCACCTTGATGCTGGTCGTTCCGTTTCGAATCATTCCAAAACCGGGGGTATCCTCTAGAGTAAAGGTCATCGGGATGACGAAGAAACACCAACCGTTTACAAATTTTTGTATATTGATCGACATTGTCCTTTCACCTTCGTCCATCCCGAGTCCCGTATACATGTCAACAAATGCTCGAATGTATTTGTTTCTATCAAAATTAAGAGAATAGGGTGACCCGGGGAATATGTTTCCATTCGCTTCGACACTGATAGAGCGTATTTTTGCATGTTCAAAAACGAAGGGTGACTCTTTAGGATTTCCGGTATACGCACCGGTTGAAACAAACCCGACGATTAAACGTCTCGGAACAATGCTTGTAAAAACATTGTGTGAAAGATCAGAAGTGCCACGCGGGATGAAAAGACTTCTGATCTCAATTTTTCTCATAGGATATTTGGCCGGTGTGGTTTGTAGCTGATTGCTTATTACATTATTTAATGACTGGGTAACATCTACTGTTTTTACATAAATTCTAATATCGTGTATGTTAATACGATATGTGTGCGGGTTCGCTATGACTGCATTTCCGGAAACATATGGCGGTGCCATAATTAGAAAATCATCGGTATTACGATGTATGCTAAAAATCACGTCAGAGTTATTAAGCAAAAGATTGGGCTGACGGCCGAGATCAAAATTAAGTTTCACCATGGTCTCACATTTGGCCCCATCAGCAAAACGTGACGCTCTGTTTTTAAAGCCGCTGTTTGTATAATCATTCTGGTCGACATCATCGATGTAATAGCAGGACGCTTCACATAGACCCTTTTTGACATCTTCTGAAAATCCCAATTCAGTCATCATATATGCCCTAACCGCATAGTAAATACCGGAATCATAAGATTCGACACCGGAAATTGACACCTTTAATGTTTTGACAAAGCTGTGCCCAAAATTTTGAATGACACCGACGTGTTGATCAGCTTCACTGTCCTTGGTAATTGGAATCCAATTGCTTTTGTCTTTTCTCTCTATTGAAGTTGACAAATAGAGAAAAGTTTTATTGAGGTCACAAAACTGATTATCTGAAAAAAGTCTAAAGATATACGGTCCAGATTGATTTATTGCTGAAAGTGGCAGCAATTCCCGAATACTGGATTTATTAATTGCAACGTTCGTCGGGGGGATATCGAAAAGTGAAAGGCCCCCCTCGAGACCGTCCTCACTCGCCGTGTCGATTTTCTTGAGAGTTGTCATTTTTAACTTTTTGTATTATTTATTCCATTTATACCTTTAGATGAAACTTAACTGATCATATACTTGTTTCCGGTTCTTATTAGTGATCAGAGACCTTTTTCCTTTCCCACATTGTTGTAACTTATCGGTAAGGTTAGTCAACCCTTGTCTTGAATGTTCCCTGACGGCATCCCTTAAATCACGACCCTGGGCGATGTCACTCAGAACTCTCTGCCCAGCGGCGAGCCCCTCATGTCCTGCACTCGAGGCAATATTCTTCGCAATAGGGGTCAAGAAACGTGCCACATTACCGAGGAAACCGAACCCCCGTTGATACTTGCTTCCGACAAAATATTAAAAAAATAGACCCATGTTGAGGAGTGATAAAAGATGACCAATCGCCCGACTCGGGATCGAAAAACACATGTGTCATTTTTTAAAATATACTTTTCTTAAAATGTAATGTGAGAATACAACTTCCCCAGTGAAATTTAACGAATTCGCCAAACGGTGTGTGAATTTCAATTGTAATTTCTGAAATTCGTTTCGACTGTAGACGATGAAAATACTCGGTGCTATATATAACTTCACTAATCGATCCTGGGTCATCGACGACGTTAACTATTCTTAAGAGTGGGGCCATCTGGTTGCCGATAATTGTGTTTTCGATTAAATTTGGTGCATAAATGTATAGCTGCCTTACACCTCCCGTCAAATCCGGCATATAAGTCGCCTCTTCCGCGTGAAATAGCCTTGTATTCTTAAACCCCAGAACATATGCGAGGTGTTTTGACAAATCTATATGGGTGACGGCAGAGGAAAGATAGACAATAAATTTTTGATCAATGCTGTCATAGTGAAATTGAACATCCTCATTGGCTAAAGCATATAGAAAGAAAATTCCAAAATTATACGACAATTTACATAATAAAAATTAAATAAATACAATAAGAATAATAAGCGCCTCATTAAGCCTATTCACTATCCCGCTAAAACCCTTTTCCGATTTATCATTATATTCCTCGAGAGTTGATGTATATTTGGTCTTTACCTGTCTGGCGATTCCCTTTGCGACGTCGGCTGATTTCTTTGCTTTTTTCAAGTCATTCTTTTCCACATGCTCCAATGTTATGTTTTTGGCTTTATCTACTTCTTCTTGAAAAGATTTAAGTTCATTTCGGGATGTTTGAATTTCGGTTCCCATCTCAACCATTTTGTCAAACCAAATTTTTATATCAGGCTCTTCTAAAATGTGAGGATTTGTTTCTCGTAGTGTGTTTAGTTGGGTTTGGATGGAATTCGAGATATTGTTGATCTGATTAAAATGTCTTTCTACGTCTCTCCCGGCGCGTTCTGCGGCCCTCTTTGCGACATCAATTTTTGAGTCTTTGGTATCTTCAGCCTTGGCTTCTCTCTTTCCACTTTTGAGCTGAATTAATTTCGAATGCGCCAATTTCAGTTGTTAATCATGTTAAAAAAATTAGTTCCCAATCCAAATCCAATTTGCCAGGTTTCGGCTTTTTGTCAGATTATATTAAAAGTGTTTTTAACCAGGTTGAAAAATCATACCCTCACAATCGTTATGTTGAATAATACCCAGTTTACTAGATTATGCAGTACCACGATGGCAATAAATTATTGAAAAATTAAAAAGATAAAAATGAATAATAAATACATTTATAAAAGCGTTTAAAATATAAAAATAAATTATTTCCTGAATTTTTTTTGCAAAAAAGAAAAATTAATTAGCAAAAAATAAAGCAATTCTCTTATCCAAAATTATATAAAGTTATCAATGGAAAATGAAATTATAAGATATGTAGTACAAAGCAGTTTAACTCTATATATTCAGGAAAAATTTTTTTTTAGAAAAAGGCTTGTAAAATACCGAAAATCCTTAAAAATATTAGAAACAAATAAAAAAATGAAATTTAGGAGCCATAATGGGACTCTTTAAATAATCGGAGAAAGATTGTATTTGTGGAAAAGCTTTTTGTCATCGAGGCAAAATTTTCTTAATGAATTGAATAATTTTTATTAAATGATTCTCACAGTCGATAATATCGAAATTCAAAATTTTCATGGGATTTGTATTTATGGAATCCATAATAAAAATTTAATTAAATGTTAATAAAACTTTAAAAAATTTTAAAAATAGTGCGTTAAAATGATCTTTAAAAAATTAATAAAAAAAGTGCATAAAAACAATGTTCTTGGACAGTTTTTTAAAGCATTAAAACAAATTTAAATAAAAATTAATGGTATAATACTTAAAGAATAATAATCAATTTTTTTTTTAATTTAAAAAGCTCTTTTTGGTGAATTTACCGTAATATTTTAGAAAAAAAGCAAAAAATTAGAAGCAAAATAAATAATACTGTAAATGATAGATAATTCAAGATAAAAATCATAAATTAAGAACGTATTGAATTATCCAATTGCTGTTGGGACATCGAAACTCGTCTTGAATCGCTGGAAGAACTGGAATTTAAAACCAATCCTTTCTAAATTATACATGAAAGTTATTCAATTTTATTCATTATCTAAATAATTAAATTGCGTAGTTTTGATGCTCACCCATTTCATTTAGTCTTGCCCATTGAAAACACAAGGTATCCTTGCCAGGAGAAATTTGAAATAAAATTACTTGAAGCAATAAAGAAAGAATCAATTAAAACATATTTTAAAATAAAGAATACGGGTGTTTTTATAGATTTTATTGCCTTTTTCCTTCCACGTCCCCACATGACCTTTGATTTATCAACCATGTCTTTTACTGTTGGATCCTTCAGTAACCGATCTTTGAGAAATATTGCACCGCGCGGCGTTTCATCTCATAATTCTTAAAACGATTTAAATGCAGTTTAAAAAATCTCTTAATGTTAATTATTTATATTTTGGTAAATCGTACAAATTACGAAAATTGAACACGGAAAGTATCTATTTGTAAAATGTCGATTTCAAAATTGAGCGCCAGTCAACTGAGAGCCAAGAAACTATGCTAATAGCAAAACTATGCTGTAATGAAAAAGAATTAAAAAATGAACTTTTTTTTAAAAAATTTAATAAAAATAATTATAAAACTTAGATTCAAAAGAAGGGAAGTGAAGCGATACATAAATAAAAAAATATCACATTTTGTAGAAAATAAATTCGAGTGCACATAGTTAACAGAGATCGGACATGTCAAGAAGAAAAAATAAAATTTTTAAATTTTTAAACGATAAATGGAACTGAATTTATTATAAAAATTATTATTGAAATGTAAAATGAAAATTAAATAAATAAGAAATTTTAATTAAAATCTCAAAATAAACAAAAAAATAAATGTCTAGCATTTGTCGTCAGCATAAATATAAAATTTATCTTGTTATTTATTTATTATCGAACTAACCCCAAGTGAAAAATATTTTTAATTTTATATACTATACCAAAATATAATATCGAGAAAATTAGAGTAAAAAAATAACAAGCATTTTGAAATCAAATTTTTTTGACAGCTCCCAGGGCTATACCACTCCCCTGTTGTATCCTTTTTCTTGCCGTTTTCTCTGAACGAGATTTGGCAATTTCTCTATAAAAATCGGCGTATTGTGCCAACCTTCTTTTTTGTTTGTTCGTTAGTTTAAAACTAAAACTCAATATATTTGCACAAATTTCAACGATTGCCAAAATTTGGTCAGCTGTAGCGTTTTCGATTAATTCGTTCTTCTTTTGTTCTGATCTGGTGGAGGCAAGCTTCTTTAGGAATGCTGTATTCTCCTTCACTTCGGAGCTAAATTTATACATTTTTAATTTAATTTAAATTCATATTCTTATATACTATTCAATTGGTAAATAAATTTCCAGAGTCTCATCTGGAAAAATTTTGCTACATAATCTGAATTCCTCCTCAGAATTTGGGTGCATGTTAATCATGAGATAACTAAATTGATTATTGGTCGCATCATGATATGCATCCATGAAATAATTCAGTCTTTTTGGGAACAGTTGTGACCCCAGTGTCCTCACTTGTAATTGTCCTGAAGGGTTACGCATTAAAACCAGATAATGGGCACAATTTATTCGATCAAAAAGTCCCGACCATAGAGACTCTGGGTTACAAAAAATCGATTTTAACAACTTTTGGGAGGAAATAAGCAAATCGTACATTTAAATGCAATTGGGCTCAAAAAATCAGAATTTTTTTGCGGCGCATTTTTTCAAAGACTTTTTGGGGAACAAGCGGGGCGAAGGCCGGCGGTGCTGATAGGCGCCGCCGGGAAAAATTTTTGAAAATTTGTGTATGATTCGTTAACAGATTTTGTCAGAAAAATTGTGATTTTGAACGCAATTTTTAAGAAAACAAAGGATTTTTAGTGTCCGGCGGTGCCGATAGGCACCGCCGTGGAAAATTTTAAAAATCTGAGTGACATTACGCCATAAAATTACAAAATTCTGAAGGATTTTAAGAAATCAGAACAAATTTTGGTCGCTACCCCAAAATCAGAACATTTCTGACAAATCAGAACAGATCACATCCCTGAAATAAACTGAAATAAAACAATAAACTGCTGATAAATTAATATTAATAAGGCATAAAAAATAAACAATTAAATCAATCAAGGCAACAATATTTGATACAAATTCTTTTGTCCAACTCAAATTTTCGCCATAGCGATACGATATTTCAAGTTCTATAAATGAATAAATTTAAATAGGATAAAAATATAAATGATTTCGACAAAGAAATCTCACATGACAAATAAAAAGAATCAGACTTTTTAATTAAATTTTGTTACAAACAAATAAAAAAGCTTTGTCAGATTTAATAATATTGTGAAAAGTTAAAAAATCTAATCGTTAAAGAATAATGCAAAAATATGAATAATTAAAATGATTAATTAAAAATAATCATAAGGAATAAAAAATAAATAATTTCAATTAAATCGTTATTTAATTCCGGTTATAAAATGATTTGAAAATCACAAATACATCTGCATTTTTTCCTGTGAAGATTAAAATAAATTAAAAAAGGCTCGTGTTTTAGCCTCCTTACATTAATCAGTGAAAAGTATGGGGTCTCGAGATTCATGCGGAATTGTTGAAGGTCAAACCGTGGAATAGAGGATGACTAACCAGGAATGCCCGTAAGGGAAAACTGAGAAAAAAAAATTCAAATTTCATTGAAGAATTTCTTATGTAATTCAACCTTTTATATATTTAGATTTTGTGCCATTTTTTACATTTTTTGTTAAGCCCTAAAATTTCTCAAAAATTTGAGAGAATGAAATTTACATAATTAATAAAAATTAATACAAATTATAAAACGGTAAAATTTCATGCTTATAAATTTGCTAAATGGAAAAAATACGTCAATTTATTAACATTTAAATTCGGTTGAAAATTATGTATTATCCTGCAAAATTTCTAAAAAATTCTTTAAGTTTAAACAAAGTTATGACCTGAGAAGCTCAAAAAACCATGTTTTTTTGAACATTTTCAGTCATAACTTTCTTGAAACTTAACGAAACTTTTTGAAATTTTGTAGGCTAATAGAAAACACTTAGTGCTATTTAATGATATCAAGAATTAAAAATTTAGATGCTTTTGAACAAAGTTATATCAAAAAATATTTTCATTTGATGGTTTTTTGACTAACGTCATAGCACCCATTGCATCCCTAGTAATGAATTCTCTAATATGCAACCACGCGAAAACGGTCCTCACGCAAAAAAGGCCACGCGGGGACCGGTAAATTGGACACCGGAAAATTGGACACCAGAAAATTGGACACCAGAAAATTGGACACCAAGCGGAAAAATGGACACCGCCGGAATTTTGGACACTAAAGGAAAATTGGACACCGGAAAACGTCATATACTACTTGTATAGGAAAAGGTTTTAATTTTATTTTGTAAAGAAATGAAATTTGAAACCTTTTTATAAATCTATACAAATATGGTTGTCAAAATTTTATACTCAATTGCCCCAAATATTGGAGGGGATGACGATCGGCACGCGCGCTACCAATATGTTTCTCTACAAACTACACTAATAGTAACAGAAGCGAGTCAAGAAACTCAATATGTATAATTTGCTAAACAACCGGTATTTTTAATTGAAACAACAAAACAAGCTAATTATCCTTAAAAACTATTACTAAAATTTAGTTATTTTAAAATAATTGCAAAACTAAAACCGGCTTTAAATATAATATTGATAAAAAAATTTTTAGTTAAAACACTAAATAACGTATATATTTTAATTTACTTAATGTTCAGTAATAAAATAACATATAAAATTATTTTTAAATATAATATCAATATCTATATTAATAAATAAAATTAAAAAATTGGCCTTCTAAGTTTTCTTAATTAATAATAACAAAAATATAAATCTATACAAATATGGTTGTCAAAATTTTATACTGACAAGTTTCGAAAATTCTATTACGCTTGAAATAAATTGAGCAAAATCTGTTGATGAGAAAATAAACGAAAAAGATTAAGAGTTAAAAATATTCATAAAGAATTTTAATCTTGACTCAAACCTGAAAAACTATCTTGTAGTTCATCTAAAAACTTGAAATAATTCATGCTTGCACAACTTTTCGTCTGATCAAAAAAGTCTCTTACACCAACTTGATCAGATCACTCCTTCCTAGTGACCGGGACACCCAAAATACACTGAAAATCGTGAAATTTTCGAAATTCCTAGGGGGTTGGGAAATTTTTTCTAGAGAAAAAGGGCAAGCCCACTGGAAAGAGCACAAAATTCTTTACTGATTTGACTTTTGAATAATGGGGCTACGACTTTTACATAAAAAGATATACTTGGTTGAATATTTTATCACCATAAAAATGATCAATTTTTGATCAGCGCCATAACTTTTTCTAGAAGCATCCAAATTAAACAATCTTAGCATCTTTTGATAGCCCTGAGTGTCCTCTATTTGCCTTTAAAATTTCAAAAAATTTGGTTGTGTTTCAAAAAAGTTGCGGCTTGTAAATTTCAAAAATTGATTTGGTAAACCTTTTTGACCACAACTTCTTTGAAACTCAACGAAATTTTTTTGTATTTTACAGGAAAATAGAAGACACCCAGGGCTATCAAAACTTACCAAGAATGTTTAATTTGGGTGCTTCTATAAAAAGTTATGTTGCATGAAATTTATCAAAATATAACATGGTCGTGTCTTTTTTTGTGGTCGTGTAAACTGAAATAGAGCGAAATATAATTATAATTATGGTTAATTGATGATTAGAACAACTCTTCCGTACTGAAATGCCCCACCCCTCTGAAAGTCTCTCACTGATATTTTTGTCACTTCGTCCTAAAAAATAATTTACGGTAATCTGAATTTTTAGAATAAAAATTAACTATTAAAATATTAAATCGGTTCTTTTCATGAACATTAAAATAAATTCATTTGAAATTTTAATTAAAAAAATAAAATAAGTCCATTGTATCAAATAATAATAATATATATATTAAATATGTAATGTTTATAAGGAGCACAGTATTCGAAGAAATGTATTTGGGAGTTCCAGTCAAGTTAGGTTATGTAGCAGGGATGGGCCTAGGTTTCGCTTTTCGCATTTCGCCTTTTGAATTCGCATTTTTTGGCGTTTCGCATTTCGCTTTTTGGCGCGAGATGCGAAATTTCCACCCCTAAGAATGAATATATTTGAAAATTTAAATTTTTAATTTTTAAAACGAATGCTTCAGTTTATTATTATTTTGGGCTGCAGGATTAATAATTACCTTTTTTGCTAACTTGCTATGGCCTAATACGCACTAGAGATGCGCCGTGACTGAAAAAACCCGTGAACCGTGAATCGTGACCGTGAATTGACCCCGTGAATCGTGACCGTGAACTGGTACCGTGATCGTGACCGTGATCCAAAAAACCCGTGAAATTCACGGTAACCGTGACCGTGAATTTTTGAGTTTATCCAATTTATATTAAATCATAATTAAATTGAAGAAACAATTGCATTTTCGCATGTTCACTGGTAAAATTTGAACGTTTCGGCTTGCAAACTTCACTCAGTTTCGAAAAAATTCTTTCACTTTCTACGCTGCTTGGAGGTGGACATAAAAATTTTGGGACAAGCTTTTTTATTGTAGGAAATTGCGAGTTTTCCTTCCAAAAAAGCAGCGGGTCCGATTACAACGGTTGAAGTATCGACTAAATTTTCTATTTATTAAAAAAAATTTAATTTGTGCCTGAAGGTAGAGCATCATTTCATCATGAATTTTGTTTGTTTGAGAATCAGCAAACTCAATCGACTGAGTGGCGCCAATAAAAAATGCCAACAAATTAGGCGAGTCGCTATTTATTTTCGGTTGTTCCGAATCAGACCCTCGACGTGATGGATTCGTTACCATTTTTACTGTGTCAAGCAATAACACTTCATTTTGAGCTCGATCATTTGTCGAGAAAATGTTAGGATTGTTTTTGAAACGAGGGTCAACGAGAGTGGCCATGCGCAAAAAGCTTAAACTATTATAATTAGCAAATATGACAAATAAGAATCCAAAATTTACATTTTAGATTGGTGTTCTCGCATACGGGATTCTAATCCATCTTTTATGACATTTTTTAAACTCAGAATGGACTCATTTTCTTCGCCATTAACACGGAGATAATTTTGAAGGCATTTGTAGACCGAAATAACTGATGAAAGCGATTCGTCACGTTGTGATAATTGATTTGTAAATATAAGAAAGGGTTTTAAAACCTAAAAATTAGATAAATCAATAAGACTAATTATTATAAAGGACCTGGCAAATGTTTTTTACAAGCTCAAAATCAGGTAAAGAAAGATCATTGTATTCTTCGTTAATAAGCATAAGCGGGCGGCTCTGTTCATACAAACGTTCAAGCATAATGTATGATGAATTCCATAAAATCATTAAATTATTTAGAATAACTCAATACTATCTTCGTTCATCTATTTTTTGATTGAAATTAATTGGATATTCAAATTTTTAATATTATTATTGAAATCGAGTTTAAAAATATAAAAATGATATAATAGAAACTAAATTTACTCAACTGGAATATAGAAAAATTAATAAAATTTCTTAATTGACATGTACCGCCGTTTTTTGGCGCTGCTTTCCAAGCGGCCATTCTCACCGGAGACAGGCCAATTAAAGTGATTTTTGAATTAAACGTTCATATTAAAGCAAATAAAATAATATCCAATTCTTTCGTGTCGACACATTTCCGCATTTTTGAAATTTGTGGGAGTAATCCATTTGGAATTATTCCCGCTGATTGCGTCTCGCAAAACTTACTGGATTCTTTTTGTCAAATTTTGAAATTATATGAAAAATGCCACTAATCGCCTTAGAAATAATTTGGTTATCTCTTCGAATAATCAGAACCAGAATTATGTGCTAACCGGAAGCAACTGTCAAGATAGCATGAAGATTTAAGGGGTTAATCAGTTATTAAGTGTTTAATCTATTATACTTTGGTTTTTCAATAAAAGATAAAAATCAAAATGTCGTCTACTTGACCATCAACATAAAAAATCAATTGAATATTTTAAAATTTAAAATTACAAACAAAACAAAATTTTATTAGTTATAAGCAATAAAATTCTGAAAATGTGCTGCATTCTGAAAAGCTAAAAATTGAAGCAGTGTTTTAACATTGAAAAAGTTTGGATCTCTTTGGACCATGAATTTAATGAGTTTAAAAGTTAAAGCATCTCTTAAAATTTTTAAAATTATATTTTCGTCAGACATAAATTCTGTTACCACTATAACTTAATTAACTTCTAACTGAAGATAATTTTAAAAGTTTAGACAAAATAAATTGAAAATAAAAATACAATAAAAAAATAAAACTTACAAAAAAAAATAATAAAAAAATTCCAAATAAACAAAATTGTTGGTAAAGCGATAAAGATAAATATGTAGAAGAATCATAAGGAATTAATTATACACTCTATAGTTATTGAAAATTTGACTATCGAATACGAAAATATTTAGAAACACATAGCCTTGTGGCTGCTACACCTCCAGTATTTTTTTTGATTTATGCCCATGATTCACGGAGTCAATTCACGGTTTTCCGTTTTGGCGTACTTATTCAAATATCTAAAATCTGTGATAACTATTTTTAATACCCTATAGTGTGAGTTTTAGGGATCCTGTTTTTCGTTGTTGTCTAATTTTATGTGCAATTTTTGGTGTCCAATTTTCTGAAAGCTCCGAAAGATGTCCCGAATAAAGATTATGAAAATTCCCAAAAAACTACTTTACATAAAAACCATAAATGGAGCTAACGCACCAAATATGAAGGAAGAAATATCCCAGCAAATTTTCAAAATTTACTTCGGAGCGACGAAACATTAAATCAGGGATTTTATCTTCAGAAATTTTAAATTTATGGCCAATTGAGGGGTGTGCTCTGTTCTTATTTCTAAGAAATGTTCTGATTTGTTTATATTGACACAATTTTGTTCTAATTTCTTAAACATATTCATAATTTTGAATCTGTTAAAAAACTAACAAAATTTCAAAAAAAAATCCGGCGCCTATTGGCACTGCCGACACTAAAAATTCTTGATTTTCTTAAAAAATTATAAAAATCATAAAATTTGGACAATTTTTTCGACAGAATCTATAAACAAATTGCACTCACACTTTCAAAATATCCTATCGGCGTTTATCACGCCAATCGGCACCACCGGACCCACCCCCCGTTTCAAAGTTTTTTGAAAAAAGCACACCGCAAAAATGTTAAAAATCTGATTGCACTGAAAATATGCGTTTTGCGTATTTCTTCTCCAAAATTGTTAAAAATGATAATGGAATTGAAAAAAATAATATTTAATTTTTGATCTAATAAATTGTAAAAATAATTGATTTGAAGCAAAAAAACAAATAATCATGCTTTAAATTGAACAGTGAAATTTGTGATCAATTAAAAATAATTAACCTTTCTAAACTAGTTAATTTAAATCTAAATTAACAAAGTTCGGAAATAAATTCATTAACCCCTAAAGGCTATAAAAATATATTTGATGCAATCCTTAACTTTTTTGAATGTTAATGAATTAAATTTTAAATAAAGGCACATTAGTATCATAGCAACTCAGCTAATAGAATAAGCAATTAAAATACTGCATTAATTATTTAAAACTTACCGAGTCTAAGGATAAGAAATAAAATAAATTAAATTTCCAGCAGTGAAAAATTCAAAAAAAAATCCACAATAAAAAGAATACAATAAGCATTTTATATAAAATAACAAAAATTAGAAAAAAAAACCAATCAATTGACTCATAAGAGAAGACCTTTTACCTTCCAAACCCTTACAATATTATGTAAAAATGGAAATTCTCAATTACCAGAAAGTTTCGTTTTCCAAAATATTGAAGAGAACACAGAGTTGGTCATGGATTAGAACGGAATAACAATTTTTCGGCATTATTATTAAAATTGTAAGTAAGTACAATTATTTTATTAAATTATTTTGATTAAATATAAAATAGCTGAATACTAATTTTAGTTAATAAAAAATAAAGAATGTATTAAATCAAATATATGCAAAGTAAAATAAGTAACGTTTGAAAAAATATTATTAGTCATTTTTTAGAGAAATATTAAAAGAAGCAGATTAAAAATTAGATTATTTTTATTTTGAAATTATATAAATTTTAGACAAAATCCATGCCATGATAGTGACCGCTTAAGCCTATATTATAAAAATTCAAATTATTTAGTCGTTTAAAATATCCAATTTGCAATACATTTTTTTAATACTATGATGCTAATAGTAAGAGATAGTACCAAATTAGTAAATATATTTATTACCCAAAAACTCATCAAAAATTAATAATTTCAAACAAAAGACTTTAAGGCAACTGTAGAGAAAACAATGCGGATACTTAATTTTCAGAACTTAGAAAATTTTTCAACAAATTGTATTTTACACACATGAAGGAACATTACATTTTGCCAAATATACCTAATTTTTCAAAAAATCATCCGTTTTTGTCACTTTTTTATCAAAAGACCACAAAAATCCTCCAATTTCTCAAAAGACCACAAAAATCCGCAAATCCTCATTTTCCAAAAAATCCTCTTTGACCCTCTAAAAGACCACAAAATGAGGAAAAATCCTCAGACATCGAAGACCTGACCTAGAATAACTAACCAAACATTCGAAAACTAGTGAATTCTTTAATTTAGTGCAAATATATAACTGGAAATGGTTTTCTAACGCTTCTCTCTTTCTATATCCCTCTTTTTCTCTCTCTCTCTCTCTCTTCCTCACTCCTTTTCTTTCTTTCTCTCTTTCGTTTTCTCCCTCCTCTCTCTCGCTCTCACTCTATCTTCTTTTTCTCTAAGCACTAATTTTTCTCTCATTCTCTGACTCCGCTGTTCTTTATATGTTCTGTGGCGTGAAACTTCTGCATCAATTTCTTCGTCGCTTTTTATGGATAATTTTATAATATTTATTTGTTATTTTAAATACTTTTAAAACACAAAAATTTTTTGAAAAAAAATAGTATTTTTTTAAAATTCATAAAATATTTTAGAAAGACTAAATGTACAAACGGGACCCACGCGTTTCGGCGCCAGCTCTTTTTCCACGATAGCTTTTTTCTTTGACATCCAAATACAACATTGTTGGTATCACTCGAAAGCTCTTAACATGCTCTATTAGCCTTACCAAAAGCGAAAAGATTTTCAAGCCTGGAAAAATTTTATTACGAAAAAACTTCAAAAATTTCGACTTTTCGCAATTTTCATGTATAACTTTTTTGGAAATTGTCTAATAGCGAAGCAATTGCTTAGAAAAAATTTCTGTTAATAAATTGCACTGGAAAAGATTTTGATGAAAATCACTAAAAAATTTTCAAGCAAATATAGAAATATTATACCCAATATATTTTTTGTTTTGTTAAAAATGGGTTTTTGGGCCATGGGTTCAAATCCACATGCCTGCAACATTTAAAAAAAATTATTTTTGGGGTTTCGAGTTCTGATCAAGGCTTTGGAATTGGGCAAAATGGATGCCAAGTTCTTGATTAGTGGTCCCAAAAACCCTAAAAACATTTTTACAGGCAAGTGGATCTGAACCCATGGCACAAAAAAACCATTTGCTTCCATCTATGATCCCGAATTCCAAAATCAGTTTATTTTTGTACTTTTTTTCAAAAGTCTTATAAAAATATAGAATAAACAGAAGCTTATAGAGGAAGAATTTCGTGTTTTTCAAAAAACCTTTTCAGAACAGCGCTATTAATTTTTTTTTCTAAAAAAACGAATTTTTCCAAAATTTATGTAATAACTTCTTCATTTTGAAGATAGAAAATTCTAAAAAAGTATAAAATGCTCCAGATTTTTCTCTATTTTTAATGCTTTTTTGCACTTTAATTGATTCATTTAGAAGTGAATTATGAATTTTCAAACATTCGCCTAAATTTCCAAGGGCCAAAAAATGAAAAATCTTTTCAATTCAAAAATTTCAGATTAATAGCGACATGTCGGGGGTCGGGTCGGGGGGGGGGAGCTCAATTGTCGGGGGTCGGGGACCCCGATCGGGTAGTGATCAACGAAATTTTTTAACGAAAAAAACAATTTTTTCTTTTTAAATGTTCGTAAATCTTCCTTTTTTCACTTTAATCATCTGATTTCGTTATCGCCAGTATGAGTGAGTCCAAGCTAAAATAATGTCATCGAAACGAAATTTCTTCCTTTTTACGAAAAAGAATTTAAGTAATTAAGCGGGACAAAAATGATGATGAATGATGATTCTCATTGAAATCGCACTCATTCCAAATTTTTCCGACAACTTTCGATCGCATCCCTGCAATAAAGGTGGATCAAACTGTATAAGTACGTTTATAAAAATTGTATTGTATTTTAAATTTTCCTAACTTTCGCTTTTCGTATTTTTTTAAATTCTGAGTCATCTTCTGATGAGTTGAAGATAAATTTTAGACAATAAATGAAAAGGACAACATTTTGGATTGGGCTATTTTTGTCCATGAATTTTGGCCCATTTTCGCGACAAACACATTCGCCATTTGAGCTTTGCCGGGTAATAGTTAAGATTAGAGTGCCACGGGACCGGGAATTTTTGCAAAACCCGGGACCGGGACTTGCCGGGACCTGAGAAGCCGGGACCGGGACCTCGATTTTTTTCGGAACCGGGACCAACCGGGAATTTTCGCCCAATTTCGAATCCCGGACCCGAATCGAACAAAAAGTTGAAAATTCAAATTTTCAAGTTTTGCATTTTTGGTCTAAACATGACTTAAATGACCTTTTAATAAGATTTTTGACGTTGAACTCAAAAAATGTTTCAATTTAAACTCTGTTTAAAATATAAAATTCAGCGATAATCGGTTTATAAGCCATTTAAAAGTTGCGAAAATCGTTATATAAGAAAAGAAAAATTATAAATTAATCAAAAAATTTTAGGCTAAGTTTCAGGAAGTTGTGAGTCTAGTCCGCTAGTGGCGCCGTTTAAAACGCGGTCACTAACTGACAAAGCTTTTTTTTTGGTACTTTTCTGTTTTGTGACCCCCCCTGAAATTTACAAATAAAAAGTCATTTCTAGGGTAGTTTGTGGCGCTGATCACGAATATGACCTTTATTTTACAAAATTCCGAACCCCGAACCCGAAATCGAACAAAAATTGTATTGCAAGGAATTTTTTTTTCTTATCTATTTTTTCAATTTTTCCCACTAGGATAAAATATTGGTTCTAAACTCCAAAAAATTTTAATATTTAAAAAATCATTAATCAAAAACCGAGCTGAAAAAAATTGTTTCATGCTTTCCATGTAAATTTTTCCATGTGATAAAATATGTAAACAGCAATATAAACTTTTTCATTAGTACCGCTCGTTGGTTAATTTATGGAAATAAATTTAAATTACTCAATAAATTGAAAAAATCTGAATGATGTTCAATGCAAAAGCAATTACTGGAATTTATAATAATTCAAAAATACATTTTTAAAGCCCTAAATTTTTCTTCTTTTGTTACCAATGCAACATTCTATATTATAAAAAGTTAGTTAATTGTTAATTTTAAAATATTAAAATCGAATAATATTACTAATAAATAATTTAAAGTATTAAGGTGCATAATCATACCAAAACTATCAGTTCAATGCTATTTTTTATTATTAACGTGCAAATTAAATTTAAAATTAACAATTAAATGTTATAAATCTTTTAAAGTGAATTAAATAATATTTATAATTAAGAAAATTAATATTAAATTAACAAAATAACATTAAATTAATATAAATTATAAATGATGAAAATTCAATTTTTACCGCAGTCTTTTAATAAAAAAGCACTAAAAATTTAAATTAGTTTAATAAAAACCAATAAAAATTAAATTATTTAAAGCTCAGCATATGCTAATTTTGCCTTCGAGGCAAATTCACAAAAATCAATTAATCTATTTATTATTTGACCGGCTGTATGATCTTAAAATAAATTACATATTTATAGTTTAATATTTAATAATTAGGGCTGCTAATTTTATGTAAGAAAATTTGCGAATTATGTAAATAAAATATGTATAAAAAAATGCTAAACACAAAAAAGAAAGTGGTTTCCTTGTTTTTCCTACTATTCAAAGCATGGAGAATCCAGAAAAAATATGATATGTATTTACATAAAATTAGCAGCCCTATTAATAATGCATTCCGAATAGCAAAAAAATAAAATTAATTCTTAAAGCACTAAATTTTCAGGAAATAAAAGATAGAAAATATAAAAAATACTACTGAAATTAATCGAGACGATAATGATTTATTTATTTGAATAATCAAATTTATAAAACAATAAGAATAAGCGATCAAAATAAAAACGGAATTAATGATGGATAGTTTATTGGTGAAATTTATTTTTAAATTAAATATAATTTATATATTGTTCCAGTAACGCAAGCCATGCAAAACAAACGATCCTTATTCCTCTTTTATTTTAAATTACATAATTTATAAGCAATGAAAAAATTAAATAATTGAAAGCTTATGTATGTAGTTTTGAAATTTGTCATCGAGGCAAATCGATAATAAAATCAGATAATGGTATTATTCAACCAAAAGGCAGCATGATCTTATAATTACTTACATAAATATAATTCAAAATTTAAGGCATTCTGAATAGAAAAAAAATATATAAATTAAATTTGTATAAATATAAAAACAACTAAGATCTTAGCTAAGAACTCTGAAAATAAAAGAGTAATAAAACAAAAAGAATAACAAAAAATAAAAACTGAAATAAAAAATGGATAATTTATTAGCGAAATTTCTTTATTTTTTTTACTTTAAAAAATACAATAATATAAATAATTTAGTTCAATTTGCAAAAATTTCAATATTATTAACAAGAAGCTTAAATCTTTACAAGAAATAAAAATACAACAAATTCAAATATAAAATACTTTTTAAATAAAATATCGAAATTATAGATAAATTAAAATCTGTGAATGATATAAAGTATATTGCATTTTTGGGAAAGGCAGATAACGGAAAATTTTTTTTTCAAAATATTAAAAGAAAAAATACATTTAAGTAACATAAAAGTATATAAAGAAATAATTCAAAATTTTAAAAAATTCAAACAAAAAGACTACAACAAAATAACAAATTATTATTAATGAAAACCAAAATGTAGAAGAAATTAAAATTCGCTAGGGAGAATAATAACCTAAAATATAAAATGGTCCTTTGAGAAAGTCAAAAAAAAATGTTTAAAAAAGCAATCAAAAATTCGTACCAGTAAATTTAAAAGAATAGAAATAAAATGTATCCATCTACAACACCCATTTATAGGATAATGGATTAGGAACGGACTACAACATCGATGCACAGATCACCCAGAAAAATACCATTTTTTATGCTGATAAAAGGAATAAATAAAATATTAACTTATTTTTAAATATTTCCAAAATACGGTAAATCATACCCTAAAAATGCAATTTCAAGGAATTGCAATTGAATAATAAAATATTTAAATGAGAAGATTTTGAGGGCTTAGCAAAAATAAATAAATTTATTATTTTTTTAAATTAATAATATTGTAATTATGTAATACTTATGATGAGCACTTCTGCAACAACTGCGCAGATCGAGCAAACAATCGCATATTTTGGCCATTGCCCATGGTAAGGATAGAGAAAAATAAAACTAAGGCATAAAATAAAATAATGCACTGCAAATGCCTATTGAACATGAATGAAATACTATGAAATGCTATGTAAGTACGCAACTCACAAATAATACAAGAACCATTATGAGACTATAGAAACATGGAGCAAATACACAATACTTGAAGCGCAAAAAGAAGTAGCAATTTTAAACCAAAAATAAAAATATACTATAAGAAATTTCATGGTAGGTAATTTCCGCGGAATGAAATAAATTAATAAGCAAATATTAAATTAAGCCGATGAAAAAAATAAAAGCTATAAGAAGAAATGCATTCATAAAAAAACTTAATTATGAAAAAAAACAAGATAAACTGTTGCAAAAATTCAATATTGTTTTCCTTTAAACAATTTCCCATAATACTTAAGAACGAATCATCTAATAATGTAAAATAAGAAATTTACAAAAGCTCTTGAAGGTACGCATAATTAACAATTTAAATACAAAAGGAACCCACTCACGAAATCGGACACACCTATAAGAAAAATTAATAAATCATTATTCTAATAATCACTAAATTATTAATAAAACAAACGAAAGATAATCACGTGTCTGAAAATAAAATATATGGGATTCACTAATATTTTTGCCTTTTCTCTGGATTTGTGTGAACCCGATGCATCTTACAAACTTCCAATCTCAAGAATTTAAACATTTCCATAAGTTAAGATTAAAAACAATATTATACATTAAAATCAAAAAAAAAATTATTTTCGAAATTAAAAATCATTTGTTTTCTTCAATATGATCGTTTTTTTTCTAATTAGATTAATATTTTTATTTAAAAAAAATATTTTAAGGTAACATTAAAAATAGAAAATTTATAATCAAAAATTAAAATAATTCATTTCATTTCTATCAAAAATGAAAAACATCTTAAAACAATGTGAAAGCAAACATTCATTTAAAAAATAAAATATAAGAAAAGCCAATATTAATTAAAATTGGTTGAATAAAATAACAAAATTTAATCTGATATTCTGTGCATCTGTTAAATAGAAAGATAAAGGTAACTAACTATAAGCAAATAAAATTTAATCTGTCTTAGTCGATGCAAAAAAGTAGATATAAATAACATTGTACAAAAAATTATTTTAAATAAATTTAAAAAAATGAAATATATTAAATTTAAAAGAAATTTTCACAAAAATACAACATTTTACAAAAAAATATTATAATGAAATTATTATAAATAAATAAATAATGAAAATGGTAGTATAAAACCTGTATTTTTTAATGATAAATTAATAATCGAGTCATCATAAACGCTTTCCAAAAAGGAAAATAAATTATTTGATAACTATTTTATAATTAAACGATAATTCCAAATGTATACCTATTTTTATTCGATTTATGAATCATAGCACACAATTTACGCTGAAAAAAAGAAAGGAATACAAAAATATAATTAAATAGATGAAAAAGTAATAATCGACATTTTAGGATTAATCAGCCATAAAGCGATATCTTTTGCGTGAACAAATTTCATGAATAATTATGACAAAAAGTACGTCAGTTGAAACAGATAAAATTGAAATTTATTTATATTATTTTAATGTTTATGCATCAGCTTGAACAATTTTACCAATTAATGCTAAGGATAATTGTTGCTATTTTAAAAAAAATTAAAAAACCCAGATAAACATTAATGTTATATATGTTTTAAGTTAAATATTTTAATTCACAAATTCCGCAAATAGCAATCAGATAACTGAAAAAATTATTATCAATTTTTTTAAGTTTATTATAGAGCAAAAACTTGTAAAAAGTATTATATAAAATAAACTAATTAACTTAAAAAATTAGAATAATAAATTATTATGACAAATAAAACTCAAATTAATTTAAAAAATCCAGCACAAAGTTTTTTTAATAAAGCTTAAATAACTCATAAAAACATAAATGAAAAAAGATAAAAATTTTACATCAAAGAACTTATTAGTAATCTTACAATTAAAAAATATATCAAAATATATGAAAAAAATGGTTCTGGAAAAACTGTCAATGGATAGTACAAAAATGAATTTAAATTGAAAAATAAAATGAACTAATAATTTGGATTTTTATAAATGTGGGAAGAAAGAATCATTTTTAAAAAATTAAAAGTTAATTTCTTATAATTATAAATACTTAAATTATTAAGTAACAATAATCGTCTATAACGTGAATCGTAAATCCATCTTTTTATTAAATCGAATAATATTTCTAGGAAGATTTTTGATCATTGCTCAAAACAATAAAATTTCCAGATGAAATTGAAATGAACGTGACAAAATTAATGGATGAGAGAATTGGAAATGAAAAGAAAAAATACGAAAAAATGGTGAAAATGAAAATAAAACTAATTCAAAAAAGTAGAAAATTTCAAAAAAAAAATAATATTTCGAATCTTTACACAAAAAAACAGATGAATACGTAAGAACTTAATGGAATGAGCAATTAATAAAACCCAGAATCATAGTAATTAACGAAACTTGGTTAAACCTCACATGTTATAAAATGAAAATTGTTAAAGAAAATCGCCAACAATGCCATTCTATGAAAAAGATGAATTGTACTGTAAAATTAAATTTTAAAATGCCCAAAAACATAATATTTTTTGGATTGGAGAATAATCATCTGCATATCTTTCTTTTAACTTTATTTACTCAAATACCGTAGTATTATTCGTAACAATATAAAATAAAAATATTTGATGAAATAAAATTAAAAATATTAAAGTAAATAAAAAAAATTAGCAAAGCATTTTAATCAGAGGTACTTAAAAAGCAAACATAATACTTTACAAAATAAAATTAAAATACTTAAAAAATATATCCGCTTTTAAGAAATAAAAAATAAACAAATTATTTCACAATTTAAAAGATTTACTGTTATGAATTAAAAAAACCAAATTCTTCGAGAGAATAAAGAAGAAAAAGGCACAGCAGAAATAAGCGTAAAATTAACGGGATTTTTACTGGAAAGGGGAAAAAACGGGAAAAAGGAAAATTCTGAAACGATCTGTTGCAGTCAAATCGATTGATTAAAAATTATTATCAATTTTTTAAATTTATTATAAGCAAAAACTTATAAAAGAAATTAACATATAAACCTTCAATTGCGCTTCTGATCAATTTATACGATTCAAATTTAAATTGATCTTTTGATTTTGTGCAAGATTTTTTCAAGATAATACAAATAAATGGAGCGTGTTGATATAATTTTTTACCTAAATTTTACCCAGAAATATTTTTTGTTGCTTAAAATTTGTGAAGGTATATAAATGGTTCTAAAAATCTGAGCGTGCCAATTAGCGTTGTCGGATACAAACTCATTTTAAATAATATAAAAATTTATTTACGCGTCTGGGCTTTTTTAGCGATTAAATTAATGAATATTAAAAAATGAGTAAAATTATAGAAAAAAATATCACATAAATATACTTAGAAATATATTTAAAAAAATAATAGGAAATGCACAAGAAATTTCATACATTATATTATAAAAAGCTCTAATAATAATTAAAATATTATTTACATTTAGTATTTTTAATTATATAAACTCACGAATGTGAACGAAAAATACCAAAAATTCATTATGAATATAATGATTAGGGCGGGGAATTATATGGAAATCCATATTTTTTTTCCTGGACAGTGGGAGGCCTGAAACGCACGAAAAACATGTTTTTAGCTTTGTTTGAAGCCTCTAGGAAGGAGTTCTATATCCATATTTTCCATATTTTTCCATATTTCGCGATTTATGTCCATATTTCCATATTTGTCCATATTTTGACATTTTTATCCATATTTTATGTCCATATTGTGGCATTTTTCCAAAAAACCTCTATTAGAACGGCCCCCAGCAGTTAAATTTGCCTTTTTGAGCCCAAAAACCGGAAAATTTTAGAAAAAAATCATTTTTTCGCCAAATTTTCTCGAGAATATATAGCAATTAATAAATTTATGTCAAATATAAGCAAAAAAGCGAAACTTTCGCTTTTCGAGTTAATTTTCGCTAAAAATGAGTAAATTTTAGCTCTATCGTGTTTTTTTCTTCTAAAATGATTTTTAATACCATATTTAGCCATTTTTGAAGGTTTTACTTTATATTTAACAAATTTAAAGAAATTTTGGGAAATTATACTCTCAATTTGGAAAAATTTATGTCCATATTTTTGCCATTTTATGTCCATATTTCGCGATTTTTGGTCCATATTTTATGGCCATATTTTGCGATTTTATATCCATATAATTCCCCGCCCTAATGATGATTAAAAAATTATTATCGACCCTTATATTAAAAATAAAATTTTAATTAAACAGTTATAGTAATTAGCTTATTTCAACATTTTTCAAATAAAATTCTTTGTATTCATTTATTTCTAAAAATCCACTAATAAATGAAACATCTAATTAAACCTCACTCGAGTAAGACAATTTCAAACCCAGATTTTCTGTTCCGAATTATGCGTTAAATTCTTACCGAGACAAGGGCTGAAGGAAATTTGTCGCGATTAATGAATTATCTATTAATAAAGACAAAAACACCTATTTATGTAAAACTTTAAATACAGATTTATTTATGTAAAGATATAATGAATTTCAAAAAAAAATTAGCGGAAAAATACCCATTTAAACACGTCAAATAAAAATTAAAACATATATACATGGAAACATTAAATGAAGTTTGTAATTATTAATAGAAATCGACAACTCTTAAACTGTATGAATTTTAAATACTTTCAAGGGTTTGTGATTTTTTTTGGAAGCTGACACTATCACTCATCAGTTCTTCCAAGATTTTGGAAACCATATGTCTAACAAATAATATATTTATTTAAATATAAATAATAAAACAGAACCGAACTGAATTCAATTCTATAAAAAATTCAAGTATTAACAAAAAATTTTCTTATTTTAAAAAGAGAACAAAATATTATGGTTAGTTTTCATGATATAAATAAAAGAAATTAATATATTAAAATAATAAATAGTAAGAATATAAAAATAAAATCTAAATATAATAAAGATAAAAAGAATTCTTATAATTTTGCGGTGCTATGTCAAGACAAAAAGTTCAAAATTTATAATTTCAATAAAATCGGAGGAAAAAATATATAATTTTAAATTTAAAACACTTAAAACACATAAAACATAAAAAAAACATCATTTGAAGTACTAATTAATTTATTGTCCAAAAATTGCAAAATGAATTCATTTAAATCATAAACTATCCAATGAAATTTTTATATGTGGCGGATTACCTAATGGGCATGTGTATCAAAAATGAAAAATTTTTGTTAGGGCTTGTGATTTTTGGAAGAAAAGGACAATAAAATATAATAAAAAATCAAATTAAAAACAAATGAAATGAAAATGGCAAATAAAGGAAAATTTTGAATAGAATTACATTAAAATTACCTGAAAAAGAATGGGAGCTAATGAGCTCAAATAAATATCATAATTTTTAAAAGCGAATGAACGCAACTTATCGCAAACCACGAATGAGGACACGAACTAGCAAGAAAAAGCATAAAAGAAAATTCTATAGAATTGCAATTTTTAATTAAAAAAAGAAAGAATTTAATGCTGTAAATGGATTTGACCTACCACATTATGAGGTACAGAAAAATATTAAAATGAAATAAAAAAATGTAGAATAAAATTAGATAAAAAATATTTGTTTATTATTATTCATTATCTAATAAAAATCATTTTTTAAAACGTCGAATTATAGTAGCATTTAACAAATTAAATAAAAGGTAGGTTTTATTACCCTAGTTTATACATAGTCCCACCCCCCACCTGACGCGTTTTATAAATCCGCCAAAATGTGTTTGCGCGTTTTATAAATCCGCCAAAAAAACATATTTAGTGTTCTGAATCCTTGTATTTCTGTATTTCCATTACCTCTTTATGCAATTTATTATTAATTAAAAAAATATTTTTAATATAATCATAATGTTTCTTATATAAAAGGGTGGCGGAATTTATAAAACGCACTAGCACCGTTGAACTGTATCTATCCAGTGATATTGATTCGTCGTAAATTTAAACTTACAAACGACAACATGTCTTTAAGCATTTTTTAAAAATTTTGGGTATTTAGAGAAAACTCAAATATTAAAAAACTGACCAAAAAATCAGACCAAAAAACCACCCGAAAACGAAAAATATAAATTTAAGTAATTAAAATTTAAAAATATGTTTTATAAAGTTAATAAATTATTATTGTTAAAATAACCCAATTTACCATAAAATACACTACAAAAAGTGAAATAATTTTTATTAAATTATTGTATAATCAAAGATTGTTAAAAGTCAGGGTCTAAGGAATCTACCGGGACCGGGACCTGAGCTTTTGAAAATCCGGGACCGGGAACTAAAAGAAAATTCTATAGAATTGCAATTTTTAATAAAAAAGAAAGAATTTAATGCTGTAAATGGATTTGACCTACCACATTATGAGGTACAGAAAAATATTAAAATGAAATAAAAAAGGTAGAATAAAATTAGATAAAAAATATTTTGTTTATTATTATTATTCATTATCTAATAAAAATCATTTTTAAAACGTCGAATTATAGTAGCATTTAACAAATTAAATAAAAGGTAGGTTTTATTACCCTAGTTTATACATAGTCCCCCGCACGTGGGAGAGATTTTTTAAAGCCAAAAACAGAAATCAAAAAATCAAAATAATAATTTTTTAAATAAATAAAAGATCGTGAATTTACTTCCAAAGCAATTGTTGATTTACACGATTTCCATTGCCCAGTGCTTGGTTTGAAAGAGTTAACGCAATATTTAGCTAGTTAATTTTTGATATAAAATAAAAATTGCAAGATATATGGAAGAAAAAACCCAAAATGTAGATAACAAATTTAAGAAAATATGGAATTTTTCGCAATATTTTGGTTGAAATATTCTTTAAATTAAAACCTTCAAAAATAAAAAAACCAGCTCAAAAGCAACCAAATTTTAAGATCTTCGAATTATAAAATCTAAATTTGTAGTAATAATTTTAACTGTCTAAAAAATACTACAGAATAAAATCAATTATTGCAATTCACAAAAGTGCAAATAGTTTCATGTTTAAAATTTTACATATTAAAAATAACATAACAAAATATACTAATGATTAAACAATCTTACTTGTTGTGAAAATCTATTGAAAAAAATTGAAAGAACATTTTTCGTGCAAAAAATAAAAAAAATTCGTTTATACTATCAAAAAGCTTCAAGCCTCTGTAATTGAGCCAATCCAAATTATTTGTAAAATAGATTAAAAATAGAAAGAAAAATTAAATTAATTTTTGTATTTTAAATTACACTTAAATAAAAAATTGTCTAATTGCTGCATCCAAATTTTGCCTTCGATTCAATCAAGATTCTAATGCCAAGTTTATAATAATTTTACGAATATTTATTGTTTTATTTTGATTCAAGGTCAAAAAAGCCTGAAGCATTATCATAGCATAATGCAAAAAAAATAATACATTTAGTAAAAAAACATCTAGAATAAATATGAATTCACTAAATTCTAAAAAAGTAAAAAAATTCAATATTTGAAAGATAATTGGTTATGATATAAATTGAAGAATTAAATATTTTAATAATATACATTTTTGATAAGAGAATCTTATTTTCAGTCCGACCGTAAAGAAATAGAGAATAATGTCTTAAATTCGAAAATGTTAATGAAACATGATGGAAAATAGTTCAATGTTCAAATTAGAAATATTTAATACAAAAATTTAAAATACTTTTTGTATAGTTAGAAAATTAATATAACAATATAAAAAGATTAACCGTGCTGTAGAATTGAAGAATTAAATTTTTAAATTTAAATTTATCAAAATATTAATATAAAAAAATTAGGTAAGAGAATGAAAATCTCATTCGAACGTGAAGAAAATAATTGCAATACCTGGCACCAAAAGAATAGATAATAAATTGAAGAAACCGAATATATTTTAATTTAATATTTAAAACATGAATGTATTAGTATAAGCATTATGTGTTGTTTTCACTTACCATAGTATGCGTATCTATTCGGAAATAAAAACTATATGATTAAACAAATATAAATATAATTACTAATTTAAAAAATAATAGAATTAAAAAATAAATGATTCTTATTATTCAAAGGCACTTAAAAGATTAATATAATATTAATTTTAATAATAAAACTATTTGAAAGTAAATAATGTAATAAATAGCTCTAGGAAATCTTTTAATCATTATTCTAATAGCGACTTTAATCCCATGTGAGTCGAAAAAAAACTTTGTAGAACTATTTTATAATGTTATAAGAAATTTCTACACAAACAATCCAAGACAACAAAAGAATATTTTGAGAATTATATTATAAATTTATTAGATATAAATGAAAAAAAACAAACGATTTTTGAATTGAATAAAAAACAAACAAAAGTCTTTTGTTCATCTTTTTATCTGGCAAACGGTAGGCCAAGAGTTTTCAATCTTTAAAGAGCGAAATAAATGCTAAAAGCCAAAAAATAAACTCATAAAATGTAAATACTATATTAAAACATCAGTTTATATGTTTATTTAATCAAATTCCCATAATAAAAATAAAAACAAATATTCGGAACATTAACATAATGGCTTTCATGTCGAACAAACTTCATTTCTCAACCAGTCAAGTAAACAAATACAAAGTTAAAATTATGAATTTATATTTGTTCAAAGTAATGATATGCAAATAGCTACCAAAAAGCATATTAAAAATGAAATAATTAAATCAAAAATTAAACATAAATGACTTATTTTGCTGGGTCAAATATAGTACAATATCTATATAATGAACATTTAGTTTTCTATGGTTGTTGTACTGAAAGAATAAATCTCGGAAAAGTATATATTCTTACGTTTAATAAATTTTGTACTGTATGACTAAAACAAGTCTATAACCAAAATTTGCAGAATTAATACGGTCTACTTTCGTTGTCATTGTTTTTGTTTTTTTTTAAATTTTCCTGAATGAATTCAAATATTTGTGTTCTTATATCAGTTTACCAATTTTTAAGGGCCCCGATTCTTGGTTTAAAATCAGTGCACAATTTTTGAAAGAGAAGGGGGGGGGGCTAAATTAACCTTAATTTTTAGAAAGCTAAAGACAGAGCAAAATGATGAGTGGAGCAGTCCATGTTTATGAAAGCTAAAAAATTCTAATTTAACAATACTTAATTGCAAGAAACAAAAGATGCAAAATATTACTCAAAATAATTGTATTGAATAAAATATAAGATGTGTTGTTTTAATCTCAGCACACTCATTGCTACTATCACGAGTCTTCTTTAAATTCTACAGAAAATTGTTTGGCATATTCTGAAAAATCTATAATTATATTCGAAACACTGTGTGCGCTCACATATTCATCTTTTTCAAGGTAAATCACGCGAATGCAATTTTTTTTGTTCTTTTGGTCCCAGCTAATAAAACATTTAAAATATAAAAAAT
The DNA here is from genome assembly GCA_004148225.2 of Heterodera glycines. Lineage (NCBI taxonomy): Eukaryota > Metazoa > Nematoda > Chromadorea > Rhabditida > Heteroderidae > Heterodera > Heterodera glycines. The sequence continues at coordinate 10,774,952 of CP049705.1, forward strand.
AAAAAAAATTTAATGTTTCTATTTTCATAATCATAAAATGATTTAATTACATTTTAAATAATCTCCTAATCTTAATCAATCAATCATAATTAATAAAATAATTAAATTTATAGACCTCGGACGGGCAAGAGGCAAATAGCAAAAATAAATGTACATTTTTATAAATATAGAAATGTTACAAGCCATGGATGGATCCACCGTTAAAGGAATAATCAAATTTAATAAAAAAAATAAAACTAACTAAAAAAATATATTAATGAAAAAATAAATCAAAACGCTTCTATAATAGCTGAAAGTTTCATATTCATTGACAAATAAAATTTAAAAAATAAACAGAATGAACCATCAAAGATTACTAATTTGTACGAATAAATAATTTTCGCTGTTAAAGGATAAAAATGAAAAATTTTTAATTGAAATTTCTGAACACGAAAGTTCACAAAAATTGCTTTAGTTTAATAAAAAGGTAAATCGTTAATACACGAAGTTGCAAAATCTGGTTTTTTGAATTCTTCTGGCCATAACTTTTTGAACCTTAACGAGATTTTTCGAAATTTTCAGGCTAATAGAGGACTCTTAGGGCTATCGATGGATACCAACAATGTTAGATTTGGTTGACAAAGAAAAAAGTTATAGGCAAAAACTTGCGCTCGTACGAAAACGGCCCGTAATTCCCGAAAACTCAAAAATACGGATTTATATGAACTAAAAACTTTACCAAATCAAAAAATTTTAACTTAGAAATGCTATTTTTGAGCCCCTTTTTTCTTAGCATATGCGCAGAAAAAAATATGTATATCCATATAATTTCGAGCCCTAGTAATTAAACTAATATTATTATTTAAAGATAATATTGACGTAAAGAAAATCAAATTTGTTGAAAAATAAAAATATCCAGCTACTTAATCAAACACATTGGTTGTTTAAAATTTTGATAAATGAATATGAGAATGTATGAATAAATGATTCCACTGAAGAATGTAAATCGCCTGTATCAACGATGCATCTTTAAGCTTAAACAGGAGAAATAACATTTCCTAGCTAATTTGTTAAAAATTACTTTGAGTATTAATAAATTTACTTCGACAAAAATTAAAACATTGAAAAGTTAAAAATAATGAAAATACTTACAGGTGGAAGCCTTAAATAAAGTAAAGTAAGAATTAATCTAAAAATGGAAACCAAACTTTCAAAAAATTTTAGAAGCTTTTTTGCAAGTTGTAATTTTTTAAGAATAAAAGGATAAAAAAAAATAAAAAACGAAATTATTTGCCATAAGCAAAATAAAAATATTTTTGATTAGTTTGATCAAACGATGAAAAGGCACTTTTTAAATTCTTTCAGTAGTAAAATTTGGTAGTTTCAAAAAAGTTATGACCAAAAATGTCTGAAAACCTAGTTCCTGGAAACTTATAAATAGCATATAAAATATGAAAGTAAAATTATTAAAAGATAAAATAAATTTATCAATAATGATTTATTTAAAGCAATATTAACATTATACCATTATATTAAATTAAAAAATAATAAAAATATTAGTAAGTTGAAACGCCAGTTGTAAATTAATATATTTATAAGAACACGTCTGAAAAGAACTAATGAACAATTAAATTAATAAAGGGCCATATATTATTAAAAATTGATTGTATGTTATAGATATACTTCAAAATTTAATATTGAATTTCGGATAGCCAAAATATAAAACAGAAACAAACTCATTTAGAATTATTATATCCATGAGAATTCATTTCTTGTGAATTCATGTCTGAAAAGAAAAAATTATTAAAAACCTAGTTGACAAAATAATGAAATAAATAATTTTTAAAAATTATTTTATAAATTTTAAACATTGTGCTTTTTAAAAAAGTTAATAAACCTTTTATTGTTAAAATAACAAATTAACATAAAATAAACTCATAAAAAGTGCAATAATTTTTCTTAAATTACTGTATAATGAAAGATGGTAAAATCAAATTCTTAAGACTAAATTCAACTTGGCAATAAATAAGGACAGACAGAACTGTAGCTTACGATGTCGACTGAACTAGAAAGAATTTAAATCAATTCTCTATAAAATAATGCATAGAAATTTGTTCGGAACATAAATAATTGACGAAATATTTTATAAAATAAAATTTTTTTAAGAATAAAAGGATAAAAAAATTTAAAAAAAAACGAAATTATTTGCCATAAGACAAAATAAAAATATTTTTGATATAGTTGATCAAGCGATGAATTTTCCAAAAATAGGCAATTAGAGAGAAAAAATTCATAAATTAATAAGCAAAATTAAATGATATTTTTGATAGAAAATGAAAAATGAAAAATTCATTACATAAAGATTTTCATATGAGATTCACTTCTATATTTTAATAAAATATAAAAGTCATTTATTTAATAAAATAAAATTTAATTTCGTGTTTTTTGACTTCGTTTTTGCTTGAAATATCTCTAGCATATAAATTAGGCTAAATTTTATGAATTGCTTATACTTAGAAAAGTTTAAAGACACTTTTTTAATTCTGCCAGTTAGTTAGGAAATTTTTAAAATAAATTTTCTATTTATCAATATTTGTTCAATTGATTAATTATTTCAGCAATCATTTCAACACATACTAAAAATCATCATCTGGTAAATACTTTTTATTGAAAAAATAAAAATGGTTAATGAGAATTACGTACGTATTTTAAATTAAAGGGATTTTGACACGTAGACAATTTTTTTGTGGCGCATTTTTCTAAAAAACTTTTGGGGATTGGGCGAGGTGGAAAGGTCCGGCGGTGCCAATAGGAGCCGGGAAAAAAATTTTGAAATTTTAATGCAATTTGTTAACAAGTTCTGAAAGCTCTTAACATTCCTCTACTAGCTGTACAAAAAACAAAAAGATTTTAAGCCTAGAAAAATTTTAACCAAAATTTGCGATCTTGGGCTAATTTTTAAGAAAGAAAATTTTCAATTATATCAAATACATCATTCATATGAAATCGGAGACTTTAAAAATATTAAAATAATATTCATAAATGACGCACATTTAAAATTACATGCACAAAACGAAAACTGTTCATAAAGCAAAAGTTGTATTATTATCAAATCCTCAATAAATCTATCAAATCAAATATATTATAAAAATTAATGGACAAGCACATGCACTGCTTTAGGTTTTGTAACTGCCAAGAATTAACTGTTGAAAGCAACACACGCTTGTATATATTGGATAAAAACAAAACTATTTTAAATTTTACCGTTTATCTAGGATTTTTTTTTTTATGTTTTGAGCTTCAACCATGGTATTATGTGCGAGAAAGAAAAATCTTTGGCCTCTTTCGTTAATATAGACACTCATGAAAGAAAAATTAAAATAGAAATGAATTAATCCCTTAACAAAGTATTAAAAAAGGAAAAAGGCATGTAAATGCAACTTTTTGCAGAATGTTACCATATCGGGAAGGGAGAGATTTGCCAAATGCAAATATAAAAATGAAATTATTGAAAAACTTCACCGATTGTGTGTGTACATTAGGGCCCCAATTTATCGTTGCTAAAAATTGCCAAAATAATTAATTTTAGTTTCTAAAAAATCACCAAAATAGTTGCTAAAAATGGGTAAATAGTTAATAAAAACTTTCAAATTTAAATATAAATTAACAAAATTTATTCAAGAAAGAAAAAAAATAGGCCAAATCAGTATTGAGCTAAATAATTTTTAAACTCACAAATTCTTATTAAAAAAAATAAATAAATTTGGAGATGAATTTTTGAAAAAAATTTCATTTCTTATTAGTGCATTTTTGAAAATTTTCGGGTCGATTCTTAGGATGTCTTTTTCGTTTTTATTGCATTTTTCATAAAAAATTTTGGCAAAACACCAAAATAGTTGAAAATAATTTTTTCAATAATTTTATAGTTGCTAAAAATAAAAAACAAGAAAAATAGTTGCTAATAACTCGAAAGTACTTAACAATAACCCAAAAAAACATGTTTTTCGTTCATTCCAGGCCACGGGGAGTTCAGGAAATAAGTAGTGAAAAAACTATAAATTGTGGAACCCATTCATAACATTTTTTCCGGCGTGAAGTGTCAAAAAGTGAGGGTGGGAGTCTATAGAACAATGACCACGATCCGACCAAATCTCTAAAATATTTTTTTAAATTGTTTTTTCTATGTTCCAACCTATCTATACGTTGGTAGAACATATCAATTAAAACTTCAACAGGGTTCAAAAGTAGTTCTCTGCCCCAGGCTTTGCCCATTGCTCTTAGCATCGAAACAGTGTACAAATAAAGACGGCTCGTGAAAGATTCGTTTGTTGTTTGACTCCTGCACGTTCAAAAATTTAAATGTCAAATGACAGCACAGTTGCCTTGGGATAAATAAAATGTGCCTTTTTTCATTTGGCGAACTTTCAGCTAATGGGTCACGAGAGACGGGGTGGGCGGAACTTTGACAATAATTATCATTTATGGCGTGAAAAAGCAAGGGTTCCGAGCATACAGAGAATTTTAGGATTTGTTGGATTATTAATTTAATTTTTGATTCTGACCAAATTTAATTAAAAAGGCAGAATTGATTAAGAATTGGTGATCCTTTTATCACCATCACAGAATTTACTGTTTCTTTTTTCAGCTTCACCGGCAAGCCATCGACGACATCTTTGTCAATGACAGGATTTGCCAGAAATTTAAATCTTATTAAAGAAAATATTCTAATTTAATTTAAATTGGTTTACCTGTCGAAAAATGAAAAAATTTTATTTAACAGGGAAAGAATAAGTGGCAATAATTATTGAAATTCTCTGGTCTAACAAATTCACTTCCCCAAATGATTGCTGTCTGTGCATGAACTCGTTGAAAACAATGTCTGGGTTCGATTGTTGGAAGGGGCGGGCAGGGATGATCACTGGGTCTGACAGGGCACTGCAATAAAGGTCCACTGAAATTTTCTCAATTTTCCAGCCCGGCTCAGCTTCTCGGCTCATTGCATCCCCCATTAATTTTTTCAGGATTTTTTTAAACATTTTTTCGGGATCTTCATTTTCGGGGCATTTAAAATAGAAAGTTGTCACGTGCTCTTTTATCCCAAATTTTTTATTTTCCTTTATGTGACTCTCCACTTCTTCGAAACATTTTTCCAAATTAGGACTGTTTTTGAAATAATTTTTTGTATTTTTCGAGCGGCGGATTTCTTTTGAAGTTTCTTGGAAATTTTTCTTTGACATTCTAAAAATAGGAAACAAATTTGATTAATTTAAAATATTAAATGTTATAAACATGAGACAAAATTATCCAAAAAAATTATTAATAATATCCAAAAGGCAAAACATTAAAGTGATGATCAATAATTCCTTTTTTCTGCACCGGCGTATATTCTTTTTGTACATCTTTTGAGAGAACCCGGAAGTCGTTTGTCGGCCCGATCTTCTCCGGGTAGTGAAAAACTTTTTTGACCCCTTCTTGTAATCCAGCACCATCTCTTTGAACAATTCATATTTAAATTCGTTTCGTCTATCCAGTGTCATCCCTCTGATTTTGGTTTTGTGCCAAATCACACCATCCTTCTTTCTTCTAAGTTTCAAGGCGTACTGCTTCGGACCCGCGGACACAAACTCCAAAATTTCGCTGTCCGCATACTCTCGAGTCATTCCCTTAAAACCACAATTTAAATGCGTTTCAAAATTTATGTTTTACCCCAAAAATTTCCCCTCCACCAACGGACAGCGCCCCTTCCGATGAGCAAAAGCTAGAGAATCTAAATTTTTGGTGTTTATTTTCTTTTTATTCCTTTTCACCTGTGAAATGAATTGTGAAAATTAATTTTCAAAACTTACAAATTTTTGCTTTGTCTCTTCGCCCTCCAAGTTTGACGAAAACCCAATTGGCGTCGTCCTATTGTCGACATTGCGTCTCAATTCATTCATCACTTAACAATCAAATTTATTATTATATAACTAATTTCCCCATAAAAACTTACAAGAAATATACTCAAGGTTCGTTCTGAGTTTTTCAGCAATTTCTTCCGGCTCTAGCCTGAATAAATTTAATTAGAAAAAATGTGTAAAATTGTAAACAAATTAATTTACCCAGCCAATGCACATAGAAGATCCGTCGCAATTGTCCATCCTTCCTGTATGTTGTCGTGGACAAGATGGTCCGCACCTCGTATTTCCGCTGTTTAGTATTCTTGCGAAACCTAGAACTAAAGTTTTATGCGTGTGCAACTACGAAAATCTGACCCTAAGAATTTGTTTTTTTTGTGCACGAATTCTGTAAATTTTACATATTTATCTTCAAAAACATCCGCACATATCCTTTGAACAGTTGACTGTCAAACTGTTCAAAATGATACGCTCGATAGAATCCCACAATTCTATATCCTAGCTCTAAAGCCTTCCGCAACTCAATTGATGTGAATGTCCCCAAAAATGCTCTCTGCTGGACGATGGTTACATTTTTTCACATCTTTTGTCATCACAAATTCATTCTTGGCCCTTCTCGCACAAGACCAACAATTAGGGAAGAGGAGCATTTCATCGATGTGCACGGGGAGGGGGTACAAAAGATTTTTCGGGGTTCTGCCGTTGCATTCCCCGCAGTGTTAGTGCCAATCGATTCCCGCACTTTTCTTGAATTTGCCTTTGGGTTGTCCAATACGATTTGCTGTTGGCCGGAGGATGGCGCTGAGATGTGCTGAACAGGTTTAGTATTATTTATGGCATTGTTTTCATTTGAGTTTCCAATTCGCTTACCCTTTCGATTGACTTTCCGTTGGATTCATCGCCAGCCGACAAAACAGGCGCGGCATGGCTTTTTTGGCGCTCTCAAATATTTGTGATTCTTTTATTCACCTTTTCGCAGAAAGCATCGTCAAAGCATGCTCCGCCTGGATTGCTGCTTTCAACTGTATATAATGCCCACTGCCGTCACGGCTAAAAACATAATTAATCCATGGTTTTTATTTTCTATAGTTTTTAAGTATAGAATCTTCGTAACAACAATATATTTTATAATTTATTATCAATTTTAAATTTAACTTTTTTATTTATAATTTTTGAATGTACAACAAACTGAATTATTTAAAAAAAATTCATCATGATTCATTATTATTTTTTTATATTAATTAATTGCCTAATTTTCTTTTAAGATTTAAAACGTATTCGTTTGAACTCGGGCTGTAGCGACGTATTTTGCGTTTTCCTTATATTCATTATTTTTTTAAAACAATGATGTTAAGTTTAATAAATAAAATTTTATTCATTTTTAATGCATATTATTAAATGTAAAGCATATATAGAAAACTAAATTGAATACGATAAAACCGCGTTAAAATCTGTCCTTAAAACCATAAAATGCTTTTCTTCAGAGTACAAAAATTGCAAATTATTTCATGTGAATTCCTTTGTTTAAACTTTATTTATCAAGTAAAAAATTGTTATAATCAGTAATTTATGATTATGTGGGGTATATTGTATAGTAGCAGATTTATGAATTTTTAAAAATAATACAATGGCAGCTTTCTGTTAGGTGTATGAATTAAAATTTATATTCTTTTATTTAATTTATATTTTTAAGTTTATCCTTATCTTTTTAGTTAATATATTTAATATTCAAGTCGTTTTGATTTTAATATCTTGTTTGTCTCATTTATTTAACTTTTAAATAGAATTTCAGTAATAATTTTTTTTTATTTCTGCATTATTATCTTATTTTTCATGATAATTTTAACAATCTATTTATTTTTCTTGATTACATAAGCGTGGTCGAATTCAAATCCGTTGTTGATTGGATCTCATAGATACAATATTATAAAATTTGTTGCTCTTTTATTATCTGTTATTATTTATGCTTTTTTCAATAATCGGTTTGCTCTATACCGAAACGATGCAATTTTCGTGAATTATTCATGTTCTGAACAAATTTCTCTTGCATTTATTTTTGAGAGAATTGAGTAAAGTTATTTAGAGTTCAAATCCACGTCTTAAGCTAAAGTTTTGTTGGTATTCTTTATTACAAATTTGAATTTGCCTAAACTTTGATTTTACCATTCTTTGTGTGCATATGCATAAGAACCTGTTGTGATATTGATTTACTTATATCACCTTTCTTAAGTCTGTTTTTATAGCATTTTTTAAAATTTAAATTAAGTATAAGATTATATTCAGCAGAGTTGCTTAATGCTTTAAAAAGTATTATTAATTAACAACTTTTTTAAATAAATATTTCAATTAATTTTTATTGATATTAAAAGTCTTTATAAAAAAATCTTATTAATGGAGAATCACCTTTGATGAATTGAAATTTATTTTTTATTAAGATTACCAATCAGCATAATCATAAATTAATGATAAAATATAAAAAAATATTTTATGTTTGAAAATTTTTTTAATGAATTGAAATTATTAATTTTTTCTGATAGAAAATTTTTAGCGCAGTGAGCGCAAATTGAATTGTTTCAATTTTGTATGGGTGTTTTGCCGTAAACAAATATTCGAACAATATATGTATATTTATTATTTATTTATTTTTTAAATTTTTTACCTACTTTTGTTTTTAATAAATTATTACGACTTTGTTATTTTTACCAATTTTGTTACTTTTTTCTTGAACATTTTTATATTGAAAAAAAATATTTATTGAATTAAACGTATTTATTGACTTATGTTTTTCTGTTTTATTCTTTTAATAAAATGTTTTTATATTTATTTAAATCACTCAGCTTTATAATTATTTTAAAATTCTGTAAGTTAAAAAAACAAAACCGCGAAAAACTTTGTTAATGTATTAAAATAAACAGTTATATTTTCATGCGTTGAATTTTTCAAACTAAATAAGTATTAAGTTTATACTTTTTAAATTTCATTCAAATTATTTTCTATAAATATTTTTACACTTTCATAGGCACAAAAAATTGAAAAAAGGAAGGCAAAAAAAGTTTGTTTGCTCCCTGATTCGAAAAAACCTTAAAAATAGGTGCTAAAATGGAAATAGGATAAATAATTTAATTCGACAATATCTTACTAGCACCAAAATAATGCACAGAAGAATTAATCCATAGATAATAAAAAGAAGGAACATTCCAAAAATTTCGTCATTTCTTTTCATTTTTTCATAATCTTTGTCAAAGGTTAGGTTTAGCATCTAATTTCTTAAAATTTTAATAAATTTTTATAAATGATAAAAAGCACAAAAAAGTTACGAAAATATTGTTATTAACAGGTTAAGTCGCTCCAATTCGCCATTTGGTTTTTCTCGATTATTTATAAAAATCAGTCGTTTTATGGTTTTTGATTATTTCGGCGATCGGCCGAAACTGAAAATAACCTGAAAACTCAATTTTTCGGTCGATTTTTTTTTGGTTAAAAACCGAAACCGAAAATCGAAAAAATTCGACCGGTCCGGTCTCTATTTATATGTAATAAATACAGATTTCTTAATTTATAAGAAAAAAATACGCATTTCTTATTTGTATATACATATTGTTAAAGTTTAGGAGTTTAATAAAAATATTCATTTAATGAACCTTATGAATTAAATATTATTTTTCATGTTTATTTTGGCTCTTGGCCTCCTTTCTGTTCTCTTTTGTGAACGTTGATGACAGTAGTAATTTTTTATTTTGCTTGGTTAATACTTCCTTAATATTTATTTTTTTACAGTGAAATTCTTCGATTTTTTTGTATATTCGCGGTGGATGGTGAATTTGCGGCATGTCTCTCAGCGGCAACGGTTGAAACTCTTTTCTCGTATATTATTGAATTCATTAGACCAAATCCATACTTCACCCTGTAAAATAAATTTTTGATTTAATAAATTGCTGGCTTAAAATTCGAATTTATTTTAATTAAAAAAGTAAAAATAATTGACGCATAAGATAAAATTTTTAAATCACATTATTTATTAATTTTAATTAATTTTTACATTTTTTTCCTTTGTTTAATATTTTTACTTTGACATCAATTGCTACCCCAATCCCGTTGGGTGCGGGAAATTGGGGCTTTTAAAAAAATTACGATGAAATGACATTATACACAAGAATTTTTATTTTATCTAATGCGATAATTTTGTTAATATATTTTATTTATGTGAATTTACAAATTTTTTATCATTTATTTTACTATATATATTTTAAATTTATTCTGCTTTCATGAATTTTGTTTGGTATAATTTAAAATTCTAATGATCGTAAAATAAATTTTTAGTAATTTTAAAATTATTTTTAACTTTAGATATTGTTACACTTTTCTGTTTTCAATAATAAATAGTCGGCATTTGCTTTTTCCTTCTGCATTAACTTCAAAAATTTGTGCGGTAGTCATTAAAAATTCATAATTCTTTATTTTAAGTTTTTAAATTTTATTCAAACATAATTTTGATAGTTTTTTGTTGTATTAACATTTATATATACATTGCTATTTACACAATTGTTACTATTAAGGTTTAAACCGAAAATAATCTTCAGGCTATCTTTTAATTTCCATTCATCAGAATTCTAATTCTAGAGATATTTTAATTAATTTTAGGTTTGGTTTAGCTTGCTAGGTACATTAGTACATCCTTATTCCGAACAATGATAACATCAAAATTATGTACTTTCGGCAATAGTAATTGTTTAGTAATTTTCTTGGCAATACATTTTTATGTTTATTTTATTGATATAATTATTTAATTATTCGACCTCTCGTTTTTTTTTTGCAAAATATAATTATCTTAGTTTTATATCAATGATTATTAGAAATATATTATTATTTTTTGTTTAAAATTAATTCGCACAGAACTTGAAGTAAACTATATATTTCAAACTGTGAAATTTATTTTTGTCTTAAATTTACGAAATTGATATTTAAAATCGTAGCGCCCGGATAATGCGTCAGTGGAAAAAGCGTCAGTAGAAAATGCGTCAGTGAAAATTTTTGTCATAAAGTTCCTTGCGTTTTCGAGGGCTCTGACCACGAATTCGGTATCCATTTCGGTCAATTCCAAACCCCGGACCCAAACTCGAACAAAAAGTCGAAAGTCCAAATTTTCGAATTTAGCATTTTTGGTTCAAAAGCTACTTCCTTTGATGTTTCTTTTTGTTTGTACTATTTATAAATGAATTTTTATTGGTTTAATAAAATGTCTTTTATAGGATAAATAAATCAGACGTTTGAGTTGATTATTTTCGATATATTTTTTCATGTAATTTCTAATTTTAATATCATTAATTTTGAACGGTAAGAAATTATGTACTAATTTTAAGACTTTGTTTATTGATTTAATGGCCTGATTCTATTGTTAATTTGAATGAAAGTTTTCTGATTTATAATTTTTTATGTCAAGTCGTAGCCATACCATTTAAGAAAATTCGGTAGTAAATATTGTGCTCGTTAAAATGGGCTTATCGAAATTTTCCTTGGGAATTTTCCCAACCTCCTATGGTTTTTCCGAATCCACTATTTTCAACGTTTTTATGTCTCCCGATCACCATGAAGAAGTGAGTGATCTGATCAAGTTAGTGTAAAAGAATTTTTTGATCAGGATAAAAATATAAGCAAGTGTGAATAATCTCAGATTTTTAAATGATCTATAAGTTGGTTATTCATGTTTGAGTCAAGACTTTTCCTATAATCAGCAAAATTTCAGTCGAAATTTAAATTTTTACGAATTTTTAATCATCTTGACTCAAGATTCTTGAGTCAAAATTTTTTTCCACCACTGTATCACTTCATTTAGACTCCAATTTTTCAAATACTCGTGTTTAAAAAAAATTATCGTTACTGTCGAAATCACTCACTGTCGAATTCACAATTTTTCTAATACTGTCGAAATCACTTATTGTCGAATTCACTCGCTGTCGAAATCACACGCAGACAGTGAAAAAAAGCGAAATAGTTTACTGTCGAAATCACTCACTGTCGAAATCACCTGTCACGTTTTATTTTCACAAAGAAAAAACGGTTCCCGGTGATTTCGTCAGTGATTGATTTCGTCAGTAAGTGATTTCGTCAGTGAAAATTAATTCTTAAAATTGTGTACACCCAGCCAAATATTACAAAAATTTTTAAAAAAATAGTGATAAGAATGGCTCATGAAATTCTAATGGGTCCCAATTTGCAAAATGAAAGCATTCTCAAATTATTGTTCTGTTTTAGGGGATGGTAATCTAACGATTGGAACTGCAGATTACTGTGAATTATTTCAATGTGATAAAAATGGAACTAAAATTTGTTATCATGATCAAAGAGAAATAATTTATCTTATTAGGAAAAACCATATAGGTTGGTAATCGAGCAAAGAATTTTGTTTGAGTCTACATATTTAAGTTACTAATAATTAAATTATTTATTTTATGAAATATTAAAAATTTTGTAAAGAAATAATTATTATCACTGACGAAATCACTACTGACGAAATCACATGTGATGAACTCGAAGACAAAATTCGAAACTTAAAAACTGAATTTTCAGTAGAAGAATTAATTCTAAGATGTGAAAAAGAACTATTATCGGGACAGAGCAGCCTATTCGTGTCGAGGTCTCGACCATCACCGGGACCGAGCAGCCCATAGGCACGGGCTCTGCAGGCGAGAGAAGTTAGACGGTGCACTCTCTCGTCGCTGGAGAGGTTAGACGGTGCACTCTCTCGCCCCAAAAGAAGCCAATAGGTTTGGGGTGGAAATCAATCGATAATTGAAGTATCTATACATTGTAGTTACACTTCGATATCATAAACCTTTTATTTTAGATTTATTCTTTACAATAAATATTATTTTTTGAAAATTCTTGACAATTAAAAAATATAATGTGGAATAAATATTGTTTTTTGTAAATCGTGATTTTTTCTTGTAGCATTTCGCATAAATTATATTTTCATTGAAAATTATCCTATTAAATATTTTATTGTGTTCAATAAATATTTACGTATCTATCGTCACAAAAGGTTTCAAATTCAATTCAAACGTCCTTCTTATTTTTGTTTTTTCTCTGTACAATTAGTTTTAAATTGTATAAAAATATTTAATTTGTTAGTTGATATTAAAAAATAAAAAAATAAATAATGCTGTTTTGTATGATTTTGGTAATGTTTTCTGCGCAATTTAAAATTTTTTTTCATTTATATTCAATATTTGGAAAGATGTGTACTTTGTGGATTCTTTTATTATTGAAATTATTTTTAAATTTAATAATGTTTAAAAGATCTATTTAGCATTGATTAATTGTCTAGCTGCGCTGGAATACGTTCGTTTATTTTTGAGAGAATATCTGCTAAGCTTGTATAACGTATTAACAATAAAAATGTAATTGAAATATTTTTCACTTAATTAACCGATGGTTTTATTTCCTTTTAAATATTTGTAAATATTTGATATTTTTACTATAATGAAATTATTATAAATTAATTTATAAAATATTTGATTTATTTTATTTAGGATGATAAGTTCACTTATTTGATGTTCTTTTAATTATTTTTTGGTACTTTTCAAATTATATTTATTCTTTTTAAATGTTTCTACAAATTATTTACAGTGCTTGTGTATCTGCCCAAATTCACTTAATATTTGCACTTGCTTTAAGAATGTATTTTACGTCATTTTTCTGCAAGGCAACAGTTTTCGACTGTCCAATTCAGTAATCATTTCTTTTGATAATTATTCATTTATTTGTTTGTTTTAATAAGTTTCTAAATTGTAATCATTTTGTTTTTAGATAATGTTTTGCTAATTATTTGAATGCTTAATTTTTCTGGGTCTTTGATTTAAATGCATTTTTATGATATTTTTAAATTTTAGAAGACGAATGATTTACTGCATTTTCAAGTGAGGGAATGGGGTCGACGGTCTCTGAGTTTTCACACCTCAACATACCCCGGTTTTTTTTTGCCTTTTTACCCCCAAAACCCAAGTTTTTGGGTTTTTTCTTTTTAAATAAAATAAAATTTAGATATTATTGGATTTGGGTTAGGATCTAATGCTTAACTATTCTTTTCATCTTTAATTTTAGTAAGACAAAAAAATGTTTTCAAAATTATTCAATTTTAATTAATAATGGCATTTGCGAGCAATTGCAGCAGAATGCTTCCTTCCCTCCCCCAATTGACCCCAGACAAAATCAATTTCTTACGGATAAAGGGAGGGGAGGGAGGAATGTGTGGAGAATGGATGGTAACAGGTGGTATGGGAAGGGAGGGAAAAGAACAATAAATGAGCAAAAAGCAAAGTAAAACCCAAACATTTTTATCGACATATTTATTTTGTTTTATTTTCCAGTTTATTTTACATTTTAAAAGTTTCATTTGAATTGTAAATTGTAGCCTGCTAAATTATCACATCATACCGCCCAATTGAATAAAAGAAAATTCTGAAATCTTAAAAATAATCTATTTTCTTTTTTTTCAGACTTTGGCTCAAATTTTGAAGCCATTGTAAAAGGTGACGCGTGAAAATAAGAATAATTTGTGGTGAAGATTGAATTAAAAACTTAAATTTTATACTTAATGGTATTTTTAAAGAAAATGATAATAAAAATAATAATTACTTTGTACATAAGAAAAATTCTTAATCATTTTCCATAGAAATAAATAGGATTAAATTCAGTTGCTGCAAACAAAACTGATCCAGTAAAAATATAAATTTCTGAAAATGCCTATAAAACAGCTTGTCTAAATTAAAAATAACGAAAAAATAAAATAAATTCTAAAGCTGATTATTAAATGTTTACAAAATGGCTGTAAATAAATGACATTTTGCCTAATTCATTATTTTATATAGTTTTTAAAGAAAAATATCATTTACTCTTATGCAATACGACGGAAACTTAAGCAAACAAATAATACGCTTAAATACAAAATTATAAATAATGTATATTCTATGCTACTAATTCTGTAAACATCTAAAAAAATTTTTAAAACATGCAAAATTAAATAATATATTAAAAAAATTTCATGTCCTAATATTCTGCCGAATTAAAATGAATGAAGAAAATTTTAAAAATAAATCTCCATTCATAGCCAATATTATTTTGTGTTTGTAATTCATTTTGGCAGGAGTTTGGTCGAAATTTGGCATTATGGTGATTCCTTTGATCGGATTAGAGTCAAAAACCTGAAAAATTTATTTTAATTAATAAATTAAATTTTGAATTTAAACATAAGGGTGAAGATTTTAAAAAGTAGTTTAAGAAAAAATTAAAAGTTATATATAATAAAATTAAAATTAAATCACGCAATTTATTATTAATCCCAAGGAACTCATTAAACTTGTCTCTATAAAAGAATGGATACTTACATCGTTTTTAATTTAATTTCAATTATATGTATGAGTTCTGCCAAAATGAAAGAAATTAAGACGAAAAATAAAACAAAAGACTGAAGAAAATAATATAAAAAAACAAATAAATTTAATGAACTGAATAATTAACAAAATATATAATGATTAACATAAGCAGCTTTATTTTGGTAATACTTCAAAACTTGTTTAACATATTCGATTCATTTAAAAACAAAAAAAAATAGAAAAAAAGAATTGCATAACATGAACTCAGAGGCATACTGGGTATGGAGCAAGAAGTAAAATTAATTATTTCGAGTCATGCTCGTGTTTTGTTGAATTTTAAAAAATTAAATTTTAAAAAAATTTCGAGGGACAAGAACTTAATTGACACCCTAATTAAGACACAGATTTTTTTAATGTGTTTGATACATTAATAAAATCAGATAAGTCTAAGTTAAATTATAAATAAATATGAGAAAAGCGTCCGTTTTGTATAATGGAACAATTTTATAAAATTATTATTTAAAATTTCACATGGTACTAAACAAATGGGAGATTTTTAAAATGTCGTTCAATGAAAGGCAGACTAATGACACAAAAATTTGAATAAATACACAATTGATGATATTAAGAGGTGTAAAATTAAAGAAAATTGATGCTTAATAATATTATTCATTTATGAATTTAAAAAAGTTAGTAACATAAAAATAAAACTTAGGAATTATAAAAATTTTATTTGTATTATCTTTTGATATTTTAATTAACAATATCACCCATCAATTCAAAAGAAACAAATGAATAAATAGCCTGCGGGCCAAAGACAAATTGACGAGCACTCGTGTTCAGGGCCATACCCTGGCAAAAAGGACGATGAAAAGGCACCGAAGTGGTACCTGGTCGCCCAAATTGTTGCAAATGGCGTGGTTGCAGCACGTGTACAGCTGGCAGAGCAATGGTCTGCCCTAATTTGGGTGGACAACGACATTGCCCAAAAGACTTGGCCCTTGGAAGTCGGCGATTCGGTCAAAGTGGTCAGCGTTGAATGGACACAGACGGCAACGGGATGGGCAAGCGCCGGAGATTGGCTGATCATGGTCAACAAGCGCTTGAATCACCAAGCCGTGGCCAAGGAGGTAAGTGAGTCTTTCCAGGGACCTTTCAGCTCGGCGGCGTGGGAGCAGTTCGAATTCCTTCGGGAAGGAGCATTGGAAGCCGTTGAGCTTCGTCCCATGGTCTCAACGCGTGCACTGAGAGAACGAGCGAACTTCTGACCAAAAACCGCTGCTCCATCATCACCAAGGACCATGGATCACCTGCAAATGTGATCATTTTTTTTTTACATATTTTGATGATTTTTGAGAATTTATAGAAATTTTTTGTGAAAAATTTAAAAAATTTTTTGAAAATGTATCCCTAAAAAATCGAATTTTTTCAAAAAATGATATATCAAAAATTAATTTGATATTAAAATGTGAGTCTAAGCCTATTTTGGTCATTTTTATGTATTTTGTGCCTATTTCACTTTTTATGAAGAATTTTTTTCCAAAAAATAACCATTAAAAAAATTTTATTTACATATTTTAGTACATATGTAGGGGTTTTTGTACATATTTCATACATATATTAGCATTTTATACATATTTTATTTACATATTTCGCGATTTTTCTTACATAAAAAACTATCCCTATTTATCATGTTAAATATTGAATTTTTGTATTTTTATAAAATTTTAATAAAGTTGAATTACAGAATATAATCAAGATCTTGCAAGTTTTCGGTTTATTATTATAGTTTCATTCATAATGTTTGAAATTTAGGAGTTTCATTATTCAATAAATTTTTCTATTTTGTCTTTCCTATTCAATAAGAATTTTTTTAAATTAATGCGAAAGTTTTTTGAATTTAATTTAATTGTATCTTAGTATACGCTTAAAAACATTTTTAATCATAAATTATAAAGTTTAATTTTTGTTGTTCATTAATTTGGGCAATTTTATATTTGTATATAATTTACATTTTGTTTTATTTTTTAATTATATTTTTTAAATTTTGCATAATTATGACTTCAGCTTTTTTAAGATTTTTATTAAAATAATTTGAGAATTTAATCTTTTCTCTCTCATTCTCTTTTCTCTCTATTTCTTTACACGTCTCATGTGAGAAAAGATAGACACAGTTTATAAAAGAGAGGTGATAGACTTGGAAATAAGAGAATTTTCTGTATTTTTTAGGATGTTCATATCGAATATCGGGACACTTATCCTTAATAGCTTAGGAGTCATTTCTCTGTCCCGTAAGTTATTGATTCGAAGAAAAAATCATTTATCGCAAATTAACCCAATATTAATAAATATTCAAGATATTTTTTTTATTTAGATAGAGAATGCTATATTTCTTCCAGGTTTAATTTTCTAACTTAAAATTTATCTAATAAAATTTTATTTTTAAAAACAACCAATTTTTATTATCTTTATATAATTAGGTAGCACCTAAAATTTTCTCTATAATTTGGTTAAATTTTAAAAAATATTATTGAGTTTAAAAAAGTTGGAGACAAAATTATGAAGTTTTATTTTTTTCGAATTTTTTGGTTACATTTTGTAAAAATTTAATTCAAAATTAATTCTCATTTCATTTTTTTAAATTTTCCCATCTTAAAAAATTCTAAATGTTTGTAAATTTAAAATATTTGACATTTTTAAATCTAGCTTTTAATTAGAAAAATAAGTATTTATTATAATTTTTATTAAATATTAAATTATTTATTGGTAAATTAATAAATTATACCGTTTGTAATTCATTTTTTTAAATATTCAATTTTTTCTTCACGTTAAGGAATTCGCTTTCCATTCGAGACATTTCGTTCTTTAACTAATGATTCCAAGTTATCCTGAATTTATTATTATATTCTACAGCTTCGAAATGAGATCTTTGTATTTTCCACAACTATTATTTACCACTCTTACATAGACAGCTACTTTTTTCATATATTTTTTTTATTAATCTTATTTATATGATTCCAAAATATTTATTTGCTTTGCAAATATGAATAAGGACAATAGCAATTATAATATTTTTTAAAAAATCTGTTGTATTTTTCTTATTGCTATTTTGTAATATTTTCCTTGTATACGATTTTTACAACTTATGATAAAAAATAATAAATTTATCTCATATCATTTTTTAAATTTAATTTTTTATTTTTTATACATACAATAAAAATTTAATTAGATTTTAATTTGAGACGGTTCCATTATCTCACCCAAATTATAATGTGTAGATTTTTTTCTATTTTTTCAAAATATATGATTTATGTAAAATTTATTTTATTTAAATAATAATGGTTTTCAATAAAATAATTTTCGATCCCACTTTGAACGAGATGTTGTTTGAGATTATCATTTTAGTGTCTATAAAATTCGTCTTATTACATTATAGCATATTCATTTAAATAAATATAAATTTTGAGGAATAAATGCTAGTAGTAGATTTATTTAAAAGATTCAATTAAATTTTGTACCTGGTTTCATAGCGAACTGCTTTTTTATAATTATTATTACATACAATTTTCAAAATAAAATTTTGTGAAATATTTCATTTTCAGTTTTATCTTGCCCAACAACTATTCGACAAGGCCAACCATGTTTTACATAGGGCCTACAAATAATTTTTCATTAGTTTTGACTATTTCTATTATTATTTGAAATTTTTTTATTTTTGGCTATATTATTATTTTTATTTTATTCTTTGACTTCAAAAAGTAGTGTCGCTTTTTGTATGGGAGCATTTTTAAACGATTAAATTATTTTTGAACATTTTTAAATGAAATTGCTTCCTAATAAGCGTCACACCATTCTCAATTTTTATTTTAAATCCATTTTTTAAAGTTTATTGGTGATAAGTAATTTAATAATGGAGCTTTTACATTTTTATTGTGATATATATTTTTGCAATTCGATATTTATTATAATTCACCCATTTTTATTTCATTTATTAGTGAAAATACATTGATTACAATTAATACACTCTAAGTTTAGCGTAAGACAAATTGGGCATCTTTCGACTCCATGAAACCAACTCTTACACACTTAAAAATGAAAAATATTTATTTTTTTATTGATCTGTTTTTTAAATATTTACATTATATTTGCTTTAATTTAATTTTATTTTTTATGTTTTAACATGAAACTCTCAAACAAGTTTAATACATTATTTTAATAATATAACTTGATTTTAATATTTTTTTCCTAAAAATACTTGGTTAATTTTCAACTGATTATATGTTGTCATATCAGTTTGGATTAAAGAAAATGATAAAAAAAAATTAGGTCACTTTCTTCTTTCTTCATTGGAATTTTTTGACTAGCTCTTGTCACTAAATGTTTTAAAATGTTTCGTAAAAAATATGTATTTTAAATTAGCCATTCATCTATTTTGAAAAAATTCGTTTTAGTTTTAAGTTTTAATTAAGATATAATCGATTTATGTTTGATTTATTTTTTTATTATGGTTTCATCTTTTCAAATAAATAAAAGTTTATTTTAATATTAATTTTATTTAATCCATTCGCATTGCTCAAATCCTTTATTTTTTCTTTCAACAATGCAGCGTAAATGCGCATTAACTACTAAATAATTTTTTTTTAAGTGATGCAGGTATATTGACTAACAAAATTATATTTTTATGGTAATAAAAATGTTTATATTATTATAATAATTAATAAAAAAATTGAATTAAATAGTTTTATTGAACTTTTATATTCCATTAGTGCCGATAAAAGGTGTAATAGTAGTATTTCGTTTCCTTTATATATTATTTACTATTTTTCGCAATTTTCTATTTATCCTTTCTATATTATTGGATGCATAAAAAATAAATTCTAAATAAAGCGTCAGTTTTATTTTATAAATTTTAATTTAATTATTAGTTTTTTTCTCGTTTAGGTTATCGAAAAAATAAAATTTACATATCAACATTGTTTAATTTAATTATTGAGTTTTTGCCCTTATTTTGCCGTTTTGTCCAAAATTTATTAACAAAAATGTAATAAAAACAAAAATATACCCTTAAGAAACGACCCAAAAAATTTCGAAAAAATACCCTTAAAAATCGATCAAAAAATTTTCAGAAAAAGACCCTTAAGAAATGAAAAATTTTCTTTAAAATTCAATCACCAGAATTTTTTGGCAGATAATCGTATGTCTTTTACTCCTAAAAATTATAAAATTTCTTATTTGTAACTGCAATCAGTGAATAAATATTTAATCATCGAATATACATTTACAGTTATTATATGATTAAAAAAATAATAATTTGATATTAGGTTTGCATTATTTTAAATAAATGTTTATGTTACTAGTCTTGTTTTATTTAACACAAATATATAATTTTATAATTATGTCTTTTAATTGATTAACATATTAAACTTTAACAATAATTATTGGTCATTGTTATTTAAGGACTTTTTATTCAATTTTTTAAATTTATATAATGTAAAATTTTTTATGGAAATAAATTTAACATATATTATATTAAAATGAATAGAAAAAATCTATAGAATTACTTATTTTATCAAAATCAAGTATTTTTGTTATGAATTTTTATTTTTTTTTAAATTTATTTGCATAATTATTTTTATGTATTAATTTTTGTATGTATTTAAAAAATTAATATGTTTTCTTATGGATAAATAAATAACTTTTAAATGTTTATAAAAAGTCGACCGCTTGGTTTCAAGTTCTTTCAAACATTACCGACAAAGTTTACTTAACTAATTTAGTATATTTTATGTGGCTTTATTATTTTTTATTATAAAAAATCCTTACGTAAATAATATATTAAATTTTCTTCTTTTGCTCATTGTTCTGTGATTATGTAGATTAATTTATAAATATCTTTTTTTTTATAATCGATTAAAATACTGCAATTAAATTTTTCCCTCTTTAAAAATAATATTTCAATTTTGCACGCAAATCATTTATTTTAAAAGTTAGAAGAAAAATACTGCTATTGATTGTATGCACTTTTTATCACTTTTTTCTGTTAAACTTTTATACATTTGAAATTACTATAATTTTCTGACGTTCCAATTTAGTTTTCCATTCAATTTTTTTTTTGCAGATTTTGATGTTTTTTCAAATGAATTATTTAAAAAAAAGAAGTGCCCATCGGCCGTTTAAAATGGTTTTTATAGGATAAAAATTTTTCCTGTTAATTTTATTTTTATTTTTACCTGATTTGTTTTTTAAATCGCGATTAAGTGATTAACCTTCTTGTATTTGGACAGTTGTAATTTATATGAAAATGATTAAAATTTATTTTCTATTAAAATTAGATTTGCAAATAAAAAATCGAAAACCCTTATTCCATAATTTGTCAATAAATTTAGTAACAGTATTTTAAATTCGCACAGAGTTGGTTATAATTGAAAATGTGCGACCTTGTTTTTTTATTTTTAGAAAAATCTTTTGACTTTTAATGAAAGTAGAATAATATACTGTATTTTAATTTTATAATATTTTCTATAATAATATATTTTATATTTATTGAAAAAGTTTGACATTATTTTTCTATTTTTATATAATTTCAATTCGATACTAAATGGTCTGCCTCTTTAATAATTTTTATTTTTTTCCATTAAAAAATTTAATTTTTAATCATACTTCAATATTTTTCCTGAAATAACTAAATCCACAGACAGTTGATTTTACCTTTTTTCAAATCCAAAATTTGGTGTAAATCCAATGATATTCAATATAAATTTTTAAAAATTTAAAAAAATAGTGATAAGAATGGCTCATCAAATTCTAATGGGTCCCAATTTGCAAAATGAAAGCATTCTCAAATTGTTGTTCTGTCGAACTCATTATGATTTATGCTTTTAATGTGGCTTCGGTTTGTAGGCAGAAAACCTGACAAGTCCACCAACGAAAAAGACTAGGCACAAATACAATAATTAATATATGTAAGTGACCGGCCGAATTATAGGTTGGTAATCGAGCAAAGAATTTTGTTTTGAGTCTACATATTTAAGTTACTAATAATTAAATTATTTATTTTATGAAATATTAAAAATTTTGTAAAGAAATAATTATTATCACTGACGAAATCACTACTGACGAAATCACATGTTACCAAAAAAACGACAAATTAAATGGAAAACAATCGCAGCAAGACTAACTGAAATTTAAAATGTTATAATTTGCATATACTAATTCATTGTTTTTAACTTTGTTTTGCTTCACAAATTATCATTAGAAGCTGGGAATTTTTATATTTTACATATTTTTTATGCGGCTTAGTTATGAGGAGAGAATAAAATTCTTTTAAAGTCAAGTAACTGAAAACCCAATAAAAATTAAGGTAAAAAACGCTTTGATTATCAAATTTTTAAAAAACAACCGAGTGTAAAAATACTTAAATTAGCAAAAGATGTGTATCTTAGTAATTGTAAAACTCTAAAAGAAGTAATGCAAGAAGGCCTTAACCAAGAAAACAAACACCTCGTTAAGATCGCATCAAGAAAAAAAAACAAAATTTAAACAATGAACAAAAATTACATGAATAACAAATATGATAAAAAAGATTATTCTAGGTTTCTGTTATAAAATTTTTCTGATTAAAAACCTGAAAAACTTAAAATAAAAAAAGAAAGAACGTGGTATCAAACCCAGAATTAAGTGACAATATGAAACCTAATTTTATTAACAAAAAATAATAAGCGGAAATTGAAGAATAAATGGATATTATATTATCTTTTAATTTAAGCGAAAAAGCAACAATTTGCTCATTTAACGAAGGAGCTGAGTGGACATCGATTTGGTGACCCCCAGCACACCTCCCCCACTTCGGCTCCCACCCCCACAAACGGCAATTTTCAATGGGGTCAACCGCCGCCTTTTGCTGGCACCGGCGCCGTGTCGCGGATGATAACCGACGCCATCATCAACTCAGAGCAGCTGAAGGAGAAGGCAAATCGTGCGGTCATTGAGAAATTGCCGGAGGCAATCGATGAACGGGCACTGGTGGATCAAATTGCCGAAGAATGCGGTGTCAAGGACAAACTTTCGCCAGACATTCATCGCCACCCAAGAACGCGGCCTGATGGAGGGGTAAAAAAGGACAGAATTCTGAAAGTTCCATTTTTGGACAAATTTTCGCGAGACAAATTTATCTATAATTTCCGCAATGCTCTGAAAAAATTGACTAATTTGCCCCAACATATCAAAGTCCGCAGGGACATGACCCTAAACGAACTCAAAATTTTATATTCCCTTCGGCAACAAGCCTATCAGGCCAATATTGCTGCTGGTGAATAAATAAATAAATAAATAAGAAAACTATATATTTTAAACTTTTAAAAATTACATTAACAAATTAATAAAAATACTAAATAAAAAAATAAACTTAAATGTCATAATATAATTTTTATTCAAAAAATCGAATCTCAAAAAAGTTTTAAAAAAAGAATAATTATAAAGAAAACTATTATTTTACATTTTAATCATCACCACAAACCATTTATTAAAGGTTAAAATATTTGTAAAAAAACCGAAATGAATCGGTAAAGAATCTTAATTAAACCCTATAACAAAAGTAGAGATCGGACCGGTGGTTTTTTCGGTATTTTTCGGTTTCGGTTTTAAACCGAAAAAAACCGACCTAGAAATTTTTGAGTTTTTCGGTTTTTTTCGGTTTTTATACCGAAACCGACCGACCGAAATAATCAAAAAACCGACCGACTTTTTTCAAAAACCGAAAAAAACCGAATCAAATTGGAGCGATATAACCTGTTAAAAATAATAAATTTATTGCTTTTTTTGTGCTCTTTTTCATTTTGAAGAATTTTTTGTAAAATATTTTCTGCTATTTTGAAAAAAAATATTAACAAATGCAATAAAACGAAAAATACACCCCTGAGAAATGGAAAATTTTATCAAAAATTCATATTCAAAATTTATTTATTTATTTACTTGACTACATTTTTGATTTTTAAATTATTTATCTCATTTCCATTTTTAGCACCTATTTTGGGGGTTTATAATAGGGTTGCTCCCCGACCCCGAGCCCCCTACCTCCGACTTTTTATCCCCCCCCCCCCCACACTAACACGGGGAATTGGGGAATCTTGAAAATTTTTAAATTTGTACAATTTTCTTAATAAAATTAATTAAAAATTCCTAAAATTCCGAAAAACTTTCGGCGAAAGGAAGATTTCGAGCATTTAAAGAGAAAATTTGGTCTTTTTTTGTTAAAAAAGTTTGTTGATCACTACTCGATCGGGGTCCCCGACCCCCGACATTTGCGCTCCCCCCCCTCCCCGCCCCCGACATGTCGCCCCCGAGGTTCCGACCCCCGACATGTCGCCCCCGAGGTTCCGGCCCCCGACATTTTGCCCCCCGAAGGGTCGGGGAGCAACCCTATAAGAAGAATCAGGAAGCTAACAAACGTTTTTTGGCTGCCTTTTTCAATTATTTTCCCAACTTATACACCATTGATAGAGCTTCAATAGCTCTACAATTTTACTCAGAGGTGATCTTTCGCTTTTTCTATTGATAAAAATGGTTTATTGTTTTTTTGGGAAAAGATAAAAAAATTCAAAAAAACCGAAACCGAAACGGTATACCGAAAATTTTTCTTCGGTTTTTTTCGGGTTTTATACCGAAACCGACCGACCGACCCTTTTGTCCGTCTCTAAACAAAAGTATGTAATTCTGAAATAACTTTAATTAAAAAATTTACAAATAAATAATGTTTAAATTCTTAATGAAAAGCTAAACATTAAAATATTAAATTTTTTGAAAGTCTAATATTCTTGGGTTAGAGACCAAAAAAAATTCTATAAAATTGTAATTTTTTTTATTAAAAAACAAAATTAAGTGTCTGAAAGGAATTGACATCCCATTAAAGGTTAGAAAAAATTTTTCACTAAATAAAAGAAAAATTGAAGAATTTCTTTGTAGTTTTCTTTATGCATTTAATTACTTTTAAAAAATATTCAATTACCAAAAAACGCAATGAATTTTCCCTGAGAGCACAACTCGATCATGTTGAAGTCAAACAATCTAAAAGAATAAATTACACAAATTTAATTACAAATAATATTATTAAAATTTTTCATTTTTAAAAATAAGTAAATTATTGGGTTTTACAAAAGTTAAAAAAAATTAAAAGATTCCAAGCGACCGTAATTGACATAAAAGTAAATATCTGAGTCTAAAATTCTGAAAATTTATATAATTTTACCATAGAAATTTGGCAATCGGAGCAAATCACTGAGATTGGCACAATCGTTGAAATCAATGAACGGTTCACACCAACCGAGGTCATACCAAAATACGTGATGACTACTTCGAGATCAGCGGCATGACCATCCAAAATCATTCGGCGACAAGCGAAAATTGACCTTTCCGGTGGCACCATGACATCACTCATCCGAACGCTTCATTTGTTATTTCTCGCATTTATATTTGATGATTTCAATAAGCTCTCCGGAGCTACTCAACATATATATTCACACAAATTTGTCTAAGCTCTACGGAGCTGATATTAAATAAACAAAAAAAAAACACTTGAGAAATGATAATCAAAAGGGGAAAAAGTTCAATATAAAAATTTATAGTAAAAGAAATATATACAAATAATAAAATAAATAAATGGAGTATTGGTAAATGAATCCCGTGGGATTTGTTTTTGGATCAGGGACGATCCCCAGATATGCAGGGGAGGTATAGTCATACAGTCACACCGGGCTATACAAAAATCTAAATTTTAATCAATTCAAAACTAAAAAAATAATTATTAAATTTTTGGTTGAAGGAATGAGTTCGTTCCTATCGGAGGCACGGCATTTTCATTTCTTATTTTAAGTAATTAAATAAATATTTAAATTATTCATTTTTGTTTTGACTTAAATTAAAATAAATTTTCATCATGAAACAAATTTAAAAAAAAAGAGTCCGAAGACTTCATTCAAATTTGGAAATTATTTTAATTTTTAACGACCAGGGACGGTCTTTTGGAGGGCCGGAGGTGTAAGGCCGGACCGGAAATGGCCTTTACCCTCCCCCATCTCTCCGATAGGACTCCTCCCATCCCTAGGGGCGTTTAAAATGCAATGGAGAGCCAGCCAAAGGTTCATTCGGATGGATCAGTCGGGAGTCATTCAGTGGAACGGCTAATCGATCCCGCCTGGGAGGTACCCCAGAGTTCCATCATCATCCCTTCCCTTCCAAGCCCTGAGTGGCCTAATTACGGACGCGTAAGTGGGCTCCCCTTGGACTAAATTTCTCATTAAGCACTGGGTTGGGACCTCACGGCTTTACTATATATTATTTATTTTCCTTTTTTCATTCTTTTGTTTTTTTAATAATAAATTGAGTGATTTAATTTTTTATTTTATTTCTTCTTATTTTAGAGATTTTTCTTGACGATTTTTCAAAAAATGTTACTCTTATTTTTTATTTAAAACTTTTAATATCAATTAAAGTAAATTTGCATTTATTAATTTGTTAAATTATGTCTGGGTATTATTGTACATTAACAAATTGATCTTCATTTACCAAAAGTAAATGATTATAAAATATTCCATATTTTCCTTTTTAAATGCATGTATAATATTTTTGATTATGAAATAAATAATTCATTCATTATTTTTATCTACTTTTTAATTTCCTTTTTTTGTTTGAAATATTTTTCTTTTAAAGGTTTGTTAATTCTTTTTACAGATTTAAATTACAGTTTTTTTTTTAAATATTAAAAATATATTTAGTTTTCTTGTGTGTTTTTTTTTTCTTGGCGAGAGCATTCGCGCATTCATGGACGGCAGTATATACAGTCTTCCTTCGGTTCGAAAAATTATTATATTTATTTAAGCTCATTAGCTCTATTTTTATAGACCATGACTTGTTTTGCATTGTACAATAATTATTTTTAGAATATATTTTTTGAGTCTTAATAATTGGATTACCAATGCTGTTCAGTTCAAAGTGATTTATTAATTTATTAAATGAATATATTTTGACTAAAAGTGTCATTACATCATAAAAATAATTATAATTTAAAGAAAATTTTCTTTCGGTTAATTTTTACGTTTTTCAATTTTACATTGATTGGTGAAATAAAATTATTCTATTTTAAAATAAGCCTTATGTTCATTTTTACCGCGGCATAATTTCTAAATGCGTTATTTTAAAAAAATAAATATTTTAATTTGTTTTCTGTGATTTTTGATTAATTCAATTTTTAACAATTTAATAACTCTTTATTATTAATGATTTCAAAATTCTATGAATCTCTAAATTCCAGATCTGGTATTTTTTGCTTTTTACATATAAAATTATTTTCTTTTTTTCTATTGACTGTCCTTATATTTTAAAGTTTTGCGACACTTTTAGAAATATTATTTGTTTTTATTTTCCTTTTAATTCTTTAATAAAAAAAGTAACTCAATAATTATTTAATCATTCTGCTTTATAATTATTTATTTTTCGTTGTGTGTCAAAAAAAATATATTTTAACTGGCCATTTTAAAATTTTTTCTGCAAAATATTTTATTATTTATGAAATTTTTTTCTTACATTTTAACAAATAATTTAAAAAATGAATATTTTTCTTGCAGGTATAATAGTGATTGTGCTTGTGGAATAACTTTGGTGTAATTAGGTTTATATTTAAACAATATTATAGCTCAAAGCAGATAATTGCTAGTATATATATATATTTTTTAGATTATTTAAAATTTTCTATTTCATATTTTTTTTCGGAATAATGTATAAAAATTAAATCATCTAATAAGGTATTGTATTCTTTTATTGCTTTAAATTTAATGGCAAGGATTTAAGGGTAATCTTTTTTTATCTTGAAAAGAGGGTACTTTAAATTCAATGTACTTTAAACTCTTGCGTTCAAAATGCTCTATCAAACCAGATACTTTGTACGTTACATTTTTATTTATAATTTTTACATTTGTTTAAAAAGTGGTTGCAATAAATGACATGTTGTTGATTTCTTTAAAATATTTAACATAATATTACACAGCAAGTTTTTATACTTGTAACCAATATTTTGAAAATTTTTAATTTTGAAAAGGAAACGATGTTTAATAAAGTTTACTATTTTTAAGTAATGCATAATATTTTTATTTTTTAATTTAATTACTAAGCTTCTTCTGTTTTGTAGTATAGGTATAATAAGTTAGATCATCAATTTTTCAACAAAAATATTTTGTTTGAATGTTATTAATTTTATTTAAACTTTGCTATAGATTTATAAATCGATTTAACTCTAAACCAGGTCTTTTCTGAATTTTTCATTCAGTTGTTCTGACTGCTTGAATAGCTCTTTTCATTTTTTCCCAATTTGTATTATTTTATGTTAAATTATTATTATTTTATATCCTAGCAGATGAATTCTCTGTTATTTTGAAGGAAAATTAATTATTTTCTTTTTTAGATTTTTTCAGTATGATTAGAGTTATTTTATATATTTTACTACAATATATGAACATAATTATTTAATATAAATTCTGTTAAAATTAAATAAACTTTTTAATTTAAACATTTTATTGCTATAAGTACGGAAACATTTTTAATTGCTTTGTTAATGGAGGATATGTGAAATCCAAGTCTGAGACTTTGACTAAACTTTATAATTTGTTTATCTCAACTTGAGGCTACGAAATAATGCATTTTGCTCTTGACCGCAAATTTTTAATGGCTAATTAAATAAACATTGTACTTTTTTTGCTTCTTTTACGTAAATAAATATTAATATATTTCCATTTGGTGGCAACTTTTTAATTTTCTTAATCCTTTTTTATATTATAAATATAAAATTTTATGAAGTTAATTGATATGATGCAACGAAAAAATAGCAAATGATAAAGTATAAATGTTTATTTAAAATGAAGAAATACCATCTTGAAAATTGAAATAAAATACTTATATATAAAAATTTTTTGAATGGTTATATAATCGATTTTTTTGTCAGTTAACACACTAATTAATGTTTTTACTCAAGAAGAATATGCAAAGCATTTTATACATTTTTTAATAAAAATCATTATGCTGAAAAAAGTTTTTACATAAAATTAATTTGAAATGTCAATTAATTTACCATATAATTTTTAATTTTTTTTTATAATTCTGAATATTTTTTTATTCCTAAAAATAAATAATATAATGTTTTTTCATATAATATTAGGCTTTAAAATGGAAGTTTATTTATTTTTCAATGGAATCACTTTTAATTGTATACTTTTGAATAGGTAAAATACAAAATAAATACCTTTTGGTGTAGATATCCATGGCTACGAAAACTTAGTAAGAAATCGTTGGTGCGCGCTAGTATTATGAAGAAAAATAGACAGTTTTTTAACATTAAGATTATATAACTTAGCTTAAGATTTAAAGGTAATAATTACTATTACGAAGCAATTATATCAATTATTTATAACTTTATTTTGCCATAATATTTTATTGATAAATTGTGATGATTATTTTATCTATTCGTAATTCATTTTGTATATTTCTTTTATTTTATCTCCGTGATACGACTTTTTGGTATCTTCGCTTGGTACAATGCTATATTTATGAGATAGCAGAGAATAAATATTCAAATTTATTGATATTTAATTTAAAAATCACCCATCGACTTTTTATTGATGATTCTTGGTCTGGAGCTGTTCAATGTAACAGTCTTTCTCGTTCAAATTTCTGTAAATGGTTGTAATTAAAAATTAATTCAGTAATTAATAATTTTACAGGTTGTAATTTTTTAAAATAATATTAATCAGCTTAATAAAATTATTCTATGTTTTATCACGTTGTCAAATTTTTCAAAAATCGTTAATTCGTTAAAATTATCAAATGAGTTAACCCGTATAAACCATTTGAGAAAAATAAATTTATATTTTTGAGAAATTTAATTTATTCAAAATAAAATAAATTAAATGTGAATGTCTTAGAGTGAATAAGTCATTTTATTCAGGTAAATAACAAAAATGAGATTGTTGATAGTTTTAGGTTCTAAAAAAACCCAAAAATATGTGCTTAATGGGAAAATTGAAAATATGCTTTATATGCACTAAAAATCTTCACCAAATTAAAAAATTTTAACGTAGAAATGCTATTTTTAAGCCCCTTTCTTCATAGCATATGCGCAGAAAAAATATGCAAAATCATACAATTTATAACCCTATTTATAACTAAAGAGATATATTGTTTTAAATAAAACGATTTGAAAAACAAAAATTGTCTATCATACTAGTAAAGTATAAAAATTAATTGCTATAATTGCAATATTCTAATAAATGTAATATTTATATTATTTAAACGATAATAAAAAACTAAATTAAAAATTTACCAAAAATATTTTAATATAAAATTAAGCGAATGACTTGAAAAATCACAAAACAGCCCGAAATTCCACACTCGTGCAGTTAGTACTATTTGCTAAAACATAAAAACTAAATATATTAATTAAAGAATGCGAATTGATAATTTTCTACTATTTATGCATGTAAAAATTACATTTAAAGAACTCCTAAAAAGTAACCAAAAATAATTAGAGCTTCGCAACAAAATAACTTCCATAAATATGACAATAATCTAATTAATGACTTGTTAGTTATCGCTCTAACACTTGTTAGCAATCAACTTCAATATGCTGTTGACCTTCACGTTAGCAATTTTTTACAGAAAAGTAAAATCTGAAAGTAAAAGAATTAAAAAAAGTAAAATTGTTTTTAAAAACAAGTCGTTTTTCATAAATACCAGAAAAAAATTAAAAAATAAATTTTCATAGAGAAGCATTTTAAAAGGAAATTTTTATATAATAATAGAGTATTTTAAGAAAATAATAAATACGTATTTCCAATACGGAAATGATACACAAAATATCACCTGAGCTGTTGTACGAAATCAAGATAAATTTCGGAAGAAAAGTTCATTATTAAATACCAACAAAAAATAAATAAAGAAACAGCTTTTTATTAATAAAAAAATTGCAATTCATTTTATAATTTTTTTAAATATTTATAATGATCGAAATCGGCACTCTTGCAGGAATTATAGAATCTTTATTATAGTTTTTTTTTAAATTTAGCGTTAGATTAATAATTTTTAAATTAAAAAATGTCTTAGCTAAATGTTTAAAATTTTGGATTTAATTTATTATACTAAAATCCCATAAGTTGAACAGAAAAATTTTTACGTTGCAATTGTGTGAAAAGTAGAGACCGGACGGGATCGGGATCCCGCGGGATTTCTTCGGGATCCCGCGGGATTAAATTCGGGATCCCGACCTCGGGATCCGTCCCGAGCGATTTTTTAAATTCATCGGGATTGATCGGGATCGGGATTTCATCGGGATCCCGAACCGGGATCCCTCCCGACCATTTTACCAATCCCGCGGGATCCCGCGGGATTGAAGTCACGATAATTTTTCAAAAAATCTCCATTTTTTAAATTAAGATATTGAATTTTAAATTAAAAAATATTGTCATTAGCTAATTTTTCTTTAAAAAAATCCCTTAAAAATCCCAAAAAATTTTACAGGTCTCCAAAATTCCACTAAAATTTTCAAAATTTGACGCAAAAGTTGGCCATTTTGTGACTTTTATTTCTTCATAAAAATAATTATTTTTTTTTAATTTCTAAAACATTATTCTAAATCTTATCAGGTAGTTTTATGGCACAACGATTTCTAAGAATTCTGTCCAATAATCAGAATAAAATTGTTGTCTAGCATTTTTCCTTCGGTGCCAATCGGACATCACAAGACCCAAGAACCCATTATTTTCTTATAAATTAGTTCAAAATCACAAAATATGGAGTTTTTGTATAAATTCTGTTAACAAATTACATTTCAAATTTTCAAAATTTTCCCGGCGGCGCCTATCGGCACCGCCGACCTCCCCCCCTCGGTTCCCCTAAAGTTTTTGAAAAAATTTGCAGCAAAAAAAATCTTAAAAATCTGATTTTTTGATTCCGTTTCTCAAAATTATTAAAAATGATCATCTGAGGCGAAAATACAAAAATTGATATTAATTAATTAAATTGTAAAAAAATTATTTAAGGCATGTTGTTAAATGCTCTCATTTTTTAAAATCTGATTTTTTGGGCATGATATTCCAATTTTGAAAAATTTCTATAAAAATCAGATATAATTCACATCTCTTTTTTTTCTCTTCAATCGAATTGATCAATTATAAATATTAGATAAACATTTGAACAAAACTTGGCACAAAATGTAAAAAAAATAGGTTTGAGCAAATCCCGATAATCCCGCGGGATCCCGAAAAAAAATCTTCGGGATTGATCGGGATTCGGTCGGGATCCCGACCCGGGATCCCTCCCGATCGTTTTTCCAAAATGTTCGGGATTGATCGGGATTCGGTCGGGATCCCGACTCGGGATCCCTCCGACCCCAGTTGTCCGGTCTCTAGTGAAAAGTGATTTGGTTGTCAATTCAAAATAAAAATTCTTATAAATTAATTTAGTAAATTATGAATTTATTCAAATATTTGATTGACTCCTTAATATTTTTGTTAAAATATAAATTTTTTAATATAATTTTTATTTCTTACAATGCGCTAATTATTTTTTATAAATTCAAAAATTTTGTCAATTTTTGTTTTTTGAAAAAACATTAAAATTACCCATATTTTTATCATTATTTTTGTTTTATTTATTTTTCTTTGGTATTATATGTGAATTAGTTTAAATTCCTATTATTATTGATAATAGGTCGATCCTTTTATCGCTTTTGCAGGGAACTTCAAATCATTATTTGATTGTTTTTATTATAACAAATTAATTATTATTCTTTTTATTTTCGATTTCTATATGTTAATTTTTCAAATTATTTTCAAATATATTCAAATTTATACTTTATTTATCTATGAATTACTAATAATCAATATTCGACTGTATATGATTAATTTTTTATGTTAATTTTCATTTGGTTATTCTCCACTAGTTCTGTAGCATTTGTTATATTTATATGAAAAAGATACAAAACGGCATTAAAAAAGCTAACCGCTTGAGACTGTCATCGCCATTTCCAGCCTTTTAATTAAATTTGGAATATTTAGAAAATATTTTCTATGTGTTTAATTTGCAAACTTCTTATATTTATGTTTTTAAAATATTATTGTATTCTTCTTTTATTTATTAAACTCATCGATATCCGAAATCTTCTTGTTCCAAGCTTGGTGCATCCCAAAGTTTAACATTTAATTTTGAATTTTAGTTTGTTATTTACCCTAATCAATGTATTATTTTTCCATTTTTTTTAAATATCCATTTCCTTACCTATTGAAGGGCTGGTTTGGTGCAAAACTATTCAAATAATTCAAAAGCAAAAAAATAAAAATTCAAGCTCATTATTAGCGGTCAGGTTTTTCGTATGGCCATTTCATACGCTGTTAACAATAATAACTCTTTATTATTAATGAACAGGGCTGAAAAAAAACATGCAAATGCATATTTTTTCCTGGCTTCTCCATGCTATAAATAGTAGGAAAAATTTTGGGGTTTTCTGCATATTCATGCATATTTTGCCATTTTTTGTACATATTTTCTGATTTTTTTTCCATATTTTGCCATTTTTGTACATATTTTCAGATTTTTTTTGCATATTTTGCCACTTTTCGTCAAATATTTTCCGATTTGAATGTCTTTGAGGAAAAAAATTTGATTATGCTTAAAATTAAATCCAAATCTGAATGAATGCGCGAGTGGGTCCAACAGTGAGCTTCACTGCCGAAAACATTGAGAAATTTTTTGATGATCAATTACAAAAACAACCGATAAAATTTATGAGGAATAAATTTTTTTATTTATTTTGCACCCCTAAATTAGTTTTTTTGTGCATATTTGGTGCATATTTTCGATTTTTGTGCATATTTGATTCATATTTGGCAATTTTATTTGCATATTTATGTGCATATTTTGGTCATTTTCGTGCATATTTTTTGCAGCCCTGTTTATGAATTTCAAATTCTATCAATCTCTAAATTCCAGATCTATATTTTTTCTTAAAAATTATTTATAGTCCCGTGTCGAGACACCTATGATTTTACCGGATGGCCTTTGGCATTCGTAGCTCAGTCCATTCCAAGTAATTACATAAATTGAATGAGATAATAGCCATTATTCCGAAGGTGGACCGCACCAAAATAATAGTAATTGTGAAAGGGGAACCGAATTTCGACGCACAATAAATAATATTTAAGCTAATAATTTTACTTTTTTAAATTATAAATTGCTTAATTCCTCGAACATTTTTCTTTGTTTACATAAGAATTATAAAATATGGACTAAAAAAATGCCAAATATGGACAAAAATACGGACTAAAACTTCAAATCCTTTTAAAAATTGTTTTTAATTAATTTTATTGTAAATGCGGATATCTTATTTGGTTTGCAATTTTAAATTCTTATACCAACAGAATTTTTTTTAGTAATTTATTTATTTAAACATTTACATTCCGACCAAAGTAATGTTTATAATATTTTTTTCCTCACGGTGGCGGTATCGTCCAAACGGTTATGTTGCCGTCGTTTGACGATGTGAGATGGCATCGGCGCATAAATCTTCATTCTGATTGCTTCCAAATTGGGCGCAACTTCTCCACGATGCCTCCCGTAATTTAAATTTTCTATAAATATAATGTTTAATTTATTGAATAAAGTTTTAAATTATTATTTGATTCTAATATGTAAATTATTGATTTTGATAATTTAATTTGTATTAATTTATTTGCGCTTTATACTTCTATTAAATTTTTTACACACAAGCATTTTACTTTTTTGAAAAGATATTTATTATTTACTAATTTATTTATTTAATCTCTCTCGTTGTGTAATTTAATGTAAAATTTATTGAAATTTGTATAAAATATGAAATGTTTATTTTATTTCAGAATAATAATAGTTTATAAAAAAAATTTGTATATTTTTTAAATTAGAAAATAAAAAGTAACAAATATTGTTATTGCTTTTTCATTTTTTACACTTTTATTGCTATCTTATTTGGTTTGCATTTTAAATTAACTTCTCCACGATGCCTCCCGCTAATCTTAGTTTTTATAACTTAAGCACCAAGCGCACTGTTGGCGTTCCACAAAAAAGCTCAGTGATTGATAAAATAAAATAAATTCAATTGTGTTCAATTAATTTGTGAATTTTCCTTTTTTAGCTATGTAATAAATATTATAAATTCTTTTTTATAACACATCTAATAGAAATTAAATCAAAATTACACTTGCCGTTCAATAACTAATATTTTAAAATTATTTTATTTTATCAATCACTGAGCTTTTTTGTGGAACGCCCACACTGAGCTTTTTTGTGGAACGACTCAGCACGGGTCTAAGCATAGCTTTTCTTTACAAAAATCCAGGTTCAGGAAAAATACATGTTGCTAAAAATGGCGTGAACCTCTGGACCTAGGCAAAAATCCACGCCTGGATAAGAGAGGGTGGAGCTTAGAGCCAATTTTTTAAAAGACAATAAGATTTGGAGAAAATATATTCAAACAAATGAGAATAATGAAGACATATATATTTCTTGTTCAAAATGTCGTTATTTTCGCGAACAAGAAAAAAATGTTAATATCAAATCGAACGTCGCGTCAGCTGTTCTGCGACAGGGAACCAAACTTGTTATGTTGCAGCCAACTCATAATGCTAACTGTAAGCCAGAAAAATTAGAGAAACTAGAAGCAGAACAGGTTGATAGAGAACAAAGAAGAGAAAATTATAAATTTGAGTCAGAAGGCAATATCATTTGGCGCCAAGGTTTGTGAAAAGCACGAGAAGCCGACTTAAAAACAGATAGAGATCCGTTAGATGAAAATTCGATTTCGAGTAATTACCCCTCTTGGATATCAGTTCGACGCGCTTACAACCGTAAGCGGCACCAATTAAAGGCACAGATTCGAATGATCCCTTTGATGTTCCTGAAAGATTACAACTAACAAAATTAGGATCACTCAAACTACTAATGGGAAAAACATTTACTGAAACAGAATGGATGATCTATAGAAATCGAGAAATTGGAACTATGCTTTTTGCATCTAAAATTCAGCTAGAAGCTGCTAAATTTTTGTTCGTAGATTCTCATTTTAAGCAAAAAAGACTTTCAATCGTTCGACATCTGTTTAATAGGGGAATTAAATTTTTTTTATGATATAAGCCTTTTGAGTACGGTATATAAACAAACTAACATCTTCCATTAGCACCATGTATGTTGTAGGATATCAAATACCCTACTACCGCCGATCCGACCACAATTGGTACCAAAACAAGAGCGACAATACCTCCAATTGCTAAGACAGAGAGGATAGCACGACGGTGTACCGGTTTTTGTTCGATTTTCACACTTTGGTAAAGTATAAGATACAAAAATATAAATTTTTTGATTGGATGCATTGCAGCGATTGGGAGAGTGAATATTTGTTTAAATTTGTGATTTATAGATTAATAAAAATTAGCTTAAATACTCAAAATTTTACTATGACATTCTTATGTTATCAATTAATTCACTGTTTCGGGAATGAAATTATAAAATCTTTACATGAAATGCAAAGAAAATTAGCACCTAATCAAT
This sequence comes from Heterodera glycines, assembly GCA_004148225.2. NCBI lineage: Eukaryota > Metazoa > Nematoda > Chromadorea > Rhabditida > Heteroderidae > Heterodera > Heterodera glycines. Next base: position 10,811,808 of record CP049705.1, read on the forward strand.
TGTGTTCAATTAATTTGTGAATTTTCCTTTTTTAGCTATGTAATAAATATTATAAATTCTTTTTTATAACACATCTAATAGAAATTAAATCAAAATTACACTTGCCGTTCAATAACTAATATTTTAAAATTATTTTATTTTATCAATCACTGAGCTTTTTTGTGGAACGCCCACACTGAGCTTTTTTGTGGAACGACTCAGCACGGGTCTAAGCATAGCTTTTCTTTACAAAAATCCAGGTTCAGGAAAAATACATGTTGCTAAAAATGGCGTGAACCTCTGGACCTAGGCAAAAATCCACGCCTGGATAAGAGAGGGTGGAGCTTAGAGCCAATTTTTTAAAAGACAATAAGATTTGGAGAAAATATATTCAAACAAATGAGAATAATGAAGACATATATATTTCTTGTTCAAAATGTCGTTATTTTCGCGAACAAGAAAAAAATGTTAATATCAAATCGAACGTCGCGTCAGCTGTTCTGCGACAGGGAACCAAACTTGTTATGTTGCAGCCAACTCATAATGCTAACTGTAAGCCAGAAAAATTAGAGAAACTAGAAGCAGAACAGGTTGATAGAGAACAAAGAAGAGAAAATTATAAATTTGAGTCAGAAGGCAATATCATTTGGCGCCAAGGTTTGTGAAAAGCACGAGAAGCCGACTTAAAAACAGATAGAGATCCGTTAGATGAAAATTCGATTTCGAGTAATTACCCCTCTTGGATATCAGTTCGACGCGCTTACAACCGTAAGCGGCACCAATTACAAGGCACAGATTCGAATGATCCCTTTGATGTTCCTGAAAGATTACAACTAACAAAATTAGGATCACTCAAACTACTAATGGGAAAAACATTTACTGAAACAGAATGGATGATCTATAGAAATCGAGAAATTGGAACTATGCTTTTTGCATCTAAAATTCAGCTAGAAGCTGCTAAATTTTTGTTCGTAGATTCTCATTTTAAGCAAAAAAGACTTTCAATCGTTCGACATCTGTTTAATAGGGGAATTAAATTTTTTTATGATATAAGCCTTTTGAGTACGGTATATAAACAAACTAACATCTTCCATTAGCACCATGTATGTTGTAGGATATCAAATACCCTACTACCGCCGATCCGACCACAATTGGTACCAAAACAAGAGCGACAATACCTCCAATTGCTAAGACAGAGAGGATAGCACGACGGTGTACCGGTTTTTGTTCGATTTTCACACTTTGGTAAAGTATAAGATACAAAAATATAAATTTTTTGATTGGATGCATTGCAGCGATTGGGAGAGTGAATATTTGTTTAAATTTGTGATTTATAGATTAATAAAAATTAGCTTAAATACTCAAAATTTTACTATGACATTCTTATGTTATCAATTAATTCACTGTTTCGGGAATGAAATTATAAAATCTTTACATGAAATGCAAAGAAAATTAGCACCTAATCAATTGTGTTCAATTAATTTGTGAATTTTCCTTTTTTAGCTATGTAATAAATATTATAAATTCTTTTTTATAACACATCTAATAGAAATTAAATCAAAATTACACTTGCCGTTCAATAATTAATATTTTAAAATTTATTTTATTTTATCAATCACTGAGCTTTTTTGTGGAACGCCCACACTGACAAAGGAGAGGTACCCAAGTGACATAAAATTTTTTTTATTTTTGCTAAATGAAGCTTCTGGCCGAGATATGAAGCTTTTCCTTTTTGACATATCAATATCATTTTCAAAGAATGTAAAGCCAATGTGAGCGGTGATGGCCCAGTGGGTATGCCTTCAATAATTTTTTTCTTCTTCTAAAGTTCAATTCCCCCACCCTGCAAATAATTGTTTTTTGTTTTTTACATTTGCAAAATAATTTTAATATCGTTTTAACATAATAATTTTGGCCTTAATATTTTTTAATTTTTATTTTATTTGATAGAATAAAATTTTGAAAAATTAAAAAATACTCCCAAAAACCAAATTTCTTGTCCTTTCTTAAAACATTTTTAAAAATTTAATTCACCCCGTCGGCGCCTATCGGCACCGCCGGATGCTAAAAATCCTTTATTTTCTTTAAAATTAGCTTAAAATCACCAAAAGATTTGTAGCACATCTAAATTTGTTTTTTCCTATCCAAAATATTTTTTAAACTTTTTAACATTAACAAATTTGGTCATAATTTTTCAAAATTTTATTCTATCAAATAAAATAAAAATTAAAAAATATTAAGGCCAAAATTATTATGTTAAAACGATATTAAAATTATTTTGCAAATGTAAAAAACAAAAAACAATTATTTGCAGGGTGGGGGAATTGAACTTTAGAAGAAGAAAAAAAAACTTGAAGGCATACCCACTGGGCAATCGCCGCTCACATTGGCTTTACATTCTTTGAAAATGATATTGATATGTCAAAAAGGAAAAACTTCATATCTCGGCCAGAAGCTTCATTTAGCAAAAATAAAAAAATTTTTATAATACAAAGGGGGGGTAATCTACCTACCCTGTAAGTTTCATTCGGAAGTCCCACCGTCACTTGGGTACCTCTCCTTTGTGAGCTTTTTTGGGGAACGCTCACACTGAGCTTTTTTGGGGAACGCCCACACTGAGCTTTTTTGTGGAACGACTCACCACGGTACCCCGCGTACTCCCCCCCCCCTGGGACCGTCCCTGACAATTCCACATTTTTTGTAAATATTTTTTTCGGTTTTTTGTTTAAAGATTCAAGAATGCATTTGCATTATGTTCATTGTTCCCTACTTTATATTTAGAATTTTATTTGTTTAATTATTTAAATGAAAAATATATTGAAATAAAAATTAATAAATATTGTAATGTTTTCCTTGTAAAATTGAATTTATTTATATATAAAATTTCATTTGATTAATTAATTAGCAACTAATAATGCAATTAATTTTTACCTCGTTAAATTTGTGGAGATTGTACCCCAAATGTCCTCTAAAAATGTATTGTCGTTTTCGGTCCATCAGATTAATTATGCTTTTCACAAAAAATTTTTTCATCTATCATAAGAATCATATAATTATTTTTTAAACGAATTTTCTTTAATTTAAGGTAATGCATTATTTCAAATTTTTAGTTATTTATTTATAAAGCACTCTTCTATAATAATTTTAATACACTTGTCTAACCTTTTTCAGAATTTTTAAATTTAATTTTACATTTGCATATGCAAGAAAGATCTGGGATCATTTTCCTTAAATCTGTAATTAAGTGGCGGAAATTGTATTTTCTTGAGGTTTTGTAAATTATTTTCTTCTTTGGATATTATCGTTTGTAGGTATTTGTTTTAATTATCCTTTATTAGTTCGTTTGAATATATATACAATTTGAATAGAGGTAGCAATTGATTGGTACCACAACCGCGTAATTATCATTGTTCAAATTACTCAGGGCAAACAAAGGCGGGACAGGGACGTTTTCGTACGGGCCGTTTTCGTACGAGCACAAGTTTTTGGCTATAACTTTTTTCTTTGCCAACCAAATCCAACATTTTGATGTCATTCGATAGCCCTATGTATCCTCTATTATCTGCAAAATTTCGAAAAATTTTGTTAAGGCTCAAAAAAGGTATGGCCAGAAGAATTCAAAAAACCAGATTTTCCAATTTTTTGGCTCGAACTTTTTTTTAAACTGAACAAAATTTTTTGGAATTTTGCATGCTAATAGAGCATCTTAAGGGCTCTTGAATGATACCAAGATCGTTGGATTTGGTTGGAAAATAAAAAAGTTATAGTCAAAAAACATGTGCTCGTACGAAAACGGCCTGGTCCGAACAAAGGCACTAGACGCTTTTCGTCAATACTAATTTGTAAGTTTTTATTTTTTCACAATAGAATATTCTTATTACTTTGATAATAATTTTTTAACTAAAGAAATAGTTTTTAAATGGTAACTTTAATTCAACGATTAATTTCTATTTAAATTTCACCATTTTTATAATATTCCCACTTTTGAATTTGCATTTTAGTTTTGATTAATTAAAGTTGTTTATTCATTGTTAAAAAATTTAATTGTAAATAACTATTTAATAAAAAGTTGGTATAAATAAAATATGAGTTTTTATTTTAAATTATTTTGTTTTTAGTTCCGGTCGAGTCAAATTAAAAGTCTGGTCTTCATTATACAATATTAATAATTCAAAAAATGATTAAAACTGCACCAACCTGGAGCGGAATCGTCCCTCGTTCGGGGTACGGGGTAGGCGGGAGTCGGTTAAATTTTGCATATTAGCATTTTTAACAAATTACAACTGTTGTTATAGTCATATTTAAAATAAATTCTTAGAAAATTTTTGAATTTTTTGGCCTCTTGGGATAATCAAAAAGGAGAACCTCCCAGTTCGGCGCCAACACTTTCGGCACCGTTGCTAATAATTTTTATCATTATTAAGAAAATTAAATATTTTTTGTATCATTCGATAGCCCTTAATGTTTTCTATAAGCCTGCAAAATTTAAATTTTTTTATCAGTTTTCAAAAAAAAGTTATTGCCAAAAAGCTCAAAAAATGACATTATCATGGCTTTTTCGGTTCCGTTTGCCATAGCTTTGGGGCCGGCGGTGCCGATAGGCGCCGCCGGGAAAATTTTTTTTGTAATTTTAATGCTATTTGTTAGGAGATTTTGTCTAAAAATACCAAATTTTGAGATTTTGGATAATTTTTTAAGAAAAGATAGGCTTTTGACTGGCCGGCGGTGCCGCTAGGCGCCGCCTGGGGAAATTTTTAAAAATTTTTAATGAATTTTGTTAAGAGCATGGCCAACTGATTTTTCATAAAAGTCGGTCGATTGTTTCGGTTTTTTGATTATTTTGGTCGGTCGGTCTTGGTTAAAAACGAAAAAACCCGAAACCGAAAAGTAACGAAAAACTCAAAAATTTCTCGGTCGGTTTTTTTCGGTCAAAAACCGAAACCGAAAATCGAAAAATAACGAAAAAAACCGACCGGTCCGATCTCTATCTTATATATGTAATCACAATCTCATGAGTTCGAACTTTGCTCAAATTAAGACTCACTCCATATGGGTGTAATCTTTCGCATAATCATTGAGTTAATATCAATATTTTCTCAAAAGAAATATTTCTTGGTATTAAGAACAAACATTATCAATGAAACTAGTTAATTTAAGATAAATTTGGAGGCAAGGAATGCTATTGAATTGCAATGAATATTTTTTTCTTCGTTACTTAATATTTTTATTTAGATTTTAGTTAGATTAATAAAAAGTTGAAATTTGTTCGCCATCTATCCACCAATACTCTTTTTTTAATGCACTGTTCTTTTTTATCAATAAACCATTTATGGTGTTAATTAAGTGCGTAGAAATATGGCAATCGATTTTCATTCTTACCCCAACGATATTAAGCATAATAGATAAAATTTATCGATGAGGTCCATTAAGAATTGATTGGGATTTATTTTATATATTTTTTAAATTCTAATATACTGAAAAAAAGGTTTATGCGCCGCGCCTTATTCGTTTTCAATTCGATTCCTGTATGCACAGTTCAATTTTCTTTACATTTGAAATTTATATCGAAGATTTTTCTTTTACTTTGCATTTTCTGTTTACTTTATATATCTTGATGTGATCTTTTTTTATTCTAATTAATGATATTTCGCAATCTTCTAATTATTATTGATATATAAATTATGAATTATAAAATCAAATTGATTAGAGTTTAATACACTTGAACCAGTCCAATTTTGGCAAAATTGCTAATTGGACGACACTTTAAATTATCAAATATAAATAAACTTCATGTATTTTTAAATATTTTTTCGTGTTTTTTCATTTAATTTTTAATTAAGCATTTGTTGGGGCTTTTTTGGTTTTTTTATTTAATAGCGCTGAGTTACCTTTATTCGAAAGAATAATTTTGGTAACAGTTTTTAATTTAATTTTTATTTATATTCCGTTATTTTTATTTAAATTCATGCTAATAATTATTATAAATTTTTTTTTACGAATTATAGTTCTTATGTAGATTTTTTTAATAATTTTCAAAAAAGTCTGATTTGATATATTTTTATTATTAAATGACTTAAAGTTTTTGTTAATTATTTTTTTAATCTTTTAATTGTTCAATTAAATTCTGGGAATTCACATATTTTCCATATTACACATTTAGGTTTTATCTATATCAAAAGATACATTGTCAATTTTTTTCTACTAATAGGGGTTTTCAGCTCAAAGCGAATAATTGCTTTAAATTGCAAAATTTTCATAAAAAACTATCGCATTTAATTTTTTTTACATATATTTGAATTTTTTTTAAATTTTTCCGTTTCATATATTCATAATTAGTTTATTATGCTTATGTAGTTTTCCATCAGTGTCCATATTTTTTGAAATAATTTTAATTTTTTAATTTTTGATTATTATTTTTTTTTTTGCTGTTTTTAAATAAATCCAGGAATTAAAAACTTTTCGTTCTTAATGCATCTAGGTCCTATTACAAAATTATCATATATTTATTAGAATTCTATATTTTATAATTTATTAATTATTTTATAAATATCCAAAAATAAATCTTGCATAATAATCACTAATAAATGAAATATTTTAAATTTATTTAGCCCTATTTTTAAATTTCAAGTAATTTTAAAATAGTTAAAACTTTCGTATGAATCTATCTTAGAAGAAACATAAGGCATAATATTATTATCATAACAGCAGATGAAAATTTCTAGAATATTTCATTTCTCAAACAAAATTAAAATGCTGAATGGAAATTTCTGAAATCAAATTTTTTTTTTAATTTAAGGGAATTTTAGGTTCAATATGATGAACAAATTTTAAATATTTATGCGATTAATAAGACTGCACAAAAATAGGAAATTTAGAAATAAGAATAATTTTAATTTACCAATTTTACTTTTAATTTATTCAATAATTTTAAACTAATTAATAATTTTAAATTTTTTCAAAAATTTCACTAAAACTCAATAGAGATAATTTATATTTGCATGCAGATTTTGAGCCAGATATACAATATATATATATATATATATATATATATATATATCCTGTTTAACAACATAAATTTTTGTTTGTAAAATTTTCAGTAAATAAGTGAAAAATTTTTTAATTTATTTAAAGAAATTAATTATAATAATATTTTTATTATTCTCTTTTATTTCTGTTCCACAAAAGGGAACTTTTTTGTTTTGAATTATTAAAACCTCTTTTAATATAAATTTTAAGCATACTTTAATGTCATTATTTTTTATTCAAATCTCTCCCATGTTCGGGTTACTTGAGTAACTTGGGTATTTAAACCAACCTTTTGATTATCTTTCAACTTATATTTTGATTATGAATTTATTGTTTAAGTTTTAAATTTAGTAGAATTTAATTTCAATTTAAAATATTAATATAATTTATTCGGAATGGTATATCCATTGTTAATATCAGTAGTGACTTATAGAAAAATAGTGTTTATTTTTTTAAAATTCTTCTTTCCATTTAAAACAGCATCTTTTTAATGAAAAAAATATATATAATTATTTTTAATATTTTTTAATACAAAACACTGCTAATTAAAAATTGTTTTATTTTTATTTCTGGCTAGATTTAATGATTTTTATTAAAATACATAATATTATTTAACATGATCGACAAACTCTTGACAGGACCGATCCCTTATTTTCTTTTAATTATTTTTTTAATTAATAACTTAAAACATCATTGTTTAAAATTTATTAGACTGACTTTGACAATTTTGGTTTTAGGGGTCTTTAATTTATTTATTAATTTATTTATCGAGCAAACCAACGGCACATTAGTGCTCTTACATGGTGCAAAAATGAAAACAAACAAATAAATTTGATCAAATAAAAAATACAAAATGAATAAAAATAAATCAAAGGTTAAAAATTCACAGGCGATTAAAATATAGTGTAAATGTGGCACAGAAAATTTCCTACTCAGAACTCATTGCTTTTAGCAAACCCCTGAATTCCTTTGCCTTATTAATTTGCACCGCTACCAGTGGAAGATTATTCCAGTTTTTTACTATTCTATTGAAAAAATTATTTTGAGTTTTGGCCGTGTGGCGCTTTACTCGTAAAAGTAAAGGCCTCCTGCGCCTTTCCGAGAAAAAGAAACTTTTCCCAGCAACGAGGCTGGTGAACCCTTTAATTATTTTAAAAGCTGTTGTTAAATCAGTGATTTTTAGTCTTTCCCCATATTTTTTGTACACAAAGCCACATTTTCTAAATGCTTTTCTCGTGAAAAACTTTTGAACGCGTTCAATTTTATCTATATCTTTTTTTAAGTTAGGGTTCCAAACTTCTGTAGCATATTCTAATTGAGGTCGTACAAAAGTTTTATAAGCTGCTGTTAGAGTCTTTATTTCCCTGCTTTTCAACACTCTCAAAATCTGAAAGCTTCTAAGATATGCATTTCGTACAATTTTGCTAATGTTCTGAAAAATTAAGTTTCGAGTCAATTATAATGCCCAAGTCACGAACATTATCCGACTCAGAATTTTTTGAGTTAATAAAATATTCTTTTTTCATATTATTTTTCCCTAAATAAAGAACAAAACATTTTCCAGTTGAAATTTCTAACCCATTTATTTTTGACCATTTTTCCAAAGCCTCAATTGCTTTATCTAAATGATTTGTTTTATCATCATTTTCATGGGCATAATATAATTTAACATCATCGGCATACATTTTTATGCCAACTGATGATGCTTCATTTGCAATAAAGGACGGCAGATCATTTATAAAAATTAAAAAGAGTAATGGCCCTAAGACACTTCCCTGGGGCACTCCCGAAAATATGCTGAAACTTTCTGACAATACTTCGCCGATTTTAACCTTAAAACTCCGATTTTTTAAAAAGTTAGTTAAAAATTTATAAATTTTTCCTTCAATTCCAATCTTTTTGATTTTTTGAAGTAATAAATCAATTGGAACTGAATCAAACGCCTTGACAAAATCAATATAGATAATGTCAATTTGTTGATCCTTTTGTAGAGAATTATATATATCGTCCATTGTTTTTAATATTTGGGTTGTAGTCGACCTATTTTTTAAAAACCCAAATTGTTCTTTATCAAAAAATCTTATACCGTTCAGAAATTCTAAAATTTTGCTACTTAAAATTCGTTCAAAAACTCTACAGACAGTGCTGGTTAATGACACCGGCCTGTAATTTAATGGATCAGTTTTTTCGCCTTTTTTGAAAATTGGTACCACTAATGATGTTCGCCATATTTCCGGAATTTGACCGGAATCCAAAGCAAGTCGAAATATGTCAGCTAATATTTTTGTAATTGGCTTATTTGTTAGCACAATTTTTTAATAAAATGTAAGGAATGTTATCCGGTGAAGTGGAATTTCGCCTGGGAAGTCTTCTTAATATATTCCAAATTATGCCAGCGTTCAATTCAATGTCAGAAATTTTAATCATATTCTGTGTTGATTGAGTTTGTGGACCATTAACAATTGATTTTCTTAAAAAAGACTTTTGAAATATTTCTGCTAATCTTACATTTTTGAACATTGCTGGAAAACATATTTCCAGCACTATCAATTAACGTAGGAATTTCATTAACTTTTGATAATTTATTTCTAATAAATTTGTTAACTGAATTTTGCCCCTGGGAAATAATTTTTGACTCTTGTTCATTTCTTAATTTGTGCAATTATTTTTTCATTTCACTAGAAATAACTTTGTAATTTAAAATGATTTCACTTTTTTCAGGAAATTTTCTTACAAGCTTATGTAACCGTAATTTCTCTGAAAATAAATCTCTTATTTTTTGAGGATACGATAGTTTTATTATCGATTTTAGAGGTCTATTTGGTATAAAAGTATCATATAATTCAGTACTTTATTTAAGAATTCTTTATATTTTTGATCAACGGTGTGCACTGAGTTTATTGATAAATCAATTCGATTTTCAAGTATCGCCCGACTTAATTTCGAAAAATTAATATTTTTAAAATCTCTTCTATAAACACTGGGATTATTACGCCGGAATTTTTCTTTTGTTTTAAATCCGACCATTTTATGATCGGAAGTTGAAAAATGTTCCAATACAATTAATTCATTAATTAATTCTGTTCACTAGTCATTACTAAGTCTAAAATCGTATTTTCTCTGGGATCATTTATATGTTTTACCTTATTTTCATCCCATAAAATGTTTGGGATGTTAAAATCCACACAGTATATGATATTTTCGGAATCGCTTTGATCCGAAATAAATTTGAATAGCTTTTTAGTAATCTTACAATTCGGTGGACGATATATATTTATAATTTGAATTGGTTTTTTAAAAAGTAATTTAATGTGTATAATTTCACCGATGAAAATATTTATTTTTAGTTTAATTTCTTTTCTCGGTGTGAGAAAAAATTCTGTCGACAAATTGCATTATTTTGTGTATAACTGTTGCATTCGTTTGTTTTTTTTACCTGAGTTTTGCACCGGAATGTTTAAATATTATTGCCCTCACCTTGGTAAATTAACTTTAAAACTTTTTATTAAATATATTTATATTCTATTAAACGAAATGTTTTTTCCATAACTTTTATTTATCATTTCTTTTTCAGCATTGAACGTTTCCTTTTTCCGTCATTTTATTATTGTTACTTTTAGTCAATGTTTGTGTTTACGTTTCTTATTAAGGCAAAATAAATTGAAATTCTTTTAACGTAAATATTTTAGTCATTGCGCGATTGGATTAAATTATTTTGAATTATTTTGTACTTTTTTTCGAATCCTCCAAATCTAGCCCAATTAAAAATATAGCTAAACTCACACAGTAATTAAGAATATAATATAATCATTTGTTAGTCATGCGATTGATTATTTCGTAGAATATTATTATCAGGTATTATTTTACAAAACGTCGGTCATTTAAAAAAATATCGCTCTGTAATTTTATTCAAATACAAATTAATTTGAAATTTTTTGAAAATTTTATTATTCCGTATTATGTATATTTTTAATATGATATGAAAGAAATTTCACATGATTCCGCTGATGTATTCCGTAAATTATAATGTTTCATTAAAAAATTTTCCAAATTCGACTAGTTTTTTTTTTGTTGTAAAATTGGCGGGGTTTTTTAGGTTTTTGCTTCATTTTTTTGATTTTTTCAATTTTATAAAATTAGTTCATGACTTTTTCAGCAATTGCGCAACGACTTTTGGATGGACATTTTCCCTTTTTTGACCGTCCTCAACTCGGCCTCAAATTGTCACTGATTTCGCCCCGTTTCCGATGTGCTGGTGGACAAATTTCAATGGCAAAGCGGATTGATGCTGTAAGTTTTACCTTTTTCAAAAATACAGTGACTTAATTCGAGTATGGAAAATTGTAAATTGCTTGGAGAGGATAAATTTAATCTAAAATTATTTTAATACAATAATATTTATTTCAACATAACCTTATTAATGGTTAGATTTTAATTGATTTGTGTCTCTTTATTTATTTTTCAATATGCGTCGATTTTAAATATTTTGGTATCCTTGAAAATTGTTTTTATAATAAAGCAATAATCAATATTAAAATTTTTTCATTTAATTTATTCATTAGTATATTTTTTTATTATTTTTTTAATATTTACAATCTTAAAATCAAATCACACAAATTGCTTAAATCTAGATCACTAAATTTTGTAAATGTCTTTTCTTTTTGCTTTACTCTTCCAAAGCGGCCAAACTTTGCCTCTCAAACTTTTAAGGTCACAAACCGCTGAGTCCTTTAAATTAATAACATTTTATTCTTCTTTCACCATTTTTGCCTTTCTTGCTGCAATCGTCCTATTTTAGCTTTTAAATACATAATCATTTCTTTTTATATATAATTTTTGCCATTTTTGGTGAGGCTTTCGTTTTATCAGATTTTTTAAATTTAGTTATAATTTTTAAATATATCATTTCCCATTTTGTAATTTTGAATTTCTTTGACTAAATTCCTGTAATTTTAATTTCTTAATTCTTTTAATTTCTAATTATAATAATTTTTTTCATAAAATTCTTTCCCATGAAGCATACTGTGTGTTTACTTGGGTAATTAAACCTATCTTTTTTGTTACTTTCACAAAAAAAGTTGCTATAATCAATTTTTTTCATTGTTTTGAATTTCATTTATTTTTGTCCTTTTAAATTATTTTCCTTAACATTTTAAAATCATTTGTGTTTTACCGTTAATCGATATTATTTAAAATTTAAGCTAGAAAAATAAGATAAATTTCATTTTTCTAATTTATTTTTTAATTTATCTTCCATTTTGAAATTTTGCATTTATTTTATTTAATAAGTAAAAATTGTTTATTGGATTAAAAGATTTTTCTATTAATACGTACTTTATTTCTGTATATTTGGGATTTTAATTCTTTGGCTTCAGAATCCATTTATTATTTTGGTTAATCTATGCTTTTTTGATCATTTTAAATATTCCTATTAAAATTTAACGGATGAATTTTTTTATTTACTACGATGAATTTTTCATTTACTTTTATAGAGGTTTTCGTAGATACCTATATTTTTCGATTTCACTTTTTAAATCTACGCACGTCTTTGCAGAGCACACTTGGTTGTTTTCACTTCGATTTTATTTTTAATCTTCTTGTATTTTTAAAATTTTGAAACAATTTTTATAAATTAACCCTTTTTTCTTGCGAAAATGGCGTACCAACCACATTAGGCCCGTTATCTTTTTTGATTAGCGCAGTTAAACTTATTGAAAAACAATTTCAAAATAATAGGATTCTTTAAATTTAAGAGCATTGTTGTTGCATTAGAAAATTCTTTTTTAATATAACTATTTAAATTTTAGTTTTTTGAGATTTTCATAAAAATATTTTTATTTCGTATTTATTTTTATTTATAATGTATAAATTGGGTTAAAAAATAATAGTTTTATAATACTATATTTAAACAATTTAATTTATTTATTTTTTTTTATTTAGGCGTTGTATTCGCTTTAATTTTAAATAAATGTTTTTATTATTTTCTGTTTATACCAAGTTGGATTACTTCAATTTTATAAAAATGCCTTTTTATTTTGTTGTTTTTTCATTTCATTGTTTCATTTCTTTATTATTCGCTTTTATTTTCAATGTTTTATATATTTTGCTGTATTTGATTTGGATTATCATTTTAGTTATATTTGTATTCTTTTTCGGCTATTTCATTTTTTGCCGTTTTCTTCGATTTTTATATTTCGTATATTTGCAAAAAAAAAAATTATAATAAAAAAACAATTTTAAAAATATATTTTGAATTTTTAAATTAATTTATCATTAATATTTGCTTCATTCTTCAAAAATGACCTAAATCTCGATTAAATTTTGAAGATCACAAAGAGTATATATAATCCATTAAATTAATAACATCAATTTATTTATTTTTTTTATAATTCTTCTTTCTCATTTTTCCTTTCCCGAAGTCTTCCTGGTTTTACTTTAAATAATTATTTATTTGTGCTTTAGTTTTATCTGTATTTAAAAAAATTAATTGTTATTTTTTAATTTTGGCATTTCCCACTTTTTTTAGATTATCTTTATATTTTGAATTAATTTAATAATAACGATCAAATAACAATGCAAAAAATCTCGCAAATATGAAGAGTGGGTCTCGTCAGTATGGCTCGTTCAATTGAAAATAAATATTAGTGCAAGGTGTTTAGGCCAATTATCATAGCACAGAAATTCATATTTTTTATAAGTTTTGTAATTCTTTATATGCATTTTTTCTTGTTTTAATTATGTCTGCTTTTTGGTATTCTTTCTTAAATTCCTTTTTAATCGAGTATCCCTGAAGATAATAACCAACATAGTCGCTTGATAGCTTTAAAAAGATGCAAATTTTCTGCTGTATAGTTGGGATTTTTGTTTAAAATTTTATTTTCCTACTTTAGTCTTTAAAATAATCTGACTAATAGTTTTATAAACTCATAATATAATTTTATTGTCCCTTCTTATATTGCTAATTTATTTAAATAACTGCATTAAATAATTTATAGCCATTACTCCGAAGGTGGACCGCACCAAAATAATAGTAATTGTGAAAACGAAACCGAATTTCCAGGGCATAATAAATAATATTTAAATTTTAATTAAGTATTCAATTAAATTTGTATTAAACTGATGATTTTATTTCTTTTTCAAAATTAATTAAAAGAATATTTAAAGTTTAAAATTTAATATCCAATTTTTCCTTTTAAATGTAATTTCCTACAATTTATGCATCTATTCTTCAGATGTAAAGCCGGTTGCTGATGAGATATTATTTTTTTATTCATAAGTTTCTTATTTCCATATAATAGAGCAGCCTTTCATTTGCTTTAAGAAACCCTTGGAGTAATGCTGGTCATTTCTTGATTTACCTAAGTGATTTTCATCTCAATAATGTCATCATATGAGTTTTTTTCAACTTCCCATCCATAATCAGTTTTTTCAATTGTTTTTTTTGTTAAATGTTTTATTATTTTATAAAATATTATTTGCTGTTCTCTTCTGTATTTTGAATACGAATCGAGTAACACATTCTTTAATACCAAATTTCGTTTTTTTTCATGTACTTGAAATTTCGCTATCGTTACTCCTGTCAGGAATTTTTTTTTATTATGGAAGAATAATTTTTTATTGTGTCCTTGTTTTCCAAATTTATTTTTATTTCTCTCTTGATAAAACCACACAGTAATTAAGAATATAATATGAATCATTTTTTTGTTCAGGCATTTGATTTATTATTTTGTAGAATATTATTATCGAGGTATTATTTTACAAAACTTCGGCTATTTAAAAAAAAAATTATCGCTCTGTAATTTATTTTATTTAAATATAAATAAATTTTAATTTTTTTATATTTTTAATATGATATGAAAGAAATTTCACATGATTCCGCTGATTTATTCCGTAAATTATAATGGTTCATTACTAATCAAATTTGTAGTATTTTTTTCTTTTATAATAATTTTTATTTATCTATAAGTTAAACACTTTTGGTTAATCTGTTTCATTTCAAACTTTGAGCATTTGATTTTTTTTTTCAAAAAGCAATCAAGCATCCAGTAAAACGGTAGAAGTTGAACAGAATTATTTGTTATGTAAATAACTGGTTTGCCTATATTAAATTTAGACACTGATCTCTAATTAAAATGAATATTCCTTATGCGAATTAATTCGTTTATTTTAAAATGGAATTGGAATAATTTTAAGTACAGCGAATGTGACGCGAGTTAAAAAATGAATGTAACTCAACGTTTAGAAGATTGAGTTTAATACAACTAAAAACTGTAGAAAAAATATTTGTTAACTTATATGTTTTACTCCCTAAAAATCCTTAATAAATTAATTACCTTTTTTATGCCTATTTGAATGTTTTGGTTACCTTTTTCATGCCTTTTTTTGAAGGCTCCAAAGGTCATAATTATGTTATATTTTTGAGTTTTCTAAATACTTTTCCGGTTGTATTTTTATGCAGTAAAATTATGGTTTATATTTTTTCTATTATAAAATATTGTTTTCCTTTTAATTTTTATCGCAATTCGATTCTCTTCAGAAGGCCGGATGGAATTAAATAAAGTACAGCATTTATTCTTTTTTCATTTAAGTATTTTCTGTTGAATATGTTCAAAAAATATTTTTAATTGGGTAAGGAAATTTGGTTCTATCTTTGTTATTATTTAAGTCAAAATATTCCAAAAATTAAATAATAAAAAAACTTATGGTTTCTAGTTTTTTTATAAATTATTTTATGTGTTCTTTTGAAAAATAGTATGATTTCGGTCGGATTTGCATTTAATTTCGATAACACTCTGAATTTATTTGTAATTTGTTAAATTATTTACTCAAAAAATGGACTAATTTTTTGTTTAGAATAATTTAAATGTCTTTATAAATTCATAAGTTTTTTGGGCTAATTCCTTTCAATATTTTTATAAAAAATTGATTTTTTATTTAATGTACATTTTAGTCTTAATGTTTTACATAATTTTTTGATTAAGACAACTGTTGTCCTTATTTTTTATAAAATAATTTTTTTGAAGACGAATTATAAAATGAAAAATAACAAACAATTAAGATTTAATTTTCTAATCAAGATAAGATTCTTGTTATGCTTTTATATTTCTCTTATAATAAATCAACATTTTCTAGCCTTCCGTGAGTTTGCCTTGATAATCAATTATTTTATGTAGGAAAATGTTTTTCCATCGCCCTTGTTAATGGAGGATCAATGAAATCCATGTCGCTGACTTTGACTTAAATTTATAATCATTTTATCTCAACATAAGGTTGCGAAAAAATGCATTTTGCTCTTGGCCATAAATTTTTAACTGGTAATTATGTGAGCGTTTTAGGTATTTAACAACATTAATTTATAAATCATTGTAATTTTTTGCTTCCTTTATACGTCCCACGTCTTCACAGCAAAAAATAATCTCCTTTTGTTGGCAACTTTATAATTTATTAATTTTTCTTAATTATCTTTTTTATAATATATTTTTTTATCTTATCGTTAATTAAATATTAAATTTAAAATAAGGTCCTTTGATTTTAATTATTTTGTGATTATCGGGTGCATTTTCAAGCTCAAGATTATCACGGAATATTCTTATTATAAATAATTTTGCTTCTTTCATTAAATTTCAGAAGCTATTTTTAAATTTATTTAATATTACAATTATTAGATTATTTCGTTGTCATACATCGTAAAAGAATATATTCAGATCCAAATCATTTAATAGTTTTTCGTATTAAATTTGGATTATTTTGAATTATGATATCTTACCTCCATAAGAATTTTTTTTAATTTGAAAATTGTTAAACATATTTGATAAATAATTTATCTTAAAAATATAATTTAATTTATTTCTTATTTGTGCTTATTGGATTACAGAAGGAATTGGGAATCGATTGCAAAAATTGTTATTAAATTCAAATAAAATATAAATGCAGATTCCAACATACGATAAGATAGAATTGAAATGTAATTACTACCTAAGTCTATTCGAATTTTATTAATATTTTAGCAATACTTTATGCTCTATTGCTTGTTAAGCTGAAAAATTTCTATTTTCAAATATAAAAAACATTAAATAATTGTAAGCAAAATAATTTAAATTAAGATGAACTAAAATATACGAAGATTTCATAATGAAAAAATATAAATTCTAATAAAAAATTATAAAAAATTTTTCATATAATTCTGTTTTAACGGCATTAAAAATAAACGTCATATTGTATTTAACGCATAAAATTACCCTAGAAAAATTATTTTAAAAATTTTTCAAGGGGGGGTGACAAAAAAAATAAGGACCTTCAATTATTTAGAAAATATACATACCCTTATAAACTTTACTTACAATAACTTTCTTTTTATAATATTTATATAAGTTGTGTCATTTATATTTTAAAGAAATCATATTATAAACCAAAAATAGGGGAATAAAATTGATAGTATTAGTAAATTGCTTATTAAATAATTTAAAATTATAATTTTTTTAAATTTATTATATAGTCACTTCTTTATAGAATGCTTCTGATATGGTATTTTTCTCACCATTAATAATATTTTTTTACAATCAACTTGTAGTCAACACCAAAACTTGGTATATTTTCCTTTGAAGTTTTGATTCATAAGAGAGTTTTTATAAACATAATTTAATATAATTGTTTTTTGATTTTTTAGAAAGTTTATTTTATCTTTTTAAAAATTATTTCGTGTAGTAATTTAATTTATATGCATTTATATATTACCTTTTTGTGCTTTTTATTAATAAATGTGGGATGGCGTTTTTTTGACATTTATATTTAATTTTAAATGATTTTTTAATTATGATAATGCATTGAATTAATTTTATCAATACCTTAATCTTTAAGTTCTTTTATTTATTCTTTTTAAAAATAAAAGTCTCAACTTATGTTCGTAAAAAAAGTGTTTTTCCTACTATAGCCCTATTTATTACTGTATAGTTAATAATTTTTCATTTGTTTTAAAAGAAATAAAATTCTTACATATTTCTATTTATTTAAGTTAATACTTTTTTTTATTTTGCTTATATCTATTATTATTATTATGTAAAATTATAAGATATTTTTAAGTAAATAATTTTATTTTCTTTTATGAAAAAGTTCGAGCGTATTATTTTCTTATTTTTCTTTATAATCATTTTTTGATAAATTTTTCCATTAATAGTTATTTTTGCTTTGGAATAACTCAAATTATTAATTTTCAAAAAATATCTTTTATTTCAATCTCAGATTTTTATCTCGTACATTAACGTCTCATCTATTTCAATTATGTGACCGAACCCTAGTAAGATTATTTAAAAAATAATAACATAATAAATAAGTTAACTAGCAATAACCTTTTTATTTAAAATTTATTTGAAAATAATATGGAATAACTGTTTAGCATTTTAAGCATATTTTTACATTAATAATATTTTTATTAGAAATTTTTTAAATTATTTATTCTTAATAAAAATATTTATCAAATTGTCGTTAAAAATTATGGGAAATTTTGTTCTATCATTATTTTTCTGTAACTATTTGTTTTATTTTTTCTGTTTGTTTTAATTAATATTTTTAATTAGCAATGGATTTATTTTAATTTTTTTGTTTTATCCAATCGTTTGGAGCGCCCGATGAATTAATTAATGGAAACAAAACTTTAAAAAAGTTAGTACAATAATTTAGGTAAATCTTTTTAAAATATTTTTTTATTATAATCATGTTGTGTGTACGAAGTCCGAAAGTTATTGTTCAACGCAATTTAGTTATGATTTATTTATTTTCTCATTTAATTACAATAATTTTATCTATTTTTCCAACTTATAACAATTGATGTAAAAATTTATTTTTTAGTATAAATTTATCTTTTCTATTTATTTTTACTTGTTGTTTTTTAGTTTATTTGACATTATTATGGCATTTCTTGATGGTTGAAATAATAAACAAACTAATATTCAAATTAATGATTAAATAGTTTGAAATTTTATTTAAAAATTAGCAAATTAATCCAAAAGCGGTATCAATTAGACATTGGCAGATTATTGACAAATATGTTCTCAAACCCTTTAAACTAACTTTTATCCATATACTTAAATCTTTAAAGTCATTAAACTATTTTATTACTAGAGACTGCATTTTGAGGCATATGCCTTTTTTTCTGCGCACTAGTTTCGATATATTAAGTATAAATAACACATTTTCCACTTGGTTTGAGGCTTCTACGTTGACTCTTATTATGCCTTTTTTTGCCTTTTTCGGGATTTTCGTATCTTAAATGCCTTTTTGGCATTTTTTCCGGAATATTCCAATGGAATAAAATCGGGAAAATACACCTCCCAAGAAATGACTTGAAAAATTTTCAGAAAATACACATACACCCTTAAGAATTAAAAAATTTCAGAAAATACACCGCTAAGAATTGTAAAATTTTCTCATAAATTGATCGCCAAAATTTCATATTTTTCATGATAAAAAAAATTAGGTTTAAAAATTTCACTTACCGAAAAACATTATAAAATATTAAGAATCATTTAAATGACCAAAATTAAGTTTTCTGGTTAAGTTGTACGTGTTTTGCTCCCTAAAAAACCTTAGAAAAACATTTTTTTAATGCCTTTTTTCATGCCTTTTTCGGGATTTTCGTGCCTTTTCATGCCTTTTTTTCAATTTTTTGGTGCCTATTATAGTGCCTTTTTCGCGATTTTTGATGCCTTTTTTTGTGGTCTCTATATTAAATATATTAAAAAAGGAGACGGGGAAAGTTATTAAATATTAAATATTTTTTTTTAAATATTGCTGAATTACTGAGTTGATTAATAATTTACGAACTAGTTTTTATTACAATTTATAATATAATTCTTGAAAGTTCCTACAACAAGTATGATCAATTCCAATGAAATGATTTTTCGATAAGTGTAACTCAACTTAAAACTAATTATTAAGAAATAAACTTAAATAAGCATTATTTGTACAACCTTAATTTGACTATCAATACTTTCTATTTAAATAAATAATTTAATCTTTTCATGTTATAATGTCAATAAAAAATATTAAAATATAATTTATATTCAGCAAACTTGAATATATGCAAGATTAATTAAAGATTCGCTTTATCTATTATAATGAACTTTTGTTTTTAGATAAAGTTTGTTTTTGGATTGATTGATAATACGAAAACATTTATTCCTTCTAAGCTGTAGACCTAAAAACATTTTTTTATGTATTAAGTTTTTCTCTTAATTGGATGATAAAATATTTTTAATTATTTGTTTTAAATAAAAATCAACTTTTTTAGTTTTTGTAAAAAAATAAAGAAACCGTAAATTATAAAAATGAAATAAATAAGCTTACAATATCTCCAGGTTGTGATTTAAATTTTTTAATAATATTTTATCGCAATTTTTGGATTTTTTGCAAATAAGGAGACTTTGGAGACTTAGCAACCAAATGAATAGCCAATAGTTTCATTAATTTAATCGTGTAGAAATAAAATAAAAAAGAAAAACATATATTTTTAAAATATTAGGCATTAAAAGGTTTTTGACAATATATTAACTTGAAACGCATATTTTAATATTTCGGTTCGTTTTTTATTTATATATTCAACCTATTTTTCATTTACAATATACTATAATTAACAATTAATACAATAAGCATAAAATTTTACAATACTATTTATGGATATTTTCATTTTCAGATACTTTTAATATTTTTGCGTTATTTTTAAAATTTTATTGTTCAAACTTTTGTAAAATTTATTTTTCTTTTTAGTGTATCTTTCATGCACTAGAAGGCCTGCTGTTCTTTTTCAACTCTGGTCCACTAATTTTAAATTATAATTATTTAATATTCAAATCGAAATAAGGTTTTTTCAATTATTTTCCACTTCCTTGTTTTAATTGATGCGCTAATTTATTGTTTCCTTTTTACATTAATATTTTTACTTCTTTTATTATCAATAAATTAAATAGGTAGATTGTTTCCTTCATCGTAATTCTTTTCTCGCTCGCTGGCGTGTTGGCAAATAATTTAACATATTTCTTGCTAACTTTAATTTCATTTTTAAAAAATTTTCTTAACTCGGCCGAATTGTCCATCGGTATACCAACCAGCTTCGGCGCCGATTGAATTTTGAGAATAATTCGAATTTGGCACACCCATTCAGGAACAAATGGCCATTGAGCCAAATCAAAGGACACCGCCACGCCAACACGCAGCTATCGATCAGCGAACTCCACCTGTTGATGATAAGGCTCGGCAAACGGCTAAAAGCCCAATTGGCGTACGGCGTTCCCAACGCGTGCCGAAGCCGGTCAAACGCTTCACGCCAAGTTGAAACGAGGATGTTTCAATCTCGAGAAGGGAGGTGTTGGAGAAAGAGCAAATGTACTTTGCTCTTGTTTCATTATCGATTGACATTTTGTATGTTCCCCTTTTCTCCTTCGTTCCTCCCCCTCACATTGTCTATTTAAAAGGCGTGTTCCTTGCCCCCATGTTCACTTCTTCTAATGTCTTCACTTTATTATTTTTATTCTTTATTCTCTCCATCCACCCATTCGCCATTTATTTTATTTTATTATTGTTATTTGACATTCGTAAATAAATATTTATTTGTTGGTCTTATTCATTCGGACAAAAGACACAACAGCTAAAATAATAACTTAAAAATATGATGTAGTAATTAAAAAATATAAGTAATATATCTGGAAAGATTAAAAATATTTCAATTAATATAATTACAATAGTCAAATTAGATAATAATGTTAAAAAAAATTTTATTAGATAAATTTAAAGTTTAAAAAATTAAACCTGGAAGAAATATAGTATTCTCTATTTAAATAAAAAATATACCGAATATTTAATAATATTGGGTTAATGTGCGATAAATGATTTTTACTTCGAATCAATAACTAACGAGACAGAGAAATGACTCCTAAGCTATTAAGGATGAGTGTCCCGATATTCGATATGAAGATCCTAAAAAACACAGAAAATTCTCTTCTTTCCAAAGTTTATACCTCTATTAAATAAACTGTATCTATATTTTCTCTCATAAGACGTGTAGAGAAGAAATAGAGAGAAAAGATAATGAGAGAAAAGATAGATACAGATTACTTAATAGAGATGTGACTGATCAATGGCAAGAAATAAAAGACTTCAATATTAATAAAATTTTATATAAAATTATTATTTCTTAATTCGATCGAGAGTAAATGAGATTTTATTACCAAAAGAATGCATTATACAAAAATTAATAGAAATTTAATAAAAGAAAAAAAATAAAATTGATAAATTTAACCGGCTAAATTATAGTAAAAATGTATTAATAAAACATAATAATTCAAAAATTTTTGAAATTTACAAAAAGAATATATCTAAAAATATAAATTTAATTTAAACATGTTTAACATAATTCAAAACATATATACTTAATTTAAATGACAATGCGTAGAAAATAAATTAAAATTTTCGTTCAGTAAAAATACTGCTCTACAAAAGAAAAAAAAGGTTAAAGAGATATTTAATCAAAAACAAATATATAAAAATAAGGAAAATCTGTTAGGAAAATAAATGAGCTCCACAAGGATTGAAAAAATTAATAAATCAAATAAACATCTAAGCATTTCCTCGTCACAATTTTCGCTTTCAATCATTTAAAAAAATTAATTTTATTCGTTCGTTCGTAAAGAGTACTAACAACCTTCGGGCAAAAAACATGAGCAAAAATAAAATAATTGACGTCATAGAATTTAAAGCATTAATTTTATATTTTTAAATTAATAAAAACTACTAATGCAATTAAAAGGAAATTAAAATAGAAAAAAATAAGAGACTGTATTTTAAATCGTGCATTTTCTTCAATGTGTTCTGCCAGTCTTTTATCAAAGGCTCATTTGTTATTAATATTCAAAATTGAAAAATTGAAATCAAGCATCATTTTATTAATGAAAAATACAAGAACAATTATTTTTAATTTCGAGGTACAATTTTATTTTTCATTTTTTAGCCGAGGATTCATAAATGACCTGCCTCATGAATGAAAGTCCTTGACCAATTATCATGTTTTATGCGATTTTATCCAGTGTGTAAAAAATATGCCTTTTGAAGTTTATTTTTTTATTCATGCCTATCCGGCATAATAGTCGGATAGGTTAGCAAAGTCTTTCCATCACGACTTTTAATAAAAAATAAATTTTAATTATAGATTACTTAAATATATACCGAAAATTATTTATTTTTTGGTTTTTTTACTTTGTTAATTATCAAAACAACTTTGATTTTTATAATTTTTGGCCGTTTTTTTTTTGTAAAATCGACATTTATTAAATAAATTATTTTGTTAATTAACTTTTGTTTTTAAATTTTTTATAGTTTTTGAATCCGTATTTTTTTTTCTTGAGAAGTATTATGTTCATGATCTTCTTCGTCATCCTTTTTTAATGTGTTGAATTAATATTTTTATACGGGAAATTTGAATTTTAAGTGGTAATTTTAAATCCATATTTTTTATTATCGTACCATCTTTATTTAAGGGATTCTAATTTTCTTGTATTCGTAAGCGTGATCACACTCATGCGTTGCGATAAGTTCTTCTGTTTTTAAAGGTTTATTGTATAAGTAGGTTTTTCTTCTGCAGCATTCTAATTTTACCGTAATTCCTTTCTTTTTTGTAGTTTGGATATATTTTTTTAATTGAAATTGCTTATTTTTGATGAGCTTCTGAATATAATCTCATAAATATGTTTATTTTTTCTGCACTATTCTCTGATTTTTTATATAATATAAAAATTTTAATCAACGAGACAGTGTAAATTGTGTTTAATATTTTATTCACTACTACTTGCTGACCATTGTTCTAATTAAAAATAGTTTTCTTGATTATGAAAATTATTTTTAATTCTTTTAAATTGCTTTATATTTTTTTAAGTTTTAGAATATTGTATTGGGTAGGAAGAAAACTTTTGTATCGTTTAAAAATGTATTCATTATTTTATAATTATATGATTTAATTGCTTCTTTGTTTTTGCGATTCAAGTAATAGCATGGTGCTGTAAGTGCGTCGTGATCCGCCAACCATTTCTCAGACAAATCCGTCGGATAGAAAAAATGTATTCTTCACGGTTACAGATAAATGATTATCTTAAAACATAGAGGTGTGAGGTTCTCTTTCAACTTTTTAAAATAATTTGGTTTAAATTGCTTTATATATGCAGTGTTTTTCAGCTTAAAGCAAATAAATTGCTTTTAAATCTAATAATTTAAATTATATATATTTTTTAGAAATTTTCATAAAAATAATTCATAGTGCATTTTTCTAATAATTTGTAGAATTTTTACTTAATATACTGGGTTAAAAATACTATATTTATCGTATTTTCTATGTATAATTTTTAAATTTTTAGCTAATTTCTCATTTTTATCTTTTGCGTAGTCTTTCCTGGTTTGGACTTTAAATAAAATTAATATTTTCTTTTTATACTCATCGTTATTTTGAAACTACCTTCCCATGGTACTCTTTAAGCAATAAATTCTCGATCACCTTGAAAATTTGTCAGAACAATAAACTAACAATAAGCAACTTATTTTAATGAATAAATAGTTAAAATAATATGTTAAAATAGGTTTATTTTATTAACGTTTTAATTATTAATTAAATTATTTTAAAGCCACCTATATATTTATTATTTAGTAGTTCGAATTGAAAAATAGTTAACAAGAATAAAAAAATAAATTACTAAAGTAATATTAAAATTTAAATTCTCATTATGAAGCAAAAAATCGTGCATCTAGCTGATTGGCTTTTTAATTAAAATTATATTGGCAAATTAATTGTTTTTAATTAGAAATATATGAACCAAACTTAAAATCACTTTAATCCAGCTAAATTCACAAATAAAATTGCTTTATTTATTGGTTTTGCACTTGTTAATTGAAGGTTTTTTTGTTTTTTATAAAAATTATTGATAACAATGTACTTAAATTTGACTGTCCTTACGAAAAAAACACGTATTTCGATTAGGCTCGATAAATATTTTTTTTAATTAAAATTTTCCTTCTTCGATAAATTTACTTTTTTGTGTAAAAATATAGCAAATGATAAGTGATAAAACATTAATTCCAAAGTGCACAAGGTATCTTTGAAAGCGCAGTATAGACTACTCTGATGATGAAAATTTTCATCAATTAAATGCCAAAATTCGATAAAATTTTTTTTTTGATTTAGATAGTGTTTAAAGTAAAAGTAAGTTAGTTAAAGTTTTAATTTTTATAGTAAACTTTTGGATTGTTTATTTATTGAAATTTTAAGAATTTTTTGATACATTATATTTAAATTGGTTTATTATTTATAGTTTTTCTATGTATTAACTATATAAATGAAAGAGCTTAAGGCAAAACTCCAAAAATATTCTGCTTGATTGTATATTTTATTTTATTTTATATACCTAATTAATTTTCTTTGTTTACCATTTTTTATTTTATCTTTTTTTTTCAGCGAAGAGGCC
The DNA here is from genome assembly GCA_004148225.2 of Heterodera glycines. Taxonomy (NCBI): domain Eukaryota; kingdom Metazoa; phylum Nematoda; class Chromadorea; order Rhabditida; family Heteroderidae; genus Heterodera; species Heterodera glycines. Next base: position 10,837,307 of record CP049705.1, read on the forward strand.
ATGTAAAAGAAAAAAACATTAAAAATGTAGCGACATAAAAAATATGTACCATTTAATATAGACACTCATGAAAGAAAAATTAAAATAGAAATGAATTAATCCCTTAACAAAGTATTAAAAAAGGAAAAAGGCATGTAAATGCAACTTTTTGCAGAATGTTACCATATCGGGAAGGGAGAGATTTGCCAAATGCAAATATAAAAATGAAATTATTGAAAAACTTCACCGATTGTGTGTGTACATTAGGGCCCCAATTTATCGTTGCTAAAAATTGCCAAAATAATTAATTTTAGTTTCTAAAAAATCACCAAAATAGTTGCTAAAAATGGGTAAATAGTTAATAAAAACTTTCAAATTTAAATATAAATTAACAAAATTTATTCAAGAAAGAAAAAAAATAGGCCAAATCAGTATTGAGCTAAATAATTTTTAAACTCACAAATTCTTATTAAAAAAAATAAATAAATTTGGAGATGAATTTTTGAAAAAAATTTCATTTTCAAAGCATCCATCAATTATTTTTATTAAATACTGTTGTATTCACCACCTTACATGTAATTGCATTTTAAGAATGAGTACACATAGTTAGTAGTTACCCACGACCTTTTGTCCGGATTACGGTAGCCCCCCATAGGTGTGGGAGGGGTGCATGGCCAACTGAGCGCCAGCCATTTGAGCGCCGCCAAGTGAGCGCGGGCCATCTGAGCGCCAGACTTTTCAGTACTGAAGCCAAAACCTATTGCGCGACTTTTTTTTGAAACCCAAACCTATTGCGCGACTTTTTTCTTGCAAACCCAAACCTATTGCAGGGGTGCGCGACTTTTTTGACTGCGCGACTTTATGCAAATTATTTTAATTAAATTTATTTAATTTTAAATTATTTTAAACGTCTTAAAGATCAAAGACGTTGAATTTAAATTCATTTAAAATTCTCCAAAAATTCCCCGCACCAAGCGGATCCGAACCCCATGGGGGCGGCCAGACTGACGCACTAACCACTCGGCCACATTGGCAATTGATGATAAACATTAATTTGCTCTCATAAAGGGAAAAATTGACGTCACCAGCGGCGGGAGGGGGGCGAGAGCAGGCGGCGAGAAGGGGGGAGGGGGTCAAATAAACAAATCAATTAAGGAGGGGTGGGGGTGTTGAAAAGGTGCCAAATAAACAAATTAATTAATTGGTTGCGTACTTTGTGTTGCCGCCCTCCTTCCCGCATGCCCATTATGTAATTTGACACCTTCAGACAATAAACAATTTATTAATTGATTTTTTGTCCATTTGGTCATTTTCATTTCATTTAATTCACTTTACGGAAGGAAAAGCCAATCAATAATCCATTATCATTTATTTATGCCTTAATTTTTTCCTTCTTTGGCATTTGTTTACACATTTACCCATTACTTTTTGCCATTTATTATTTATGTGCCAGATTGGCATTATTATGGTACCGTTTTTTGTGCCATTTTGCCGCAATTTTTTGGCATTGTTTTGCCCCCTTATTTCCCAATTTATTTCTTGCCAATTTTTGGCATTGTTTTGCCCAAATTTTTAACCCTTTATTTTGCCAATTTTTACACATTTTTGTGCCAAATTTCCCTATTTATTTCTTACCAAATTTTTGCACATTTTTGTGCCAAATTTCCCTATTTATTTCTTGCCAATTTTTGGCATTATTTTGCCACAATTTTTAACCCTATCTTTTGCCAATTTTTACACATTTTTGTGCCAAATTTCCCTATTTATTTCTTACCAAATTTTTGCACATTTTTGTGCCAAATTTCCCTATTTATTTCTTGCCAATTTTTGGCATTATTTTGCCACAATTTTTAACCCTATCTTTTGCCAATTTTTACACATTTTTGTGCCAAATTTCCCTATTTATTTCTTACCAAATTTTTGCACATTTTTGTGCCAAATTTCCCTATTTATTTCTTGCCAATTTTTGGCATTATTTTGCCACAATTTTTAACCCTATCTTTTGCCAATTTTTACACATTTTTGTGCCAAATTTCCCTATTTATTTCTTACCAAATTTTTGCACATTTTTGTGCCAAATTTCCCTATTTATTTCATGCCAATTTTTGGCATTATTTTGCCACAATTTTTAACCCTATCTTTTGCCAATTTTTACACATTTTTGTGCCAAATTTCCCTATTTATTTCTTGCCAAATTTTTGCACATTTTTGTGCCAAATTTTCCTATTTATTTCTTGCCAATTTCTTGCATTTGTTTTCCCCATTTTCTCATTTAAAAAATATTTAAATTCTTGGCATTCTGTTTTTTTCAAAATTAATAAATGATTTTTACTTCGAATCAATAACTAACGAGACAGAGAAATGACTCCTAAGCTATTAAGGATGAGTGTCCCGATATTCGATATGAAGATCCTAAAAAACACAGAAAATTCTCTTCTTTCCAAAGTTTATACCTCTATTAAATAAACTGTATCTATATTTTCTCTCATAAGACGTGTAGAGAAGAAATAGAGAGAAAAGATAATGAGAGAAAAGATAGATACAGATTACTTAATAGAGATGTGACTGATCAATGGCAAGAAATAAAAGACTTCAATATTAGAAAACCCAATTGGCAAATTATTATTTCTTAATTCGATCGAGAGTTCATTCATCACTTAACAATCAAATATGTTATATACAAAAATTATTCCCCATAAAAACTTACAAGAAATATACTCAAGGTTCGTTCTGAGTTTTTCAGCAATTTCTTCCGGCTCTAGCCTGAATAAATTTAATTAGAAAAAATGTGTAAAATTGTAAACAAATTAATTTACCCAGCCAATGCACATAGAAGATCCGTCGCAATTGTCCATCCTTCCTGTATGTTGTCGTGGACAAGATGGTCCGCACCTCGTATTTCCGCTGTTTAGTATTCTTGCGAAACCTAGAACTAAAGTTTTATGCGTGTGCAACTACGAAAATCTGACCCTAAGAATTTGTTTTTTTTGTGCACGAATTCTGTAAATTTTACATATAACCCTCATTTTGTTTTCTTAATTTTTTGTAGTGTTGCTTTTGCCTTGCAGTGTAAGTCAAGGACGATGAAGAAGATGAGGAGAATAAGCCAGAAACAACCGGGGCTTCGGTTGAAATGCTGTCATTGGCGTTGAATTTTTTATTTTACAATTTCTTTAATACGACATAGGCACTGAAACCAACTTAACCTCAAAGGTAACCGCACATTCATGCCACGGGACTGCCCCCTTACGAATCGGTTGTCGTGCTCATCGCTTCGTCCGCCGTCCCATTTACGAGACTACCCACTTCTGCCGTTGCATTCCCCGTTTGTTATTAATATTCAAAATTGAAAAATTGAAATCAAGCATCATTTTATTAATGAAAAATACAAGAACAATTATTTTTAGATGCGGCTGAGATGTGCTGAACAGGTTTAGTATTATTTATGGCATTGTTTTCCTGCCTCATGAATGAAAGTCCTTGACCAATTATCATGTTTTATGCGATTTTATCCAGTGTGTAAAAAATATGCCTTTTGAAGTTTATTTTTTTATTCATGCCTATCCGGCATAATAGTCGGATAGGTTAGCAAAGTCTTTCCATCACGACTTTTAATAAAAAATAAATTTTAATTATAGATTACTTAAATATATACCGAAAATTATTTATTTTTTGGTTTTTTTACTTTGTTAATTATCAAAACAACTTTGATTTTTATAATTTTTGGCCGTTTTTTTTTTGTAAAATCGACATTTATTAAATAAATTATTTTGTTAATTAACTTTTGTTTTTAAATTTTTTATAGTTTTTGAATCCGTATTTTTTTTTCTTGAGAAGTATTATGTTCATGATCTTCTTCGTCATCCTTTTTTAATGTGTTGAATTAATATTTTTATACGGGAAATTTGAATTTTAAGTGGTAATTTTAAATCCATATTTTTTATTATCGTACCATCTTTATTTAAGGGATTCTAATTTTCTTGTATTCGTAAGCGTGATCACACTCATGCGTTGCGATAAGTTCTTCTGTTTTTAAAGGTTTATTGTATAAGTAGGTTTTTCTTCTGCAGCATTCTAATTTTACCGTAATTCCTTTCTTTTTTGTAGTTTGGATATATTTTTTAATTGAAATTGCTTATTTTTGATGAGCTTCTGAATATAATCTCATAAATATGTTTATTTTTTCTGCACTATTCTCTGATTTTTTATATAATATAAAAATTTTAATCAACGAGACAGTGTAAATTGTGTTTAATATTTTATTCACTACTACTTGCTGACCATTGTTCTAATTAAAAATAGTTTTCTTGATTATGAAAATTATTTTTAATTCTTTTAAATTGCTTTATATTTTTTTAAGTTTTAGAATATTGTATTGGGTAGGAAGAAAACTTTTGTATCGTTTAAAAATGTATTCATTATTTTATAATTATATGATTTAATTGCTTCTTTGTTTTTGCGATTCAAGTAATAGCATGGTGCTGTAAGTGCGTCGTGATCCGCCAACCATTTCTCAGACAAATCCGTCGGATAGAAAAAATGTATTCTTCACGGTTACAGATAAATGATTATCTTAAAACATAGAGGTGTGAGGTTCTCTTTCAACTTTTTAAAATAATTTGGTTTAAATTGCTTTATATATGCAGTGTTTTTCAGCTTAAAGCAAATAAATTGCTTTTAAATCTAATAATTTAAATTATATATATTTTTTGAAATTTTCATAAATATTCTTTATTACAAATTTGAATTTGCCTAAACTTTGATTTTACCATTCTTTGTGTGCATATGCATAAGAACCTGTTGTGATATTGATTTACTTATATCACCTTTCTTAAGTCTGTTTTTATAGCATTTTTTAAAATTTAAATTAAGTATAAGATTATATTCAGCAGAGTTGCTTAATGCTTTAAAAAGTATTATTAATTAACAACTTTTTTAAATAAATATTTCAATTAATTTTTATTGATATTACTTGTCTTTATAAAAAAATCTTATTAATGGAGAAATCACCTTTGATGAATTGAAATTTATTTTTTATTAAGATTACCAATCAGCATAATCATAAATTAATGATAAAATATAAAAAAATATTTTATGTTTGAAAATTTTTTTAATGAATTGAAATTATTAATTCTTTCTGATAGAAAATTTTTAGCGCAGTGAGCGCAAATTGAATTGTTTCAATTTTGTATGGGTGTTTTGCCGTAAACAAATATTCGAACAATATATGTATATTTATTATTTATTTATTTTTTAAATTTTTTACCTACTTTTGTTTTTAATAAATTATTACGACTTTGTTATTTTTACCAATTTTGTTACTTTTTTCTTGAACATTTTTATATTGAAAAAAAATATTTATTGAATGTTTTTTTGTTTTTTATAAAAATTATTGATAACAATGTACTTAAATTTGACTGTCCTTACGAAAAAAACACGTATTTCGATTAGGCTCGATAAATATTTTTTTTATTAAAATTTTCCTTCTTCGATAAATTTACTTTTTTGTGTAAAAATATAGCAAATGATAAGTGATAAAACATTAATTCCAAAGTGCACAAGGTATCTTTGAAAGCGCAGTATAGACTACTCTGATGATGAAAATTTTCATCAATTAAATGCCAAAATTCGATAAAATTTTTTTTTTGATTTAGATAGTGTTTAAAGTAAAAGTAAGTTAGTTAAAGTTTTAATTTTTATAGTAAACTTTTGGATTGTTTATTTATTTAAAAAACAAAAATTTTTGTCAAGAAAATAAATTTTGGAGATGAATTTTTATAAAATTTTCTATTTCATATGAGTATATTTTTCTAAAATTTTCAGGTCGATTCTCAGAGTTTTTTTTTTTTTTTATTGCATTTTTTTCTAAACAGCCTAATTAATTTTCTTTGTTTACCATTTTTTATTTTAAATTTTTTAAATAGTAGTATTTGTTTTGAAATTGTGGCTCTGTTTGTAATCGAACATTTTCTTTTGGCGAAACGAATATCATAAAAATTATAAAACAAAAGTTAAAAAATGCATGATTTATGAAAAGAGTGCTCATTTTTAGCACAAAAAATCACCTATTTTAAGCAATGTAAATGCACCAAATTTTCCCTAAATCGAAAAAATTCGACCGGTCCGGTCTCTATTTATATGTAATAAATACAGATTTCTTAATTTATAAGAAAAAAATACGCATTTCTTATTTGTATATACATATTGTTAAAGTTTAGGAGTTTAATAAAAATATTCATTTAATGAACCTTATGAATTAAATATTATTTTTCATGTTTATTTTGGCTCTTGGCCTCCTTTCTGTTCTCTTTTGTGAACGTTGATGACAGTAGTAATTTTTTATTTTGCTTGGTTAATACTTCCTTAATATTTATTTTTTTACAGTGAAATTCTTCGATTTTTTTGTATATTTAATAGCTTTTTATCACTAGAATTTTGATAGTTGTTTTTGATAATTTTGAACTCTTTTCTCGTATATTATTGAATTCATTAGACCAAATCCATACTTCACCCTGTAAAATAAATTTTTGATTTAATAAATTGCTGGCTTAAAATTCGAATTTATTGTGTGGGAGGGGTGCATGGCCAACTGAGCGCCAGCCATTTGAGCGCCGCCAAGTGAGCGCGGGCCATCTGAGCGCCAGACTTTTCAGTACTGAAGCCAAAACCTATTGCGCGACTTTTTTTTGAAACCCAAACCTATTGCGCGACTTTTTTCTTGCAAACCCAAACCTATTGCAGGGAAATGACATTATACACAAGAATTTTTATTTTATCTAATGCGATAATTTTGTTAATATATTTTATTTATGTGAATTTACAAATTTTTTATCATTTATTTTACTATATATCATTTAAAATTCTCCAAAAATTCCCCGCACCAAGCGGATCCGAACCCCATGGGGGCGGCCAGACTGACGCACTAACCACTCGGCCACATTGGCAATTGATGATAAACATTAATTTGCTCTCATAAAGGGAAAAATTGACGTCACCAGCGGCGGGAGGGGGGCGAGAGCAGGCGGCGAGAAGGGGGGAGGGGGTCAAATAAACAAATCAATTAAGGAGGGGTGGGGGTGTTGAAAAGGTGCCAAATAAACAAATTAATTAATTGGTTGCGTACTTTGTGTTGCCGCCCTCCTTCCCGCATGCCCATTATGTAATTTGACACCTTCAGACAATAAACAATTTATTAATTGATTTTTTGTCCATTTGGTCATTTTCATTTCATTTAATTCACTTTACGGAAGGAAAAGCCAATCAATAATCCATTATCATTTATTTATGCCTTAATTTTTTCCTTCTTTGGCATTTGTTTACACATTTACCCATTACTTTTTGCCATTTATTATTTATGTGCCAGATTGGCATTATTATGGTACCGTTTTTTGTGCCATTTTGCCGCAATTTTTTGGCATTGTTTTGCCCCCTTATTTCCCAATTTATTTCTTGCCAATTTTTGGCATTGTTTTGCCCAAATTTTTAACCCTTTATTTTGCCAATTTTTACACATTTTTGTGCCAAATTTCCCTATTTATTTCTTACCAAATTTTTGCACATTTTTGTGCCAAATTTCCCTATTTATTTCTTGCCAATTTTTGGCATTATTTTGCCACAATTTTTAACCCTATCTTTTGCCAATTTTTACACATTTTTGTGCCAAATTTCCCTATTTATTTCTTACCAAATTTTTGCACATTTTTGTGCCAAATTTCCCTATTTATTTCTTGCCAATTTTTGGCATTATTTTGCCACAATTTTTAACCCTATCTTTTGCCAATTTTTACACATTTTTGTGCCAAATTTCCCTATTTATTTCTTACCAAATTTTTGCACATTTTTGTGCCAAATTTCCCTATTTATTTCTTGCCAATTTTTGGCATTATTTTGCCACAATTTTTAACCCTATCTTTTGCCAATTTTTACACATTTTTGTGCCAAATTTCCCTATTTATTTCTTACCAAATTTTTGCACATTTTTGTGCCAAATTTCCCTATTTATTTCATGCCAATTTTTGGCATTATTTTGCCACAATTTTTAACCCTATCTTTTGCCAATTTTTACACATTTTTGTGCCAAATTTCCCTATTTATTTCTTGCCAAATTTTTGCACATTTTTGTGCCAAATTTTCCTATTTATTTCTTGCCAATTTCTTGCATTTGTTTTCCCCATTTTCTCATTTAAAAAATATTTAAATTCTTGGCATTCTGTTTTTTTCAAAATTAATAAATGATTTTTACTTCGAATCAATAACTAACGAGACAGAGAAATGACTCCTAAGCTATTAAGGATGAGTGTCCCGATATTCGATATGAAGATCCTAAAAAACACAGAAAATTCTCTTCTTTCCAAAGTTTATACCTCTATTAAATAAACTGTATCTATATTTTCTCTCATAAGACGTGTAGAGAAGAAATAGAGAGAAAAGATAATGAGAGAAAAGATAGATACAGATTACTTAATAGAGATGTGACTGATCAATGGCAAGAAATAAAAGACTTCAATATTAATAAAATTTTATATAAAATTATTATTTCTTAATTCGATCGAGAGTAAATGAGATTTTATTACCAAAAGAATGCATTATACAAAAATTAATAGAAATTTAATAAAAGAAAAAAAATAAAATTGATAAATTTAACCGGCTAAATTATAGTAAAAATGTATTAATAAAACATAATAATTCAAAAATTTTTGAAATTTACAAAAAGAATATATCTAAAAATATAAATTTAATTTAAACATGTTTAACATAATTAAATTTTTAAAAAAATAGTGCTAAGAATGGCTCATGAAATTCTAATGGGTCCCAATTTGCAAAATGAAAGCATTCTCAAATTATTGTTCTGTCGAACTCATTATGATTTATGCTTTTAATGTGGCTTCGGTTTGTAGCAGCAGAAAACCTGACAAGTCCACCACACAAGGATTGAAAAAATTAATAAATCAAATAAACATCTAAGCATTTCCTCGTCACAATTTTCGCTTTCAATCATTTAAAAAAATTAATTTTATTCGTTCGTTCGTAAAGAGTACTAACAAACTTCGGGCAAAAAACATGAGCAAAAATAAAATAATTGACGTCATAGAATTTAAAGCATTAATTTTATATTTTTAAATTAATAAAAACTACTAATGCAATTAAAAGGAAATTAAAATAGAAAAAAATAAGAGACTGTATTTTAAATCGTGCATTTTCTTCAATGTGTTCTGCCAGTCTTTTATCAAAGGCTCATTTGTTATTAATATTCAAAATTGAAAAATTGAAATCAAGCATCATTTTATTAATGAAAAATACAAGAACAATTATTTTTAATTTCGAGGTACAATTTTATTTTTCATTTTTTAGCCGAGGATTCATAAATGACCTGCCTCATGAATGAAAGTCCTTGACCAATTATCATGTTTTATGCGATTTTATCCAGTGTGTAAAAAATATGCCTTTTGAAGTTTATTTTTTTATTCATGCCTATCCGGCATAATAGTCGGATAGGTTAGCAAAGTCTTTCCATCACGACTTTTAATAAAAAATAAATTTTAATTATAGATTACTTAAATATATACCGAAAATTATTTATTTTTTGGTTTTTTTACTTTGTTAATTATCAAAACAACTTTGATTTTTATAATTTTTGGCCGTTTTTTTTTTGTAAAATCGACATTTATTAAATAAATTATTTTGTTAATTAACTTTTGTTTTTAAATTTTTTATAGTTTTTGAATCCGTATTTTTTTTTTTTGAGAAGTATTATGTTCATGATCTTCTTCGTCATACTTTTTTAATGTGTTGAATTAATATTTTTATACGGGAAATTTGAATTTTAAGTGGTAATTTTAAATCCATATTTTTTATTATCGTACCATCTTTATTTAAGGTTTTAAATTTAATAATGTTTAAAAGATCTATTTAGCATTGATTAATTGTCTAGCTGCGCTGGAATACGTTCGTTTATTTTTGAGAGAATATCTGCTAAGCTTGTATAACGTATTAACAATAAAAATGTAATTGAAATATTTTTCACTTAATTAACCGATGGTTTTATTTCCTTTTAAATATTTGTAAATATTTGATATTTTTACTATAATGAAATTATTATAAATTAATTTATAAAATATTTGATTTATTTTATTTAGGATGATAAGTTCAGTGTAAATTGTGTTTAATATTTTATTCACTACTACTTGCTGACCATTGTTCTAATTAAAAATAGTTTTCTTGATTATGAAAATTATTTTTAATTCTTTTAAATTGCTTTATATTTTTTTAAGTTTTAGAATATTGTATTGGGTAGGAAGAAAACTTTTGTATCGTTTAAAAATGTATTCATTATTTTATAATTATATGATTTAATTGCTTCTTTGTTTTTGCGATTCAAGTAATAGCATGGTGCTGTAAGTGCGTCGTGATCCGCCAACCATTTCTCAGACAAATCCGTCGGATAGAAAAAATGTATTCTTCACGGTTACAGATAAATGATTATCTTAAAACATAGAGAGACGAATGATTTACTGCATTTTCAAGTGAGGGAATGGGGTCGACGGTCTCTGAGTTTTCACATCTCAACATACCCCGGTTTTTTTTTGCCTTTTTACCCCCAAAACCCAAGTTTTTGGGTTTTTTCTTTTTAAATAAAATAAAATTTAGATATTATTGGATTTGGGTTAGGATCTAATGCTTAACTATTCTTTTCATCTTTAATTTTAGTAAGACAAAAAAATGTTTTCAAAATTATTCAATTTTAATTAATAATGGCATTTGCGAGCAATTGCAGCAGAATGCTTCCTTCCCTCCCCCAATTGACCCCAGACAAAATCAATTTCTTACGGATAAAGGGAGGGGAGGGAGGAATGTGTGGAGAATGGATGGTAACAGGTGGTATGGGAAGGGAGGGAAAAGAACAATAAATGAGCAAAAAGCAAAGTAAAACCCAAACATTAAATAGGACAAATAATATGTTAAAATAGGTTTATTTTATTAACGTTTTAATTATTAATTAAATTATTTTAAAGCCACGCCTGCTAAATTATCACATCATACCGCCCAATTGAATAAAAGAAAATTCTGAAATCTTAAAAATAATCTATTTTCTTTTTTTTCAGACTTTGGCTCAAATTTTGAAGCCATTGTAAAAGGTGACGCGTGAAAATAAGAATAATTTGTGGTGAAGATTGAATTAAAAACTTAAATTTTATACTTAATGGTATTTTTAAAGAAAATGATAATAAAAATAATAATTACTTTGTACATAAGAAAAATTCTTAATCATTTTCCATAGAAATAAATAGGATTAAATAGTTGCTGCAAACAAAACTGATCCAGTAAAAATATAAATTTCTGAAAATGCCTATAAAACAGCTTGTCTAAATTAAAAATAACGAAAAAAATAAAATAAATTCTAAAGCTGATTATTAAATGTTTTCCAAAATGGCTGTAAATAAATGACAGTGATAAAACATTAATTCCAAAGTGCACAAGTAAAGAAAAATATCATTTACTCTTATGCAATACGACGGAAACTTAAGCAAACAAATATTACGCTTAAATACAAAATTATAAATAATGTATATTCTATGCTACTAATTCTGTAAACATCTAAAAAAATTTTTAAAACATGCAAAATTAAATAATATATTAAAAAAATTTCATGTCCTAATATTCTGCCGAATTAAAATGAATGAAGAAAATTTTAAAAATAAATCTCCATTCATAGCCAATATTATTTTGTGTTTGTAATTCATTTTGGCCGGAGTTTGGTCGAAATTTGGCATTATGGTGATTCCTTTGATCGGATTAGAGTCAAAAACCTGAAAAATTTATTTTAATTAATAAATTAAATTTTGAATTTAAACATAAGGGTGAAGATTTTAAAAAGTAGTTTAAGTTCTTTTGGCGAAACGAATATCATAAAAATTATAAAACAAAAGTTAAAAAATGCATGATTTATGAAAAGAGTGCTCATTTTTAGCACAAAAAATCACCTATTTTAAGCAATGTAAATGCACCAAATTTTCCCTAAATAAGCTGAAATGCAGAAAAAGTCATTATCGGTCATTCTATTTTATATAAAAGAGATTAAAAACGGAAAGAATTTGAAAATTTAAATATTTATTGAATCTTAAATACAAATATGCAAGGGGTATTACTTGAAATTGGAGATTGCTATAATTTTAATTTACTTTAGAGTTTAAAAATTTTATAATTTCACATTTTAGTTAAGCTTTTTGCATAAGATAGATTGTTTAATTGAGTTTTCTATTTTGGTACTTTTCATCTATAAGTTCAAAAATTTCGCTACAATCTTTCCATCCGAGATTTTTTTAACAAATTTATTTTCTTGTTGGCATTCAAAGCATCCATCAATTATTTTTATTAAATACTGTTGTATTCACCACCTTACATGTAATTGCATTTTAAGAATGAGTACACATAGTTAGTAGTTACCCACGACCTTTTGTCCGGATTACGGTAGCCCCCCATAGATAAAATTATTATTTAAAATTTCACATGGTACTAAACAAATGGGAGATTTTTAAAATGTCGTTCAATGAAAGGCAGACTAATGACACAAAAATTTGAATAAATACACAATTGATGATATTAAGAGGTGTAAAATTAAAGAAAATTGATGCTTAATAATATTATTCCTATTGCAGGGGTGCGCGACTTTTTTGACTGCGCGACTTTATGCAAATTATTTTAATTAAATTTATTTAATTTTAAATTATTTTAATTGTCAAAAAGATCAAAGACGTTGAAAGAAACAAATGAATAAATAGCCTGCGGGCCAAAGACAAATTGACGAGCACTCGTGTTCAGGGCCATACCCTGGCAAAAAGGACGATGAAAAGGCACCGAAGTGGTACCTGGTCGCCCAAATTGTTGCAAATGGCGTGGTTGCAGCACGTGTACAGCTGGCAGAGCAATGGTCTGCCCTAATTTGGGTGGACAACGACATTGCCCAAAAGACTTGGCCCTTGGAAGTCGGCGATTCGTTGAAAAGGTGCCAAATAAACAAATTAATTAATTGGTTGCGTACTTTGTGTTGCCGCCCTCCTTCCCGCATGCCCATTATGTAATTTGACACCTTCAGACAATAAACAATTTATTAATTGATTTTTTGTCCATTTGGTCATTTTCATTTCATTTAATTCACTTTACGGAAGGAAAAGCCAATCAATAATCCATTATCATTTATTTATGCCTTAATTTTTTCCTTCTTTGGCATTTGTTTACACATTTACCCATTACTTTTTGCCATTTATTATTTATGTGCCAGATTGGCATTATTATGGTACCGTTTTTTGTGCCATTTTGCCGCAATTTTTTGGCATTGTTTTGCCCCCTTATTTCCCAATTTATTTCTTGCCAATTTTTGGCATTGTTTTGCCCAAATTTTTAACCCTTTATTTTGCCAATTTTTACACATTTTTGTGCCAAATTTCCCTATTTATTTCTTACCAAATTTTTGCACATTTTTGTGCCAAATTTCCCTATTTATTTCTTGCCAATTTTTGGCATTATTTTGCCACAATTTTAACCCTATCTTTTGCCAAGTACATATGTAGGGGTTTTTGTACATACTATTTATTTCTTACCAAATTTTTGCACATTTTTGTGCCATATTTCCCTATTTATTTCTTGCCAATTTTTGGCATTATTTTGCCACAATTTTTAACCCTTTCTTTTGCCAATTTTTACACATTTTTGTGCCAAATTTCCCTATTTATTTCTTACCAAATTTTTGCACATTTTTGTGCCAAATTTCCCTATTTATTTCTTGCCAATTTTTGGCATTATTTTGCCACAATTTTTAACCCTATCTTTTGCCAATTTTTACACATTTTTGTGCCAAATTTCCCTATTTATTTCTTACCAAATTTTTGCACATTTTTGTGCCAAATTTCCCTATTTATTTCATGCCAATTTTTGGCATTATTTTGCCACAATTTTTAACCCTATCTTTTGCCAATTTTTACACATTTTTGTGCCAAATTTCCCTATTTATTTCTTGCCAAATTTTTGCACATTTTTGTGCCAAATTTTCCTATTTATTTCTTGCCAATTTCTTGCATTTGTTTTCCCCATTTTCTCATTTAAAAAATATTTAAATTCTTGGCATTCTGTTTTTTTCAAAATTAATAAATGATTTTTACTTCGAATCAATAACTAACGAGACAGAGAAATGACTCCTAAGCTATTAAGGATGAGTGTCCCGATATTCGATATGAAGATCCTAAAAAACACAGAAAATTCTCTTCTTTCCAAAGTTTATACGATTCGAAGAAAAAATCATTTATCGCAAATTAACCCAATATTAATAAATATTCAAGATATTTTTTTTATTTAGATAGAGAATGCTATATTTCTTCCAGGTTTAATTTTCTAACTTAAAATTTATCTAATAAAATTTTATTTTTAAAAACAACCAATTTTTATTATCTTTATATAATTAGGTAGCACCTAAAATTTTCTCTATAATTTGGTTAAATTTTAAAAAATATTATTGAGTTTAAAAAAGTTGGAGACAAAATTATGAAGTTTTATTTTTTTCGAATTTTTTGGTTACATTTTGTAAAAATTTAATTCAAAATTAATTCTCATTTCATTTTTTTAAATTTTCCCATCTTAAAAAATTCTAAATGTTTGTAAATTTAAAATATTTGACATTTTTAAATCTAGCTTTTAATTAGAAAAATAAGTATTTATTATAATTTTTATTAAATATTAAATTCTTTATTGGTAAATTAATAAATTATACCGTTTGTAATTCATTTTTTTAAATATTCAATTTTTTCTTCACGTTAAGGAATTCGCTTTCCATTCGAGACATTTCGTTCTTTAACTAATGATTCCAAGTTATCCTGAATTTATTATTATATTCTACAGCTTCGAAATGAGATCTTTGTATTTTCCACAACTATTATTTACCACTCTTACATAGACAGCTACTTTTTCATATATTTTTTTTATTAATCTTATTTATATGATTCCAAAATATTTATTTGCTTTGCAAATATGAATAAGGACAATAGCAATTATAATATTTTTTAAAAAATCTGTTGGGAAATTAAAATAGAAAAAAATAAGAGACTGTATTTTAAATCGTGCATTTTCTTCAATGTGTTCTGCCAGTCTTTTATCAAAGGCTCATTTGTTATTAATATTCAAAATTGAAAAATTGAAATCAAGCATCATTTTATTAATGAAAAATACAAGAACAATTATTTTTAATTTCGAGGTACAATTTTATTTTTCATTTTTTAGCCGAGGATTCATAAATGACTGTAAAATTTATTTTATTTAAATAATAATGGTTTTCAATAAAATAATTTTCGATCCCACTTTGAACGAGATGTTGTTTGAGATTATCAGTTTTAGTGTCTATAAAATTGCGTCTTATTACATTATAGCATATTCATTTAAATAAATATAAATTTTGAGGAATAAATGCTAGTAGCAGATTTATTTAAAAGATTCAATTAAATTTTGTACCTGGTTTCATAGCGAACTGCATTTTTATAATTATTATTACATACAATTTTCAAAATAAAATTTTGTGAAATATTTCATTTTCAGTTTTATCTTGCCCAACAACTATTCGACAAGGCCAACCATGTTTTACACTGGGCCTACAAATAATTTTTCATTAGTTTTGACTATTTCTATTATTATTTGAAAATTTTTTTATTTTTGGCTATATTATTATTTTTATTTTATTCTTTGACTTCAAAAAGTAGTGTCGCTTTTTATGGGAGCATTTTTAAACGATTAAATTATTTTTGAACATTTTTAAATGAAATTGCTTCCTAATAAGCGTCACACCATTCTCAATTTTTATTTTAAATCCATTTTTTAAAGTTTATTGGTGATAAGTAATTTTAGGTTTTTCTTCTGCAGCATTCTAATTTTACCGTAATTCCTTTCTTTTTTGTAGTTTGGATATATTTTTTAATTGAAATTGCTTATTTTTGATGAGCTTCTGAATATAATCTCATAAATATGTTTATTTTTTCTGCACTATTCTCTGATTTTTTATATAATATAAAAATTTTAATCAACGAGACAGTGTAAATTGTGTTTAATATTTTATTCACTACTTTTAAATATTTACATTATATTTGCTTTAATTTAATTTTATTTTTTATGTTTTAACATGAAACTCTCAAACAAGTTTAATACATTATTTTAATAATATAACTTGATTTTAATATTTTTTTCCTAAAAATACTTGGTTAATTTTCAACTGATTATATGTTGTCATATCAGTTTGGATTAAAGAAAATGATAAAAAAAAATTAGGTCACTTTCTTCTTTTCTTCATGATCCGCCAACCATTTCTCAGACAAATCCGTCGGATAGAAAAAATGTATTCTTCACGGTTACAGATAAATGATTATCTTAAAACATAGAGGTGTGAGGTTCTCTTTCAACTTTTTAAAATAATTTGGTTTAAATTGCTTTATATATGCAGTGTTTTTCAGCTTAAAGCAAATAAATTGCTTTTAAATCTAATAATTTAAATTATATATATTTTTTGAAATTTTCATAAAAATAATTCATAGTGCATTTTTCTAATAATTTGTAGAATTTTTACTTAATATACTGGGTTAAAAATACTATATTTATCGTATTTTCTATGTATAATTTTTAAATTTTTAGCTAATTTCTCATTTTTATCTTTTGCGTAGTCTTTCCTGGTTTGGACTTTAAATAAAATTAATATTTTCTTTTTATACTCATCGTTATTTTGAAACTACCTTCCCATGGTACTCTTTAAGCAATAAATTCTCGATCACCTTGAAAATTTGTCAGAACAATAAACTAACAATAAGCAACTTATTTTAATGAATAAATAGTTAAAATAATATGTTAAAATAGGTTTATTTTATTAACGTTTTAATTATTAATTAAATTATTTTAAAGCCACCTATATATTTATTATTTAGTAGTTCGAATTGAAAAATAGTTAACAAGAATAAAAAAATAAATTACTAAAGTAATATTAAAATTTAAATTCTCATTATGAAGCAAAAAATCGTGCATCTAGCTGATTGGCTTTTTAATTAAAATTATATTGGCAAATTAATTGTTTTTAATTAGAAATATATGAACCAAACTTAAAATCACTTTAATCCAGCTAAATTCACAAATAAAATTGCTTTATTTATTGGTTTTGCACTTGTTAATTGAAGGTTTTTTTGTTTTTTATAAAAATTATTGATAACAATGTACTTAAATTTGACTGTCCTTACGAAAAAAACACGTATTTCGATTAGGCTCGATAAATATTTTTTTTATTAAAATTTTCCTTCTTCGATAAATTTACTTTTTTGTGTAAAAATATAGCAAATGATAAGTGATAAAACATTAATTCCAAAGTGCACAAGGTATCTTTGAAAGCGCAGTATAGACTACTCTGATGATGAAAATTTTCATCAATTAAATGCCAAAATTCGATAAAATTTTTTTTTTGATTTAGATAGTGTTTAAAGTAAAAGTAAGTTAGTTAAAGTTTTAATTTTTATAGTAAACTTTTGGATTGTTTATTTATTGAAATTTTAAGAATTTTTTGATACATTATATTTAAATTGGTTTATTATTTATAGTTTTTCTATGTATTAACTATATAAATGAAAGAGCTTAAGGCAAAACTCCAAAAATATTCTGCTTGATTGTATATTTTCTTTTATTTTATATACCTAATTAATTTTCTTTGTTTACCATTTTTTATTTTAAATTTTTTAAATAGTAGTATTTGTTTTGAAATTGTGGCTCTGTTTGTAATCGAACATTTTCTTTTGGCGAAACGAATATCATAAAAATTATAAAACAAAAGTTAAAAAATGCATGATTTATGAAAAGAGTGCTCATTTTTAGCACAAAAAATCACCTATTTTAAGCAATGTAAATGCACCAAATTTTCCCTAAATAAGCTGAAATGCAGAAAAAGTCATTATCGGTCATTCTATTTTATATAAAAGAGATTAAAAACGGAAAGAATTTGAAAATTTAAATATTTATTGAATCTTAAATACAAATATGCAAGGGGTATTACTTGAAATTGGAGATTGCTATAATTTTAATTTACTTTAGAGTTTAAAAATTTTATAATTTCACATTTTAGTTAAGCTTTTTGCATAAGATAGATTGTTTAATTGAGTTTTCTATTTTGGTACTTTTCATCTATAAGTTCAAAAATTTCGCTACAATCTTTCCATCCGAGATTTTTTTAACAAATTTATTTTCTTGTTGGCATTCAAAGCATCCATCAATTATTTTTATTAAATACTGTTGTATTCACCACCTTACATGTAATTGCATTTTAAGAATGAGTACACATAGTTAGTAGTTACCCACGACCTTTTGTCCGGATTACGGTAGCCCCCCATAGGTGTGGGAGGGGTGCATGGCCAACTGAGCGCCAGCCATTTGAGCGCCGCCAAGTGAGCGCGGGCCATCTGAGCGCCAGACTTTTCAGTACTGAAGCCAAAACCTATTGCGCGACTTTTTTTTGAAACCCAAACCTATTGCGCGACTTTTTCTTGCAAACCCAAACCTATTGCAGGGTACTAAATGGTCTGCCTCTTTAATAATTTTTATTTTTTTCCATTAAAAAATTTAATTTTTAATCATACTTCAATATTTTTCCTGAAATAACTAAATCCACAGACAGTTGATTTTACCTTTTTTCAAATCCAAAATTTGGTGTAAATCCAATGATATTCAATATAAATTTTTAAAAATTTAAAAAAATAGTGATAAGAATGGCTCATCAAATTCTAATGGGTCCCAATTTGCAAAATGAAAGCATTCTCAAATTGTTGTTCTGTCGAACTCATTATGATTTATGCTTTTAATGTGGCTTCGGTTTGTAGGCAGAAAACCTGACAAGTCCACCAACGAAAAAGACCCAAATAAACAAATTAATTAATTGGTTGCGTACTTTGTGTTGCCGCCCTCCTTCCCGCATGCCCATTATGTAATTTGACACCTTCAGACAATAAACAATTTATTAATTGATTTTTTGTCCATTTGGTCATTTTCATTTCATTTAATTCACTTTACGGAAGGAAAAGCCAATCAATAATCCATTATCATTTATTTATGCCTTAATTTTTTCCTTCTTTGGCATTTGTTTACACATTTACCCATTACTTTTTGCCATTTATTATTTATGTGCCAGATTGGCATTATTATGGTACCGTTTTTTGTGCCATTTTGCCGCAATTTTTTGGCATTGTTTTGCCCCCTTATTTCCCAATTTATTTCTTGCCAATTTTTGGCATTGTTTTGCCCAAATTTTTAACCCTTTATTTTGCCAATTTTTACACATTTTTGTGCCAAATTTCCCTATTTATTTCTTACCAAATTTTTGCACATTTTTGTGCCAAATTTCCCTATTTATTTCTTGCCAATTTTTGGCATTATTTTGCCACAATTTTTAACCCTATCTTTTGCCAATTTTTACACATTTTTGTGCCAAATTTCCCTATTTATTTCTTACCAAATTTTTGCACATTTTTGTGCCAAATTTCCCTATTTATTTTGATAAAAAAGATTATTCTAGGTTTCTGTTATAAAATTTTTCTGATTAAAAACCTGAAAAACTTAAAATAAAAAAAGAAAGAACGTGGTATCAAACCCAGAATTAAGTGACAATATGAAACCTAATTTTATTAACAAAAAATAATAAGCGGAAATTGAAGAATAAATGGATATTATATTATCTTTTAATTTAAGCGAAAAAGCAACAATTTGCTCATTTAACGAAGGAGCTGAGTGGACATCGATTTGGTGACCCCCAGCACACCTCCCCCACTTCGGCTCCCACCCCCACAAACGGCAATTTTCAATGGGGTCAACCGCCGCCTTTTGCTGGCACCGGCGCCGTGTCGCGGATGATAACCGACGCCATCATCAACACAGAGCAGCTGAAGGAGAAGGCAAATCGTGCGGTCATTGAGAAATTGCCGGAGGCAATCGATGAACGGGCACTGGTGGATCAAATTGCCGAAGAATGCGGTGTCAAGGACAAACTTTCGCCAGACATTCATCGCCACCCAAGAACGCGGCCTGATGGAGGGGTAAAAAAGGACAGAATTCTGAAAGTTCCATTTTTGGACAAATTTTCGCGAGACAAATTTATCTATAATTTCCGCAATGCTCTGAAAAAATTGACTACTCTATTAAATAAACTGTATCTATATTTTCTCTCATAAGACGTGTAGAGAAGAAATAGAGAGAAAAGATAATGAGAGAAAAGATAGATACAGATTACTTAATAGAGATGTGACTGATCAATGGCAAGAAATAAAAGACTTCAATATTAATAAAAATTACATTAACAAATTAATAAAAATACTAAATAAAAAAATAAACTTAAATGTCATAATATAATTTTTATTCAAAAAATCGAATCTCAAAAAAGTTTTAAAAAAAGAATAATTATAAAGAAAACTATTATTTTACATTTTAATCATCACCACAAACCATTTATTAAAGGTTAAAATATTTGTAAAAAAACCGAAATGAATCGGTAAAGAATCTTAATTAAACCCTATAACAAAAGTAGAGATCGGACCGGTGGTCTTAATTTAAATGACAATGCGTAGAAAATAAATTAAAATTTTCGTTCAGTAAAAATACTGCTCTACAAAAGAAAAAAAAGGTTAAAGAGATATTTAATCAAAAACAAATATATAAAAATAAGGAAAATCTGTTAGGAAAATAAATGAGCTCCACAAGGATTGAAAAAATTAATAAATCAAATAAACATCTAAGCATTTCCTCGTCACAATTTTCGCTTTCAATCATTTAAAAAAATTAATTTTATTCGTTCGTTCGTAAAGAGTACTAACAAACTTCGGGCAAAAAACATGAGCAAAAATAAAATAATTGACGTCATAGAATTTAAAGCATTAATTTTATATTTTTAAATTAATAAAAACTACTAATGCAATTAAAAGGAAATTAAAATAGAAAAAAATAAGAGACTGTATTTTAAATCGTGCATTTTCTTCAATGTGTTCTGCCAGTCTTTTATCAAAGGCTCATTTGTTATTAATATTCAAAATTGAAAAATTGAAATCAAGCATCATTTTATTAATGAAAAATACAAGAACAATTATTTTTAATTTCGAGGTACAATTTTATTTTTCATTTTTTAGCCGAGGATTCATAAATGACCTGCCTCATGAATGAAAGTCCTTGACCAATTATCATGTTTTATGCGATTTTATCCAGTGTGTAAAAAATATGCCTTTTGAAGTTTATTTTTTTATTCATGCCTATCCGGCATAATAGTCGGATAGGTTAGCAAAGTCTTTCCATCACGACTTTTAATAAAAAATAAATTTTAATTATAGATTACTTAAATATATACCGAAAATTATTTATTTTTTGGTTTTTTTACTTTGTTAATTATCAAAACAACTTTGATTTTTATAATTTTTGGCCGTTTTTTTTTTGTAAAATCGACATTTATTAAATAAATTATTTTGTTAATTAACTTTTGTTTTTAAATTTTTTATAGTTTTTGAATCCGTATTTTTTTTTCTTGAGAAGTATTATGTTCATGATCTTCTTCGTCATCCTTTTTTAATGTGTTGAATTAATATTTTTATACGGGAAATTTGAATTTTAAGTGGTAATTTTAAATCCATATTTTTTATTATCGTACCATCTTTATTTAAGGGATTCTAATTTTCTTGTATTCGTAAGCGTGATCACACTCATGCGTTGCGATAAGTTCTTCTGTTTTTAAAGGTTTATTGTATAAGTAGGTTTTTCTTCTGCAGCATTCTAATTTTACCGTAATTCCTTTCTTTTTTGTAGTTTGGATATATTTTTTAATTGAAATTGCTTATTTTTGATGAGCTTCTGAATATAATCTCATAAATATGTTTATTTTTTCTGCACTATTCTCTGATTTTTTATATAATATAAAAATTTTAATCAACGAGACAGTGTAAATTGTGTTTAATATTTTATTCACTACTACTTGCTGACCATTGTTCTAATTAAAAATAGTTTTCTTGATTATGAAAATTATTTTTAATTCTTTTAAATTGCTTTATATTTTTTTAAGTTTTAGAATATTGTATTGGGTAGGAAGAAAACTTTTGTATCGTTTAAAAATGTATTCATTATTTTATAATTATATGATTTAATTGCTTCTTTGTTTTTGCGATTCAAGTAATAGCATGGTGCTGTAAGTGCGTCGTGATCCGCCAACCATTTCTCAGACAAATCCGTCGGATAGAAAAAATGTATTCTTCACGGTTACAGATAAATGATTATCTTAAAACATAGAGGTGTGAGGTTCTCTTTCAACTTTTTAAAATAATTTGGTTTAAATTGCTTTATATATGCAGTGTTTTTCAGCTTAAAGCAAATAAATTGCTTTTAAATCTAATAATTTAAATTATATATATTTTTTGAAATTTTCATAAAAATAATTCATAGTGCATTTTTCTAATAATTTGTAGAATTTTTACTTAATATACTGGGTTAAAAATACTATATTTATCGTATTTTCTATGTATAATTTTTAAATTTTTAGCTAATTTCTCATTTTTATCTTTTGCGTAGTCTTTCCTGGTTTGGACTTTAAATAAAAAAATAAATAAATGGAGTATTGGTAAATGAATCCCGTGGGATTTGTTTTTGGATCAGGGACGATCCCCAGATATGCAGGGGAGGTATAGTCATACAGTCACACCGGGCTATACAAAAATCTAAATTTTAATCAATTCAAAACTAAAAAAATAATTATTAAATTTTTGGTTGAAGGAATGAGTTCGTTCCTATCGGAGGCACGGCATTTTCATTTCTTATTTTAAGTAATTAAATAAATATTTAAATTATTCATTTTTGTTTTGACTTAAATTAAAATAAATTTTCATCATGAAACAAATTTAAAAAAAAAAGAGTCCGAAGACTTCATTCAAATTTGGAAATTATTTTAATTTTTAACGACCAGGGACGGTCTTTTGGAGGGCCGGAGGTGTAAGGCCGGACCGGAAATGGCCTTTACCCTCCCCCATCTCTCCGATAGGACTCCTCCCATCCCTAGGGGCGTTTAAAATGCAATGGAGAGCCAGCCAAAGGTTCATTCGGATGGATCAGTCGGGAGTCATTCAGTGGAACGGCTAATCGATCCCGCCTGGGAGGTACCCCAGAGTTCCATCATCATCCCTTCCCTTCCAAGCCCTGAGTGGCCTAATTACGGACGCGTAAGTGGGCTCCCCTTGGACTAAATTTCTCATTAAGCACTGGGTTGGGACCTCAGTATCTTTGAAAGCGCAGTATAGACTACTCTGATGATGAAAATTTTCATCAATTAAATGCCAAAATTCGATAAAATTTTTTTTTTGATTTAGATAGTGTTTAAAGTAAAAGTAAGTTAGTTAAAGTTTTAATTTTTATAGTAAACTTTTTAAAACTTTTAATATCAATTAAAGTAAATTTGCATTTATTAATTTGTTAAATTATGTCTGGGTATTATTGTACATTAACAAATTGATCTTCATTTACCAAAAGTAAATGATTATAAAATATTCCATATTTTCCTTTTTAAATGCATGTATAATATTTTTGATTATGAAATAAATAATTCATTCATTATTTTTATCTACTTTTTAATTTCCTTTTTTTGTTTGAAATATTTTTCTTTTAAAGGTTTGTTAATTCTTTTTACAGATTTAAATTACAGTTTTTTTTTTAAATATTAAAAATATATTTAGTTTTCTTGTGTGTTTTTTTTTCTTGGCGAGAGCATTCGCGCATTCATGCTATTTTAAGCAATGTAAATGCACCAAATTTTCCCTAAATAAGCTGAAATGCAGAAAAAGTCATTATCGGTCATTCTATTTTATATAAAAGAGATTAAAAACGGAAAGAATTTGAAAATTTAAATATTTATTGAATCTTAAATACAAATATGCAAGGGGTATTACTTGAAATTGGAGATTGCTATAATTTTAATTTACTTTAGAGTTTAAAAATTTTATAATTTCACATTTTAGTTAAGCTTTTTGCATAAGATAGATTGTTTAATTGAGTTTTCTATTTTGGTACTTTTCATCTATAAGTTCAAAAATTTCGCTACAATCTTTCCATCCGAGATTTTTTTAACAAATTTATTTTCTTGTTGGCATTCAAAGCATCCATCAATTATTTTTATTAAATACTGTTGTATTCACCACCTTACATGTAATTGCATTTTAAGAATGAGTACACATAGTTAGTAGTTACCCACGACCTTTTGTCCGGATTACGGTAGCCCCCCATAGGTGTGGGAGGGGTGCATGGCCAACTGAGCGCCAGCCATTTGAGCGCCGCCAAGTGAGCGCGGGCCATCTGAGCGCCAGACTTTTCAGTACTGAAGCCAAAACCTATTGCGCGACTTTTTTTTGAAACCCAAACCTATTGCGCGACTTTTTTCTTGCAAACCCAAACCTATTGCAGGGGTGCGCGACTTTTTTGACTGCGCGACTTTATGCAAATTATTTTAATTAAATTTATTTAATTTTAAATTATTTTAAACGTCTTAAAGATCAAAGACGTTGAATTTAAATTCATTTAAAATTCTCCAAAAATTCCCCGCACCAAGCGGATCCGAACCCCATGGGGGCGGCCAGACTGACGCACTAACCACTCGGCCACATTGGCAATTGATGATAAACATTAATTTGCTCTCATAAAGGGAAAAATTGACGTCACCAGCGGCGGGAGGGGGGCGAGAGCAGGCGGCGAATCATCTAATAAGGTATTGTATTCTTTTATTGCTTTAAATTTAATGGCAAGGATTTAAGGGTAATCTTTTTTTATCTTGAAAAGAGGGTACTTTAAATTCAATGTACTTTAAACTCTTGCGTTCAAAATGCTCTATCAAACCCTTCAGACAATAAACAATTTATTAATTGATTTTTTGTCCATTTGGTCATTTTCATTTCATTTAATTCACTTTACGGAAGGAAAAGCCAATCAATAATCCATTATCATTTATTTATGCCTTAATTTTTTCCTTCTTTGGCATTTGTTTACACATTTACCCATTACTTTTTGCCATTTATTATTTATGTGCCAGATTGGCATTATTATGGTACCGTTTTTTGTGCCATTTTGCCGCAATTTTTTGGCATTGTTTTGCCCCCTTATTTCCCAATTTATTTCTTGCCAATTTTTGGCATTGTTTTGCCCAAATTTTTAACCCTTTATTTTGCCAATTTTTACACATTTTTGTGCCAAATTTCCCTATTTATTTCTTACCAAATTTTTGCACATTAGTTGTTCTGACTGCTTGAATAGCTCTTTTCATTTTTTCCCAATTTGTATTATTTTATGTTAAATTATTATTATTTTATATCCTAGCAGATGAATTCTCTGTTATTTTGAAGGAAAATTAATTATTTTCTTTTTTAGATTTTTTCAGTATGATTAGAGTTATTTTATATATTTTACTACAATATATGAACATAATTATTTAATATAAATTCTGTTAAAATTAAATAAACTTTTTAATTTAAACATTTTATTGCTATAAGTACGGAAACATTTTTAATTGCTTTGCCAAATTTCCCTATTTATTTCATGCCAATTTTTGGCATTATTTTGCCACAATTTTTAACCCTATCTTTTGCCAATTTTTACACATTTTTGTGCCAAATTTCCCTATTTATTTCTTGCCAAATTTTTGCACATTTTTGTGCCAAATTTTCCTATTTATTTCTTGCCAATTTCTTGCATTTGTTTTCCCCATTTTCTCATTTAAAAAATATTTAAATTCTTGGCATTCTGTTTTTTTCAAAATTAAATTATGGCGTTCTGTTTTTTCAAATTTAAAAATTATTTAAAATCTTGGTGTTCTGTTTTTTAAATTTAAAATCTTGGCGTTCTGTTTTTCAAATTTAAAATTTATTTCAATTCTTGGCATTCTGTTTTTTTCAAATTTCAAATTTATCTAAATTATTGGCGTTCTGTTTTCTCAAATTAAAAAATTATTTTCACATCTTGGCATTCTGTTTTTCTCAAATTTAAAAATTATTTTTATTAATTTTCCGCTTTTTTCTTCCAAATTTTAATTATTTTTGCTTTCCCTCTTTAAAATATTTTTATTTTCCACTCTTTTTTTCCTTTTTTATTCATTTTCCCCTTGTTTTTTTTCATTTTCATTGATCACAGGTACTTTGTACTGCCCTTTCTCACCCCATTTTTTTCATTTTGTTGGTTTACTCGGTACTAAACCCCTTTAGGATATTTGTTAAGCCTTTTCAAATATCCTGGGGGCCATCCTTAAACCGAGGAGCCCTGCCCCCGGTACTGGGTTACTTCCCAGAGGGGCGGGCATGGGCGTTCACTGTCCACTGGGCTTATTCCGCTGGTATCCAGGGCTGCGGCAGTGACTGACCGAAACCATGTTTCCGTCATAGCCCGCCGGGTGTCACAGCGATGTTTAAGCCCATCCAGATAGTCGGTCTGGTGTGGACGGGGGCCCTTCACTCGCTGGCCTTGAGGGTGAAGGTGTGTCTGTTCCTAGCAGCGGGGGTGGCGGTTCCTAGCCCTAATGTGCCCTGCCTACGGGCTGCATTGGTACAGCGAGAGAATAACCGGGACTGGCTGGCCCGGAGGACCGCGAGTCACTGAGCAGTGTCGAATGCGCAGCTGCTCAAACTCAACACCCCGGATTAAAATCCGCGTAGACGGAACACATATGTGCTGTGGGCGTTGGCGCAAATGCTCTGTGAAGGGAGTAATTACCCGACACAGAGATGCCTACACCATACCTCCGCACTTTGGTATGGTAGTGCCACACACTTTGTGTTCCATGAGCGGTTCCATAATCGCTTGCTATGATAGTCATAGTTGGTGGGCATGCCCTCCAATGTGATGGCTTTGGGCCGGAAGGTTAAAAACACGTGTAGGGGGTGACCTATGCGCGTTTTTGGCTCTCCAAAAATGGCCCAAATCATCGCTCAGGAGAGGGGTCATGCCCGATTTTTTTTGGGTGGCCATTTTCTTTCATTTTCGATCAAATCTTATTGTTTTCAGTTTTCATAAAATAAAATAATCAAAATCAATTTTAGAAAAAATGAGTCAGTTTTCTGATGATTCCCAACCCCCCGTGCTTGATGGTCCTTATTCCCCTGTTGGTGATGGTGGGGCCGAATTGATGGATGATGCACCTCCGCTGGAAGATGTCATGAAACGCCTACCAATATCCGTTAGTCTTTGCGAAAATGTCTTAAAATTTTCTATTTTAATTTTGCGAGGTCTTTTCAGGTCGAGCCATCGGACAACAATGAGCGCAAAGTCCAAAAGGAGCCGTCGATTACCCATGAATTGGACGCTGAGTTATTCAACGGCAACGGATTTGCATGTCTCTCCGCAGCACAGGCTGAAGCTGGACGGTTCAAAGGTGTGGTTATAAACACAAGATTTTTAATAAAATTTAAAATTTATTATTGAATTTTTTGATTTATGTTGTGTAAAATTATTTCTTAAATTAACTATTGTACATTTTGAACAAAATATTTTAAATGAGCCGTTTAGCGTTTCGATTTATTGGCCAGTTTTTGATGAGCATTTCGTTCGGCGCAGTTTTCCCAGAGGATATATTGCGCAACCTCTTTACCATGTGCCTTGCCTATGCGGTTGAAGGAGCTGAGTCAATGAAGATCACGGCCGACCACTTCATTTTCCTCCTGACGTCAAAACATCTTGACTACGAAGTGGCCGTTCATTTTAAAAAGCTTGACAACACGGCAACTGAGAGGATTCTGACTCGCTTCGAAATGGTCGACCAAAGCAACAAAGCAAAAGAAAGGCCGTCACTCCTCGAGGAACCTTTTGTCATAGACATCACGGCAATTCAAAGCAAAGGCGTAAAGCCGAAGTTGGCCGGATCGGGACGAAACGTCCTTAACGTTGACTACCGTATGAGTGATGGGGCAACGTATGAGCTACTCAACAACGACAATTTTTGTCTCTTCCGGGCCTTCGAACTGCTGATAATGAAATCAGTGTTGCCCCGACAACGTTTTGCGGAATATAAGAACGATCAAACTCGTCAACTCGAACTTGTTCAAAATTTATGCCGTGGGTGCAATATTGATGAGAACCAGCCATTCTATTCCATTGAGGAATACGGTGAAAGGATTCAGGTATTAAAGTAATTTTTTATGTTTCTATTTTCCGGTTAAGGCCTATTATGATGTGCTCCATCCCGGAATGTTTCGCCTGTTTTGCTTTGATACATTTGGCAAAATGAAGCCGGCATGGAAATCTGCTGTGAATAGCTACGTTCAAGAACTCTGTGTTGTTTTTACTGATGACGCTGACGGCTGTGCGGGACATTATAATCCAATCAAAGCTATTGGCAAATTTTTCAGCACAAAAAACTACTGTTTTGGGGTAAAAGCTTATTTTTGATTATTATTAAAATAAATAAATCCAAACAGTGTGAGATGCCGTACCACACACAAGCGCAGCACACATCAAGATGCAAATGGAAATGCCATAACTGTTAACGAGTGGGGCGCAATTTTAGGGGAAATTGTGTTGAGGAAAATGGCTTCTTTGTGTCGTGTTTATCCTGCAATAAGGTATGAGACCCATAATTTTGAGTTATTTTTTTCAAGACATTCAAAAGCCAAAATTGTTATGATCATCATGTTCGCGGCATGCAATGTACGGTCAAACGTGGGAACGAGACCACGACAATTGAAAAGTCGGTCTGCAAAAGCTCAAAGAAATGTGTGGACTGTGGCGTAATATACCGTGTGGCGGTAATTCGTGTTTTAAAAATTAAAAAATAAAGAATTCACAGGACCAAGACAAGAAAAATGGTCATGTTTGTGGCCAAAAATTCTGCAAGGTCTGCCTTGGATTTCACGCACCGCGCGACTGCTACATCCCCTATCGGCCCAAAGTCAAGAAGGAGAAGCGTTTTGTGTTTTTTGACTTTGAGTGTACAACGAACTTCAAGCCGGACCCGCAACTGATGCGATTCAAGCATCAGGTAATTTTTTTGAGTGGGTAATTAAATATGAAAAATTCAAAGGTCAACTTCTGCTTCGCCCACGTGACTTGCACCAGGTGCGTTGAAAAGGGCATATGGGACCAGGAATTGGAGAAGGCCTGCGCGCTTTGTGGCCGATTCCGAACTTATGCCTGGTCCCCGTTCGAATTCTGGCACACGGACGTGGAATGCCGCAAGGTCGTCGAAGACCCACTGGCAGCCTTCACCAAGTGGTTGCTGAACTTCGAAACGGAAGTCCTCGGCATGGAGCCCGGAGCGAAGAAGCGCAGAAAGAGGAAAAACATTGATAACACCGACGGGGAGGCCATGGAAGCAGATGAGGAAGAGGATGCCGTGGATGAGGACGCCGAGAACAATTGGATGTTGGGCTATGAGGAAGCGGGGGAAAAGCCGGAGTCGGTGACGACCTACGCATATGCACATGCCGGTAAATTCAATTATTTAAAAAAACTTGGAATAAATAAATTTTAAAGGTTCCCGCTACGATCATGTGCTGATTTATGGTGAAATGCTGCGCATGGGTGTCCGCCCTGAACTCATCCGCCAGGGGAACCATCTCCTGGAAATGAAGGCCCGCAAAACAGGAGTCTACACAACCACCGTTTTCCGGGACAGGTAAATATTTTGAATATTAAATATTTTTAAAATTTTTGATCACTTCAGCTACAAACTGATCCCAATCAAACTGGCCAACTTTGTCAAGACGTTTGGTCTGGAAATTGAGGGCGTGGAAAACAAGAAATATTTTCCACACAAATTCAATAAGGTAAGGGTGGTTTATTGAAAAATTAATAAAAATTAATAAAATTACAGGCTGAAAATTACGGCACTGTATTGGACACTCTTCCGCCGATGGAGGACTATTACCCAGGTGGACTCTTTCCGGCAGAGCGCGCAAAGTTTGAACAATGGTACGACGAGAACCGGGAAACTGGGTTTGAGCTGAGCGAGGTCATTGCGGACTACTGCAAGACGGGTAAAAAATTATAAAAAGAAGAAAAATTTTTAATAATAATTTTGAAGATGTTCAAATCCTGGCGCATGGTATGGTAAAGATGCGGCAGCTGTTCTTGTCCGAGACTCGGCATGACATCACGGATTCGGTCACCATCCCGTCCGGTTGCATGAAGTATTGGGTGCAGTTGGCTCACCACGACAAAGAACGGGTTGCCATCATCCCACACTTGGGATACGAGAAGCGAGGCAAACAGAGCTCCATCGCCAGGAAATATTTGAAGGTGTATCCAAATTATTTTAATTTTACATTTTGTCGACTCTCAGTGGCGTGCCGAAGAAGAATTGCGGGAGAATGGCCGAGTCCTGCGCCATGTCGAAAGCCCTGGAGGGGAGTTCAAATTCGGCAACTACAGCTTGGACGGGATGATGGAGCGCCCTGATGAAGACAAAAACTTGGCCATCGAGGTCAATGGGTAAGGAAAGAATTCGAAAAATAGTAGGAAAAATTTTGGGGTTTTCTGCATATTCATGCATATTTTGCCATTTTTTGTACATATTTTCTGATTTTTTTTCCATATTTTGCCATTTTTGTACATATTTTCAGATTTTTTTTGCATATTTTGCCACTTTTCGTCAAATATTTTCCGATTTGAATGTCTTTGAGGAAAAAAATTTGATTATGCTTAAAATTAAATCCAAATCTGAATGAATGCGCGAGTGGGTCCAACAGTGAGCTTCACTGCCGAAAACATTGAGAAATTTTTTGATGATCAATTACAAAAACAACCGATAAAATTTATGAGGAATAAATTTTTTTATTTATTTTGCACCCCTAAATTAGTTTTTTTGTGCATATTTGGTGCATATTTTCGATTTTTGTGCATATTTGATTCATATTTGGCAATTTTATTTGCATATTTATGTGCATATTTTGGTCATTTTCGTGCATATTTTTTGCAGCCCTGTTTATGAATTTCAAATTCTATCAATCTCTAAATTCCAGATCTATATTTTTTCTTAAAAATTATTTATAGTCCCGTGTCGAGACACCTATGATTTTACCGGATGGCCTTTGGCATTCGTAGCTCAGTCCATTCCAAGTAATTACATAAATTGAATGAGATAATAGCCATTATTCCGAAGGTGGACCGCACCAAAATAATAGTAATTGTGAAAGGGGAACCGAATTTCGACGCACAATAAATAATATTTAAGCTAATAATTTTACTTTTTTAAATTATAAATTGCTTAATTCCTCGAACATTTTTCTTTGTTTACATATCTTAATAGGCTTTTCGACAACAGTCACACCAAATAGGAAGCCGCTCTCCGCTCGTGGTACAAGGTGACGCATGTGTACCGTGCCTATATCTGGCCTCTGGCGTGCGATTGGAGCAATGGGCTGTTCCACTCGTACCTGCTGAAGTTTCTCAAAATGAAATTTGAAGGTAAAATTTGAAAAACTTAATAAAAAAATTAAACAAACAAAATTTTAAGCAAGCGGATATCCAGCGTCTTGTACGGAGGCGGGCATCAGCGAGGAGGAGTCGGCACGGAGAAAGCAGGAACACATCGACAAGGCCAAAGAAAAGGCCCAAGTCCCTCTTGAGGCGGACCGAATCAAACACAACCCCGGACTCCGCTACCTGTCCAAGCTGTGTTTGAATTCGCTGTGGGGCCGGTTCGCACTTCGGTAAAATTTTGGTTAAGAATTATGAAAAAATACAAATCATACAGAAACCGGCTTACCAAAACCGAAATCGTCGAGTGCCATGCCGAGCTGGCCAAACTGCTCAACGACTCGAAGATTGAGGTCAGCAGCATTGATCAGCTGACGGAAAAGTTCTG
Organism: Heterodera glycines; assembly: GCA_004148225.2. Classification (NCBI taxonomy): domain Eukaryota; kingdom Metazoa; phylum Nematoda; class Chromadorea; order Rhabditida; family Heteroderidae; genus Heterodera; species Heterodera glycines. Next base: position 10,869,135 of record CP049705.1, read on the forward strand.
GATGGTCTGCTACAAGGCCAAAGATGAGCATGTGGTGGAGCACAGCACAAGCAATGTAAGAAAAGTTTTAAAATATTTAAAAAAGACAATTGAAATTTTCTCAGGTGGCCATTGCCCTATGGACCACCTCTGCTGCGCGAATCCACTTGCTGGAATCGCTGAAAAAGGTGTATGGCCCTGCACCAGGTGTAGAGCGCTTCGACACCCGCATTCTCTACATGGTAAAATTCAGAAAATAAAATGAAAATGTGAAGTAATTTTTTAAAATCAGGACACGGACAGCATCTTTTACGACTACCTGACGCGGCTGGGGGACCCACTTCCGGGTGGTGAGCAGCTCGGGGAACTCGCGGACGAGTACCCGAATCATACGATCATGGAGTTTATTTGTGGTAAGATTAGTTAAAATTTGACCAAAATAAATGGAAACTTTTTGTTTAGCCGGACCCAAGGCGTACGGATTGTGGCTGCGCAACAACGCAACGGGGGAGGACGAGTACAAGCTCAAGGTGCGCGGCATCACGCTCGACTCGGATGCCTGCGAGCGCATAACCTTTCGAGAAGATGAAGGACATGGTGCAGAACAAGCTGGGACAGCCGGACAACAACGTCCGCTTCAACTACCCAACGAAGAACTTTCGGATCACCAAGAAGGGAGAGATTTTCACCGTCCCCTTGGTCAAGCAGTTCAACCCGACCGTGAATAAGGGGGTGGTCAGGGATCACGGGTTGAAGGTGGTGCCCTTTGGGTACAGCGACGAAGAGTGGTGTAAGTGGAACTGCCCTGGCGCTTGTACCTGTCTGTTCAACCCAGACCTCAATGTGAACATGTTCACAGAAGAGGAGCTGAATGACCCCGACATTATGCCATAATTGTTTTTATTTTTTAATTTTCATTAAATTTGTAATATTTTTATTCATTTATTTCTTCATTTGTGACCCAATATTTTTCCGGAAATCCAATGAATTTCACCAACATTTCTCTTTTACCATCTCTCACTCGTTCTTTGTATTTCTTTTCAATTCGATACATTGTGTTTTCATCCACTTGTACTTTTGTTAATTCTGGCAAATAAAATTTTCTCTTCAACTTTGTGCCATAATAGTCTTTGAGCAAATAATGCTGGGGGTTGGTTGAGCGGGCCTCATCCACAGTGTAAACGTGATCAGAGTAATTGGGTATAAATCGAGAAATTGGAACTATGCTTTTTGCATCTAAAATTCAGACAGTACCCTTCTCGAAAATGTGCTTAGGCTCGGGAATTCTGACCGTTTCCCCGGCTCTGATTTTTGGTGACTTGTCCAATTGTGCGAGTCCTTCGCCGTACACCCTCTTCCACACCTCCCTCGCATTGGCGTCGCTGATTTCGTTGGGTCTAAGGCCGGTCGCGCGGCACACCGAGTTGTTGATGGCACTCAAAAACTTTGGCAGCACATCCACCCAAACCGAAGTGTTGTTGGCGGAAAAATATTTGTACAGCCGAGTCTTTAGGGTGCGGATGGCACGCTCCGCCACGGCGGCCTTCTTCTTTGAACTGGTCTCAAACTTTTGAATGCCCTTCTCCGCGTAAAACTCCTTCAACGGTTTTGCCACAAACTCCAGCCCTCGATCGGTGTACATTGTGTCTGGCACCCTTGGCATTTGCTCAAATAGCTCTTCAAAAGCTTATGTTATCAATTAATTCACTGTTTCGGGAATGAAATTATAAAATCTTTACATGAAATGCAAAGAAAATTAGCACCTAATCAATTGTGTTCAATTAATTTGTGAATTTTCCTTTTTTAGCTATGTAATAAATATTATAAATTCTTTTTTATAACACATCTAATAGAAATTAAATCAAAATTACACTTGCCGTTCAATAACTAATATTTTAAAATTATTTTATTTTATCAATCACTGAGCTTTTTTGTGGAACGCCCACACTGAGCTTTTTTGTGGAACGACTCAGCACGGGTCTAAGCATAGCTTTTCTTTACAAAAATCCAGGTTCAGGAAAAATACATGTTGCTAAAAATGGCGTGAACCTCTGGACCTAGGCAAAAATCCACGCCTGGATAAGAGAGGGTGGAGCTTAGAGCCAATTTTTTAAAAGACAATAAGATTTGGAGAAAATATATTCAAACAAATGAGAATAATGAAGACATATATATTTCTTGTTCAAAATGTCGTTATTTTCGCGAACAAGAAAAAAATGTTAATAAGGCGTTCAATTGACCAGGCCAGGTCCGAGTCGATAAACTCTCGGCCCGTCTTTGGGTTAATGATTTTCCCACGGTCAGTTGCGCCGAATCTCTGCGGATCAGACATAATGATGAGGTTGATAGAGAACTTCTAAGAGAAAATTATAAATTTGAGTGCCGCTTTCTTATTGGTCCTGGGTGATCGGCTGCTTCCCTGCGTCTGGCTTGTTGGGGTTAATAACTTTGGCACTTCAATTTCTTCCTCTTCATCTTCGTCGGTAACCATCACGGACTTGTCCTTCGGTTCGTCCGGACCAGGCCGTACCTGCACACCCGTATCCACTGTTTTATTTAGCAGTTGAGCGCCGTTGCTGAGCTGTACCCGGACGGGCCGCTCTTTATGTTCCTTGCGTATCTTCAGGTACCGGCGCAGCTGCTGGTTGTACATTGCGTTCCGTTCGCTGACGTTTCCCTTCCGCTTCTGTACTGCAGCGGTCACCTGTCGTTTGACAAAGCCCAAGTTTGTCCGCTCAGCAATGTCGTCGTCGTCGTCATTCTTTGTCTCCCTCGCTGCAACCAGCCCCTTGTAGTGCTCGTACGGCAGCAGAATAAGTTTATTGCCCATTATTGCTGCGCGAAAGCAGGTATCGGGCAGCCTCAATCAGAATGGGGGCCAACAAAGGGGCAAAAAGTGATCCGCCTGACTGCTGCACTAGTTTTCGCGCACCCCTCTCGCTTCGCACACGTGCCAACTGTCTGATGTCTTTTGCAAATGGCGCAAGTCTCTGCTTTTGTTTCCTGCTCAGACAGAAACTCCCGTTTTTGATTGGATGCATTGCAGCGATTGGGAGAGTGAATATTTGTTTAAATTTGTGATTTATAGATTAATAAAAATTAGCTTAAATACTCAAAATTTTACTATGACATTCTTATGTTATCAATTAATTCACTGTTTCGGGAATGAAATTATAAAATCTTTACATGAAATGCAAAGAAAATTAGCACCTAATCAATTGTGTTCAATTAATTTGTGAATTTTCCTTTTTTAGCTATGTAATAAATATTATAAATTCTTTTTTATAACACATCTAATAGAAATTAAATCAAAATTACACTTGCCGTTCAATAATTAATATTTTAAAATTTATTTTATTTTATCAATCACTGAGCTTTTTTGTGGAACGCCCACACTGACAAAGGAGAGGTACCCAAGTGACATAAAATTTTTTTTATTTTTGCTAAATGAAGCTTCTGGCCGAGATATGAAGCTTTTCCTTTTTGACATATCAATATCATTTTCAAAGAATGTAAAGCCATTCTTGGCCTCAATGTCACCCATCAAGTCATCGTAAACAATCAGACAAGGCTTTGGCAGCTTTTTCAGCATCTCGTCAGACGGGGCACCTGCGTGGGGGACAACTCCCTGCCGCTCCAGATCGGGAATCTGCGTCGAGTACTCACCGTATGCCCATACTAAATAGCAACAGCCCACTGCACAGAAACCCCCTTTGCACATACCTATTGCCTTGGGCGGCGGGTCAAACATCACGTTGGCATGCCGTAACAGGCGAAGGACCAGCTGGGTCTTGCCCGATGAGGACGGACCGCTGACAATAATCCCCGAAGGGATGGGAAAAGCGAGTTCACTTTCGTTTATTCTTGGGTAGTCCATCAGAATATCAACAATAGAAAGAAAAATGGACAAGTGTTTATGCCATCTGAGTCATTTCCTTTTGTTCTTTTACACCGTCTTCCAAGCTTGGGCCGGCGGCGTGCACCTCCGGGTGTCGCAGCGGCAGCGTGAACACCTTGTTCCGGGCCCTAATGCGGAATTTCGCACGATCGGCAAAGTCCACTTAAGAAAAGAGTCAAACTCTGACATACACCTGCAGCTTACCAATTGCATCAAACGGCACAAAGTTCTCGCCGTCTGTCTTTAGCCGATTCGAAAAGATGGTCACCCCCTCGGGCTGGATGATGTAGTCCAGCTCAACAGTTCCGCTTCTACAGCTCGAGCACCGCCCGGGCTGGTCCCATGGCACAAACCGAGGCGTTTGCAGGTGCCGCGGGCAGTACACCGTGACGCCCATTGTGTTGACGGCGAACTCAATCTCCGGGAATTCGCCCAACTTTTCCGATTGCCGCACACGCTTCATTGATCAGTAGAGTGTTGATTGCCACCCACTGCGAAAGTTCAAGTAGTCCAGGTAGTCCGTTTCAGCGGCAGGTCTTTCGACGGGTTGACTCTCCGCGCCTTCCTCAACGGCCAACAACTCTGAAAATGATTATTGATTTTTTTTATTATGTTCATTGTTCCCTACTTTATATTTAGAATTTTATTTGTTTAATTATTTAAATGAAAAATATATTGAAATAAAAATTAATAAATATTGTAATGTTTTCCTTGTAAAATTGAATTTATTTATATATAAAATTTCATTTGATTAATTAATTAGCAACTAATAATGCAATTAATTTTTACCTCGTTAAATTTGTGGAGATTGTACCCCAAATGTCCTCTAAAAATGTATTGTCGTTTTCGGTCCATCAGATTAATTATGCTTTTCACAAAAAATTTTTTCATCTATCATAAGAATCATATAATTATTTTTTAAACGAATTTTCTTTAATTTAAGGTAATGCATTATTTCAAATTTTTAGTTATTTATTTATAAAGCACTCTTCTATAATAATTTTAATACACTTGTCTAACCTTTTTCAGAATTTTTAAATTTAGGGTTTCACTGTGTGTTTGAATTGGCGCCCTTTTGTATCTTTCTCTAACCACTACTCTCTCGTCTATGTGTTTGTGGATGGGCGTGGCCTATCGATTAAGAAGGGACAGCCCGTCTGGAGGTCGCTGCGCGCTAACACCCCTCTCACTATCAATCAATAATTACGTGTTTTTTTCGCAGGTTCATTTTATGCTTTTAACAATTATAATCATAAACTATTTCTTAATCGTAATGGCCCCGAGAAAAATCAATGATCAATTGGTGTTTGAGAACAAAAGTAATCATTTTTTGAGTTTTTTATAATAATTTTAAATTTTTTTAAATTTAAAGAAATGGATGAGTCGAAACGGGAAAATTTTTCCCCTCAAAATGATGATGACGTCATCACAATTGGAGACAACAACAACACTCAAACACTGCTTGACCTGCAACCGGGGCCCTCAAAAAGGGGACGCAAGCCTCGCTTGGACAAAATCCATGAGGAAATTGCTTCCGCAATGAAGAAAGCAAAAGCCATGGAAGCTGAAGGCTCTTGAATGATACCAAGATCGTTGGATTTGGTTGGAAAATAAAAAAGTTATAGTCAAAAAACATGTGCTCGTACGAAAACGGCCTGGTCCGAACAAAGGCACTAGACGCTTTTCGTCAATACTAATTTGTAAGTTTTTATTTTTTCACAATAGAATATTCTTATTACTTTGATAATAATTTTTTAACTAAAGAAATAGTTTTTAAATGGTAACTTTAATTCAACGATTAATTTCTATTTAAATTTCACCATTTTTATAATATTCCCACTTTTGAATTTGCATTTTAGTTTTGATTAATTAAAGTTGTTTATTCATTGTTAAAAAATTTAATGAAGCACCTAAAGAAGGATGAACCGGCAACGACGACGACGACGATGGCAAAGAGTTTCCGCTGGATCAAAGATGGGGGAAAGTGAACCGAGATGGCACACCACGATATAAGGACGATCTCATTTTGAAGAATTTATACTTGTTGATCAAATGACAAACTCTTTCTTTGTAATTTTGCCGAGCAATACGCCAGGCTTTGTTGGAAATAAAACAAACAAATTCAAAGTGCACTTGCCAAAGAAGTTGTTGTTCGATGGGGCCGGGTGGATGGTTGGACTGTCAGGCATAATTTACCCAAACAGGGATAAAAAATCATGGCTATTGGGTCCGATTTTTGGCTTAAGTTGGGCAAAGCTGGGTACATCAGACCGACAATATGTGATTGTTCACCTGCACGACGGCCGAAAATACCGTTTCCGTGTGCCAAAGGGAAGTTTTCTCTCGCCACAGCAGCTTGAGAGGGGCATTCATCATGGCATGATTGCCGAAGTGGAACGGCTGTTGACACGAAAAAGGTCCGCACCGGTGCATGCAAGTTTTGGGAACATTGACGACGACGATGAGGAGGAGGGCGAGATTCTTGACGTCTCGTTTGTTGAGGAGGAAGAAGACAATACGGGCGAAGCGCCCTTAAACCCACTTTCATATTTGGCCAAGCAATCAGCGGCTCAACAAGAAACGTTGCGGCATGAAAAATGGGCACAAGAAGAGAGAAAGCGAAGGGAAGAGGAGCAGAGAAAGCAGCGAGAAAATGAACGTAGACGGCGAGAAGAAGAGGAGAGGCGTCGTAAGACAGAAGAAGAAGATAGAAGGAAGACTGCAGAGAAAGCAGCCAAGGAAAAGAAGGCAAAGGAAGAGAAAGAGGCAAGTGAAAAGAAGGCAAGGGAGGAAAAATTGGCACGGGAAAAGAAGGAAGAGCAAAGAATAGCAAAGGAAAAGAAAGGCGAGAAAGAGACCAAGGATAAAAAGGCTGAGGAGGAGAGAGTAGCAAAGGAAAGAAAGGCAGAGGATGAGAGAGTGGCAAAAGAAAGAAAGGCAGAGGAAGAGAGAGTGGCAAAAGCGGAAGCGGAGAGAGCGGAAAACGAGACCAAGAAAAAGCAAGAGGAGGAAAAGCAGTTGGAAGAGCTTAAACGACAGCAACAGGCCATAAGAAAGCAAAAAGAGTTGGAGCTGCTCAAAGAGTTCAGACCGTGGCGAGGCGGGTACATGAGGCTGGTGCACGGCAAAGACCCAACCCCCGACGTACACTATCTGCACGAAACGGATGATTACCACTTTGTGAATGCTGTACACAAGTACCGTGTCCGGCACTCAGAGCTCCCCTGGGAGGCGCCCGAGTTTAACCCATCCGCGCACATCCAACAGAATATTGGGGAGTTCCGTGAGCTGTTTGAGCAAGAGGTGTACGATGAAAACTATGCGGTGAAAACGCGAGAGGAAAAGGAGGAGCTGATCGAGCTGGTCAAAGGGTTCCGCTTTTACTTCACCGAGCAAATTGGCAGATTTGAGCTCAAAGTTTTCAACGGGAAAATTTCGCACATTACGCTGACTGATCAACTGGCCTACGTGTTGGGCTATGAACAAGAGCAGCAGATCAGAAATGAAGAGCTTGCAAAATATGCGGTTGATTTGGGTGGTGGTGTGAGCCACCTGTGCATTTACCTGAACAGTGGCGTCATTGAGAGCATGATTGTCGGCAACACCTTTGCCAATCTGCTCCAAGTGATTGCCGTTGAGGGAAAGTCGGGTAGTGTGGTAGAGAAGGACTTCCAGGCGCCGTTGTTTCACAAAATCATAGCAAGGGAGGTGGATGTGCTTGACGTTGAGATTCGCACTCTGACCGGGAGGTTAGGCTCTTCAGCAGGGCAATTATTTCTAATCACTTATTTAAGGGAGGTGCCATTTGAGTTTGGCCAAGTTGTTTTGACTCTTCAGTTTAAAAAGGTGTTAACGTTCTGAGAGAGATGGTTCGCGTGATTTTTGACGGCTCAAATTTACGGCTCGAGAAAATTTATCCGCAAAGTGGAGGCGGTGGACCGATCAGCGTCTTTGAGGGGGCACCAACGTTTCAGCGGGGATACGGTTATTTCTTGGGTGTCCCCGACAGAAGGGAGCAGGAGTTGGCTCTGTGCTGCGCAACCTGTGGCGCTACCTTCGTCCAATGGTCACAGCGGCACGACCCGAGAATAATTGCTTTAAATTGCAAAATTTTCATAAAAAACTATCGCATTTAATTTTTTTTACATATATTTGAATTTTTTTTAAATTTTTCCGTTTCATATATTCATAATTAGTTTATTATGCTTATGTAGTTTTCCATCAGTGTCCATATTTTTTGAAAAAGGGGCGCGGAAGAAGGAAGAGAAGAGGAGGCGGGAAAAAAGCTGAAATCATTTTGAAACCCTCAGACGTTGTTGGACAAACTGTTCCCCAAAAAGCTCTGTTAAAGAAGAAAAGATTTGACTCACTCGGTTATTATTAGCAAAATGTTGTATAAAAAAGTGGATGCGTCAAGTGCTGAGGTGGCAAATGCGGGGCTGGACTTCTTCACCATACCCCCAACGAGCTGCGCTGTGTCCAACTCCAGCTACAGGGAGTACCTGACGCTGAACCCAATAAGCTCTAGGCCCTTTCATTTTAAGGCAGGTGGTTTTCACATACAATAGCAGACAAATCCGTTGGTTCAGATCCACCCAATCACCAGCTATGTAGACCTTAGCAAGGTGTTTGTGTGCACAGAGTTCAAGCTCAAAAAAGTGGCAGATGATGGGGTTGTGGTTGATGTGCCGGCAAACGCAGCGGTCGGCCTTATCCAAATGCCCGGCGCAACGTTCATCCGGAACCTGAAAGTGCACATCAACCAGCGGGAGGTGTACGACTCAAACCAGCTGTACAGCTACAAGGTGTTCCTGGACACCGAGCTCAGCTACCCTGTAACGGCAAAGGATTCATACTTTGGCGTGGCAGGCTATTTCCGTGACAGTGACCCGACCAAAGTAAACGATCGAAGGAAAAAGGCGGTGGAGGAGAGCAAGGGCTTTCAAGCGATAAGCAAGCTGAGCGCCGACATATTCAACCAGGACTTGTACATGATCAGCAATGTTGAGATTGACATTGAGCTCGCCCTGCAGTCGGACGATTTTATGATACATCAGGAAGCCGCAAATAGGGACAAGTACACGCTTGAGATTGTCGACTGCAGGCTGATAGTGAAGACGGTTGATCTGATGGACGGACTCAGCCTTGACATTGCAAAGAAGTTGGACCTGGAGCCCGCCAGATACGGCATCCGGAAAACGCTGATGAAGTCGCTGTTCATTACCGGTGGACGATACGATTTTTCTGCCAATCTGTTCACCGAGGAAGTGCCACGGAGGGTCATCATTGGGCTGGTGCCCAACCAAAATTACATTGGGCACAATCAGAAGAACCCCTTTTACTTCAACCACCACAACGTAAGTGCCGCTTTGACATGTATTTCTGGCAGAAAAAATGTTCAGGTGCGGGATATTGAACTGACCGCCTCTGGCAGGACATACCCACAGTTTCCGTACAACTTGGACTACAAGAACAACAGGTACGCAAGGGCGTACCATGACACCCAGGAGCACCTTGGCATGGCCTGTACAACTGAGAGCAACGGGATCAGCTACAGCATGTTCAAGACTGCCTACTGCCTCTATGTCTTCCAAATGACCAATGCGCAGGAGGACTCGCCGGGCTTTGAGCTGATCAAGGAGGGCTGTACAGCGGTGAACATTCGGTTTGCCGAAGCGGTTCCGAACGAGGGGGTCACTTTAATAGCCTATGCCGAGGCTGACGGGCTCATTCTGATTGACCGGAACAGATCAATCACTAGTGACCTTACAGTATGAATGGTGAGAATTATTCCTCCGATTTTGTTCAAATGCCCTCCTCCAATGCTGCACACGAAGGGATTGTACTGTGTTTTCCGGATGTGATCGAGAAGTCGCCAATCAACTTTTTTCTCTGCCTCATCTACCTGTTTGGTGCAGCAGGTACTGCGGCTGCGGGATTTTACCTGTTTTTGAGGGAGAGGCGGATTCGTCGCAGGAATGGACAATCGGTTCATCGACAGAGCTCTCTTTGAGAACCGGGCGACGAGAAAATATTTTGTTGGCACATTTCCGGCCGACCGATTGCCAAAGTGCACGAAATTTCCCTGCAGTCTAATTGTCAATTTGGTGAGTGCCAAAAAATACATTAAATAAATTTTGCCACTTCAGGACCCGTCGGGAATGCCGGGAACCCATTGGTGCGCAATATGGGCGCGTTCGCCGGGGGTGGCCTACTTTTTTGACTCCTATGGCGAGATGCCAAACGATCTGATCAAAAAATATTTGGCAAATAATTTTCGGAAAATTTATTTTAATCGAAGAAAATTTCAATCGATTTTCTCTAATGTTTGTGGTCATTATGTTTTAGTTTTTATTTATTTTATGTCCTTAGGATTTGATTTTGAGTTTATTATGCAATTTTTGAAAAGGCCAAGTAATTCGGATGAATTTGTTTATGAATTTGTGAAACACAATATACAATAAAAATTATTTTAAAATTAAATCAATCATCATCTTCATAGGAAACGGGAACAAAAAATCCAAAAAAGGTAAAAGCACATGACGCCAAAAACGATTCAAATCCACATAACCCATTGTATTTATCATAGTGCTCAATCATCACGCGTGTACTTGTTCCGTCTTCGTTTTCGATGTGTCCTTTCACCTGTGGGGTTTTGTTTTATTTATTTATTTAATTAATTGACCTCATATTTTAAAAATACCTGGAGGCAATCCTCAAACTCGAAAATGTAGAGCCGATGGCCTGAGCCCACTGATTCCATAAGAACACAGGCATCCAGGTGCTCATCGCGCCTTGAGCTATTTAAAAAAAATTATTAAGAAAATTTTCCGTGACAAACCCAAGCCGTGGAACCGGCAGAACACAATCATACTCTTGGGCTGTTCGCTCAATAAAACGGATGCATTCGGACAAGCGGAAGTCTTCGTTTGCCATTTAAATAAAAATTTCAAAAATGAATTAAAATTATAACATAAAAATGCGGATCAATATTTTGGTTGTAAACAAAAAATAATTAAACAGAATTATGCAAACAATTTACTGCTCTGAATAGGCAACAAATAAACACATTCAATGGCACATCAAGAAACAAATGCCAAAAGTGCGCAGGAATGTGCAAAAGTGATCAACTCCGTTTCGCTTATCGAGATACATCGTCTCGATGCTCATCACAAATTCCCCTTGCTTCACCACACCGTCAACCTGTATAGCGCTACCATCTTCCGAAACGTAGATTAGCCGCGGTTTGTCCCTGTGTTCGAACACGTATCGCTTGTGCTGCTCGTCAAATGGCACAGGTGTCTCACAGTCGAACAGTATGGCAAATGTATGAAATGTGGCCAAACAGTCGGCAAGTGCAAACGAAAACAGGCCCATGGCTTGGCAAATTCCCTAAACAAAATCAACAATTAGCATAAGCCAAAATGGAAAAATTAAAAAATTTAAATAATTCAAAACAAAACCCACTCCTTGTGACAGACGATCCAACATCTCAAGCAGCACCGGTGCTTCATCTTCCACAAACTCATTGCGCTCTTGTGCCAGCGGGTACGGTCCATCGAGTACAGGTGGCTGCGAGTTTTCGTCACGGTTTTGGCTCATGATTTGTTTTTGTGTCTAAAATTTTAAAAATTAATTCTTTAAATTTGAACAAATATTTATTTTGTTGAAAAAACACAAAATGGTAAAAATTGGGACAATAAAAAAATTTTTTTAACAAAATTTGGAGTGATAGATGCAAAATAATTCGTAATAAATGGACAAATAATAAATAAATTTTGGCGAAATTATTATCAGACTGGTGTCAAATTACATAAATGAATGGCACAGCGGTGTGGCGCAAGACAAATTCCAGACAATCTTTTTAATTTTTAACGAAAAGATAAAAGAAACGGTGTCAAATTACACAAATGAGCAGGTGTGAGGGAGGGGCAACGTAAAGATGTGAAATTAAAAATTATTGGTCAAATAAACAAACGCCCAACACCTGAAAGGGTGCTGTAATTATTTTTGAGGAGATAAAAAATTAACAGACAAATCAATAATTAAACTTAAATGTATTTGTTAATTCACTGAAAAATATTTATATTATTTTAGAAGTAATAAAAAATTTATTTTAGGAATAATAATTAATTAATTAACCTTTTAATTATTTTAATTTCTAAATTATATTTTATTATACGGTCCCCCATTTCTTTTTGCTTTTAAAAGAGAAAATTGTGAATTCAATAATTGATTTGTTTATTTGACCCCCTCCCCCTTCTCGCCGCCTGCTCTCGCCCCCCTCCCGCCGCTGGTGACGTCAATTTTTCCCTTTATGAGAGCAAATTAATGTTTATCATCCATTGCCAATGTGGCCGAGTGGTTAGTGCGTCAGTCTGGCCGCCCCCCTGGGGTTCGGATCCGCTTGGTGCGGGGAATTTTTGGAGAATTTTAAATGAATTTAAATTCAACGTCTTTGACCTTTAAGATGTTTAAAATAATTTAAAATTAAATTTTAATTAAAATAATTTGCATAAAGTCGCGCAGTCAAAAAAGTCGCGCACCCCTTGCAATAGGTTTGGGTTTCCAAGAAAAAGTCGCGCAATAGGTTTTGGCTTCAGTACTGAAAAGTCTGGCGCTCAGATGGCCCGCGCTCACTTGGCGGCGCTCAAATGGCTGGCGCTCAGTTGGCCATGCACCCCTCCCACACCTATGGGGGGCTACCGTAATCCGGACAAAAGCCAATTAAAAATATAGCTAAACTCACACAGTAATTAAGAATATAATATAATCATTTGTTAGTCATGCGATTGATTATTTCGTAGAATATTATTATCAGGTATTATTTTACAAAACGTCGGTCATTTAAAAAAATATCGCTCTGTAATTTTATTCAAATAAATTAATTTGAAATTTTTTGAAAATTTTATTATTCCGTATTATGTATATTTTTAATATGATATGAAAGAAATTTCACATGATTCCGCTGATGTATTCCGTAAATTATAATGTTTCATTAAAAAATTTTCCAAATTCGACTAGTTTTTTTTTTGTTGTAAAATTGGCGGGGTTTTTTAGGTTTTTGCTTCATTTTTTTGATTTTTTCAATTTTATAAAATTAGTTCATGACTTTTTCAGCAATTGCGCAACGACTTTTGGATGGACATTTTCCCTTTTTTGACCGTCCTCAACTCGGCCTCAAATTGTCACTGATTTCGCCCCGTTTCCGATGTGCTGGTGGACAAATTTCAATGGCAAAGCGGATTGATGCTGTAAGTTTTACCTTTTTCAAAAATACAGTGACTTAATTCGAGTATGGAAAATTGTAAATTGCTTGGAGAGGATAAATTTAATCTAAAATTATTTTAATACAATAATATTTATTTCAACATAACCTTATTAATGGTTAGATTTTTAATTGATTTGTGTCTCTTTATTTATTTTTCAATATGCGTCGATTTTAAATATTTTGGTATCCTTGAAAATTGTTTTTATAATAAAGCAATAATCAATATTAAAATTTTTTCATTTAATTTATTCATTAGTATATTTTTTTATTATTTTTTTAATATTTACAATCTTAAAATCTCTTATAATTTCTCGCTTAAATCTAGATCACTAAATTTTGTAAATGTCTTTTCTTTTTGCTTTACTCTTCTAAATTTGATATTTATTGCCTCTCAAACTTTTATAATTTTTAAGGATATTTCCTTTAATCTAATAACATTTTATTCTTCTCATAAATAATTAAATTCATTTTCATTCCACTTGACCAAGTTCATAAATTATTACCTACATTTTGAAAATATATATATATTATTCCATTTTTGGTGAGGCTTTCGTTTTATCAGATTTTTTAAATTTAGTTATAATTTTTAAATATATCATTTCCCATTTTGTAATTTTGAATTTCTTTGACTAAATTCCTGTAATTTTAATTTCTTAATTCTTTTAATTTCTAATTATAATAATTTTTTTCATAAAATTCTTTCCCATGAAGCATACTGTGTGTTTACTTGGGTAATTAAACCTATCTTTTTTGTTACTTTCACAAAAAAAGTTGCTATAATCAATTTTTTTCATTGTTTTGAATTTCATTTTTGTCCTTTTAAATTATTTTCCTTAACATTTTAAAATCATTTGTGTTTTACCGTTAATCGATATTATTTAAAATTTAAGCTAGAAAAATAAGATAAATTTCATTTTTCTAATTTATTTTTTAATTTATCTTCCATTTTGAAATTTTGCATTTATTTTATTTAATAAGTAAAAATTGTTTATTGGATTAAAAGATTTTTCTATTAATACGTACTTTATTTCTGTATATTTGGGATTTTAATTCTTTGGCTTCAGAATCCATTTACATTTATTGCTCCTTTTCCATCCCTTCCCATCCCTGTTCTCATCCATTCTCCACACATTCCTCCCTCCCCTCCCTTTATCCGTCAGAAATTGATTTTGTCTGCTGGGGTCAATTGGGGGAGGGAAGCATTCTGCTGCAATTGGGCACAAATGCCATTATTAGGGATCGTATTTTTAGTGGCAAAAAAATCCCAAAATAATTAACTAAATAGTGACAAAAAAATGCCAAAATAGTGGCAAAAATAGTGGCGAAAAAGTCCGAAATAGTAACGAATAGTGACATAATTTTCAGCAAAAAATTAAGCATTTTAACTGGTAGCAGTGCAAATGTGGTACATTTCTATTCCAATATTTTCTTAGCGAATATTGAGCTTTGTTGTTGCATTAGAAAATTCTTTTTTAATATAACTATTTAAATTTTAGTTTTTTGAGATTTTCATAAAAATATTTTTATTTCGTATTTATTTTTATTTATAATGTATAAATTGGGTTAAAAAATAATAGTTTTATAATACTATATTTAAACAATTTAATTTATTTATTTTTTTTTATTTAGGCGTTGTATTCGCTTTAATTTTAAATAAATGTTTTTATTATTTTCTGTTTATACCAAGTTGGATTACTTCAATTTTATAAAAATGCCTTTTTATTTTGTTGTTTTTTCATTTCATTGTTTCATTTCTTTATTATTCGCTTTTATTTTCAATGTTTTATATATTTTGCTGTATTTGATTTGGATTATCATTTTAGTTATATTTGTATTCTTTTTCGGCTATTTCATTTTTGCCGTTTTCTTCGATTTTTATATTTCGTATATTTGCAAAAAAAAAATTTATAATAAAAAAACAATTTTAAAAATATATTTTGAATTTTTAAATTAATTTATCATTAATATTTGCTTCATTCTTCAAAAATGACCTAAATCTCGATTAAATTTTGAAGATCACAAAGAGTATATATAATCCATTAAATTAATAACATCAATTTATTTATTTTTTTTATAATTCTTCTTTCTCATTTTTCCTTTCCCGAAGTCTTCCTGGTTTTACTTTAAATAATTATTTATTTGTGCTTTAGTTTTATCTGTATTTAAAAAAATTAATTGTTATTTTTTTAATTTTGGCATTTCCACTTTTTTTAGATTATCTTTATATTTTGAATTAATTTAATAATAACGATCAAATAACAATGCAAAAAATCTCGAAATATGAAGAGTGGGTCTCGTCAGTATGGCTCGTTCAATTGAAAATAAATATTAGTGCAAGGTGTTTAGGCCAATTATCATAGCACAGAAATTCATATTTTTTATAAGTTTTGTAATTCTTTATATGCATTTTTTCTTGTTTTAATTATGTCTGCTTTTTGGTATTCTTTCTTAAATTCCTTTTTAATCGAGTATCCCTGAAGATAATAACCAACATAGTCGCTTGATAGCTTTAAAAAGATGCAAATTTTCTGCTGTATAGTTGGGATTTTTGTTTAAAATTTTATTTTCCTACTTTAGTCTTTAAAATAATCTGACTAATAGTTTTATAAACTCATAATATAATTTTATTGTCCCTTCTTATATTGCTAATTTATTTAAATAACTGCATTAAATAATTTATAGCCATTACTCCGAAGGTGGACCGCACCAAAATAATAGTAATTGTGAAAACGAAACCGAATTTCCAGGGCATAATAAATAATATTTAAATTTTAATTAAGTATTCAATTAAATTTGTATTAAACTGATGATTTTATTTCTTTTTCAAAATTAATTAAAAGAATATTTAAAGTTTAAAATTTAATATCCAATTTTTCCTTTTAAATGTAATTTCCTACAATTTATGCATCTATTCTTCAGATGTAAAGCCGGTTGCTGATGAGATATTATTTTTTTATTCATAAGTTTCTTATTTCCATATAATAGAGCAGCCTTTCATTTGCTTTAAGAAACCCTTGGAGTAATGCTGGTCATTTCTAGATTTACCTAAGTGATTTTCATCTCAATAATGTCATCATATGAGTTTTTTTCAACTTCCCATCCATAATCAGTTTTTTCAATTGTTTTTTTTGTTAAATGTTTTATTATTTTATAAAATATTATTTGCTGTTCTCTTCTGTATTTTGAATACGAATCGAGTAACACATTCTTTAATACCAAATTTCGTTTTTTTTCATGTACTTGAACTATTTAAAAAAAAAATTATCGCTCTGTAATTTATTTTATTTAAATATAAATAAATTTTAATTTTTTTATATTTTTAATATGATATGAAAGAAATTTCACATGATTCCGCTGATTTATTCCGTAAATTATAATGGTTCATTACTAATCAAATTTGTAGTATTTTTTTCTTTTATAATAATTTTTATTTATCTATAAGTTAAACACTTTTGGTTAATCTGTTTCATTTCAAACTTTGAGCATTTGATTTTTTTTTTCAAAAAGCAATCAAGCATCCAGTAAAACGGTAGAAGTTGAACAGAATTATTTGTTATGTAAATAACTGGTTTGCCTATATTAAATTTAGACACTGATCTCTAATTAAAATGAATATTCCTTATGCGAATTAATTCGTTTATTTTAAAATGGAATTGGAATAATTTTAAGTACAGCGAATGTGACGCGAGTTAAAAAATGAATGTAACTCAACGTTTAGAAGATTGAGTTTAATACAACTAAAAACTGTAGAAAAAATATTTGTTAACTTATATGTTTTACTCCCTAAAAATCCTTAATTATGAGCAAATAAAGCTTTAAAAATAGAGAAAAATCAGGAGAATTTTATGAGATTTATTTAGGTTTTCTAACATCAATATGAAAAAAGTTATTCCAGAAAGTCTGGAAATTTTAGATTTTTCAGAAAAAAATTCGTTACTGCCTTCTGAAAAGCTATTGTTGAAAAGTAAAAATACTACAAAAATCTGCAATTTTTTTCTCTATAATATAAATTTTATTTTACATTTTTATCACATTTTTGCGAATTGTTACAAAAATAAAAGTGATTTTGAGATTCGGGACCAAAGGGGGGAGCACATGATTTTTGAGTGGAAAAATTTTTCTCACAAAATTCTTCCAAAAATATGTATTTAGGGGTTATTTGGGCCGCTGATCACGAATATGTAATCAGTTTTTACTTTTGACATCGTTTAGACCTCAGAATCCCTGTGTGATTGGGGATTCTGAGGCATCATTTTTTTTGGTGGGGCGAAGTTCGAATCCGCGCGGTGTATATTATTTTCTATGTATTTTTGGGTTATTTTTAATGTTTTAATTCATTTAAAAGAGTTTTTATCTTAATAAAAATAAAATTTTTTAATTTAAATTAAATTGTTTTTTTGTGAAAAATGTTTTAAATTAAAATAATAATTTATTTACTTTTATTAAAGAACTCCTGTATTTTTTAAATTAGAATTTGTAAAATTATTTCAATTTAAATAAATATTCAATCCTTGAATGAAAAATAACAAACAATTAAGATTTAATTTTCTAATCAAGATAAGATTCTTGTTATGCTTTTATATTTCTCTTATAATAAATCAACATTTTCTAGCCTTCCGTGAGTTTGCCTTGATAATCAATTATTTTATGTAGGAAAATGTTTTTCCATCGCCCTTGTTAATGGAGGATCAATGAAATCCATGTCGCTGACTTTGACTTAAATTTATAATCATTTTATCTCAACATAAGGTTGCGAAAAAATGCATTTTGCTCTTGGCCATAAATTTTTAACTGGTAATTATGTGAGCGTTTTAGGTATTTAACAACATTAATTTATAAATCATTGTAATTTTTTGCTTCCTTTATACGTCCCACGTCTTCACAGCAAAAAATAATCTCCTTTTGTTGGCAACTTTACGTCCAAGGCCAACAAAAATTGAAAAACGGGCGCGAAGCGCCTAACAAGCTAAACAACGGGCGCTAAGCGCCCGTATGAGTTCAACAAATTAAAAAAACGGGCGCGAAGCGCCCGTCTTGAGCCTCGATGTGGACTAAAAACCTCTAATAATTTTTTAAAAATTCAAAAAAACAAAAATCTTCCAAAAACATGTCTTTAGGGGTTATTTGGGCCGCTGATCACGAATACGTGATCAGATTTTACTTTTGACATCGTTTAGACCTCAGAATCCCTGTGTGATTGGGGATTCTGAGGCATCATTTTTTTGGGGGGGGGGTGCGAAGTTCGAAGCCGGGCGGTGTACATTATTTTTCTTTGTATTTTTTGGGTTAATTTTCATTACTTTTAATAAATCTCTTCTAATCGCTGTTGTACCTCTTCTAATCACTGTTGTACCACTTCTAATCACTGTTGTACCTCTTCTAATCACTCTTCATTCAAATAAAATATAAATGCAGATTCCAACATACGATAAGATAGAATTGAAATGTAATAGCTGTTGTACCACTTCTAATCATTATTAATATTTTAGCAATACTTTATGCTCTATTGCTTGTTAAGCTGAAAAATTTCTATTTTCAAATATAAAAAACATTAAATAATTGTAAGCAAAATAATTTAAATTAAGATGAACTAAAATATACGAAGATTTCATAATGAAAAAATATAAATTCTAATAAAAATTATAAAAAATTTTTCATATAATTCTGTTTTAACGGCATTAAAAATAAACGTCATATTGTATTTAACGCATAAAATTACCCTAGAAAAATTATTTTAAAAATTTTTCAAGGGGGGGTGACAAAAAAAATAAGGACCTTCAATTATTTAGAAAATATACATACCCTTATAAACTTTACTTACAATAACTTTCTTTTTATAATATTTATATAAGTTGTGTCATTTATATTTTAAAGAAATCATATTATAAACCAAAAATAGGGGAATAAAATTGATAGTATTAGTAAATTGCTTATTAAATAATTTAAAATTATAATTTTTTAAATATTATTATATAGTCACTTCTTTATAGAATGCTTCTGATATGGTATTTTTCTCACCATTAATAATATTTTTTTACAATCAACTTGTAGTCAACACCAAAACTTGGTATATTTTCCTTTGAAGTTTTGATTCATAAGAGAGTTTTTATAAACATAATTTAATATAATTTTTTTTGATTTTTTAGAAAGTTTATTTTATCTTTTTAAAAATTATTTCGTGTAGTAATTTAATTTATATGCATTTATATATTACCTTTTTGTGCTTTTTATTAATAAATGTGGGATGGCGTTTTTTTGACATTTATATTTAATTTTAAATGATTTTTTAATTATGATAATGCATTGAATTAATTTTATCAATACCTTAATCTTTAAGTTCTTTTATTTATTCTTTTTAAAAATAAAAGTCTCAACTTATGTTCGTAAAAAAAGTGTTTTTCCTACTATAGCCCTATTTATTACTGTATAGTTAATAATTTTTCATTTGTTTTAAAAGAAATAAAATTCTTACATATTTCTATTTATTTAAGTTAATACTTTTTTTTATTTTGCTTATATCTATTATTATTATTATGTAAAATTATAAGATATTTTTAAGTAAATAATCTCTTCAAATCACTGTTGAACCTCTTTTAATCACTCTTCTAATCGCTGTTGTACCTCTTCTAATCACTGTTGTACTCCATTAATAGTTATTTTTGCTTTGGAATAACTCAAATTATTAATTTTCAAAAAATATCTTTTATTTCAATCTCAGATTTTTATCTCGTACATTAACGTCTCATCTATTTCAATTATGTGACCGAACCCTAGTAAGATTATTTAAAAAATAATAACATAATAAATAAGTTAACTAGCAATAACCTTTTTATTTAAAATTTATTTGAAAATAATATGGAATAACTGTTTAGCATTTTAAGCATATTTTTACATTAATAATATTTTTATTAGAAATTTTTTAAATTATTTATTCTTAATAAAAATATTTATCAAATTGTCGTTAAAAATTATGGGAAATTTTGTTCTATCATTATTTTTCTGTAACTATTTGTTTTATTTTTCACTTCTAATCACTGTTGTACCTCTTCTAATCACTCTTCTAATCGCTGTTGTACCTCAAAATTAATCGTTTGGAGCGCCAGCGCCCGACTGAGGCAGCGAAGCGGCCTAACAAGCTAAAAACGGGCGCGAAGCGCCCATCTTTTTAAAATATTTTTTTATTATAATCATGTTGTGTGTACGAAGTCCGAAAGTTATTGTTCAACGCAATTTAGTTATGATTTATTTATTTTCTCATTTAATTACAATAATTTTATCTATTTTTCCAACTTATAACAATTGATGTAAAAATTTATTTTTTAGTATAAATTTATCTTTTCTATTTATTTTTACTTGTTGTTTTTTAGTTTATTTGACATTATTATGGCATTTCTTGATGGTTGAAATAATAAACAAACTAATATTCAAATTAATGATTAAATAGTTGGTAAATAGCCGACGGTTCACGCACCGCTAGTTATATATATGTTATATCGGTAAGGGGTTTCGTTGCTAAAACCAATTTCTCGGGATCGAGAATAGGTAGGGAGTTGAAATTTTGCATACGTATGCATCTTGGGACGGGGCATCTGGGAAAACTATAGGTTTTTTTGTCCGACGGCCAACTGAGTCCCAGCGGAGCTGAAACTGAGTTTGCTAACCGTCTCACTGTTACGAAAATTTTTCCTTTTGCTTTTAGGGCTTAGTGAACCCCAAAAGGCACACCCCCCAACTGTGCTCTACAATATTGCCAGCAAAATTTTTTTGATCAGATCAAAGGCCTGACCTGTAGGTTAGGCAACGTGAGGACCACCTGATTTGGACACTTCAGTACCAGGCGAATAGCTCGTAGGGGTTTGCTCTAAGCGGGGGGTAGCCAGCAGACTTTTTGTAGAGCTCAATGAGCTCGATTTTTGCAAATTTTAAAATTTCGAAAATTTTCAAAAATTTTCGAGTTAGGCCTAAAAAACGTTTTTTTGGTTTTTGAATTTTATGATTTTTTAACGATTTTTCCCAGAGAAACGGAGACAACTTTCAAGCAACCGTTTTTGATGCTCTATCGATTGGTAGTATTTTTAGAAAAATTTCGATTTTTTCCCGGAAATAGAAAAATTTTTTGGCCTCAGCGGGACATTTGAGTCCCGGGCCCATAACTGGTCAAGGGTTGGTTTTAGCCAAAAATGACCTTAGAGCAAAATTGTAGAGCTTTTTAAGCTCTATCGAATGGTGTACTATAAGTCTGGAAAATTTCAAAATTTTTCGAGCTAGGCCCCCTAGAAATTTTCGGAATTTTTTTTTTGGGTTGAAAAGGGGGTGTAAAATATTTTTCTGGGGTATTTTGAGGTGCTGAGCACGAATATGACCTTTGTTTTTCGTTTCAGATTTTTTGGAATTTTTTAAAAATTTTTGAAAATTCGTCAATTTTTTGGCCTTCGGGATTTTGGGTTAATTTTCGAATTTCATAACAAATCGAAGGGTGGATAAATTTTCATGCAATTATATTATAAAAATAGAGAAAAATCAGGAGAATTTTATGGGTTCAGCAAACTTGAATATATGCAAAAAGAAAAAAAGTTATTCCAGAATTTCTGAAAATTTTCGATTTTTCAGAAAAAAATTCATAACCCCCTTCTGAAATAATACGAAAACATTTATTCCTTCTAAGCTGTAGACCTAAAAACATTTTTTTATGTATTAAGTTTTTCTCTTAATTGGATGATAAAATATTTTTAATTATTTGTTTTAAATAAAAATCAACTTTTTTAGTTTTTGTAAAAAAATAAAGAAACCGTAAATTATAAAAATGAAATAAATAAGCTTACAATATCTCCAGGTTGTGATTTAAATTTTTTAATAATATTTTATCGCAATTTTTGGATTTTTTGCAAATAAGGAGACTTTGGAGACTTAGCAACCAAATGAATAGCCAATAGTTTCATTAATTTAATCGTGTAGAAATAAAATAAAAAAGAAAAACATATATTTTTAAAATATTAGGCATTAAAAGGTTTTTGACAATATATTTAATTTGAAGATTTGTTTTAAATTATTTAAATTTATTTTTTTTTTAAATTAAAGAAATTATTTTTTGTTTTATTATTATTAACAAAATTATTTTAATTAAATTTAATTTTTCTTTTGATGAATAGATTTATTTTTAAGCAAAATTAGATTTAAAAATTTGGATGCATAATAATTCATTTCAAAATAAAGTAAAATAAATTATTCCGTTTATTAATTAAAAAATAAACTTTTACATTTTTTATTATTTTGTTTTTTTTAAATTTTTAAATAAACCTAATTCTATAAAATTATATTTAAAATTATGAAATTATTTTTGTACATCTCATAACAAGTTAGACTTTTGTACCTCTTCTAATCACTTTTGTACCTCTTCTAATCACTTTTGTACCTCTTTTATCACTTTTGTACCTCTTCTAATCACTTTTGTTCAAATTTTAATCACTGTTGTACCTCTTCTAATCTCTGTAAGGCCAACAAAATTTGAAAAACGGGCGATAAGCGCCCTTATAAGCCCAACAAAATTTAAAAATCAATGTTTTTATTAATTTAAAATATTGTTTAACTAATAATATTGTACCTCTTCTAATAACTGTTGTAACTCTTCTAATCACTATTGTACCTCTTCTAATAACTGTTGTACCTCTTCTAATCACTTTTGTACCTCTTCTAATCACTTTTGTACCTCTTTTATCACTTTTGTACCTCTTCTAATCACTTTTGTACCTCTTTTATCACTTTTGCACCTCTTCTATCACTGTTGTACCTCTTCTAATCACTTTTGTACAACGTCTAATCACTTTTGTACCTCTTTTAGGTGTTGGAGAAAGAGCAAATGTATGTTGTACCTCTTCTAATCACTTTTGTACCTCTTCTAATCACTTTTGTACCTCTTTTATCACTTTTGTACCTCTTCTAATCACTTTTGTACCTCTTTTATCACTTTTGCACCTCTTCTATCACTGTTGTACCTCTTCTAATCACTTTTGTACCTCTTCTAATCACTTTTGTACCTCTTTTATCACTTTTGTACCTCTTCTAATCACTTTTGTACCTCTTTTATCACTTTTGCACCTCTTCTATCACTGTTGTACCTCTTCTTATCAGTTGTACCTCTTCTAATCACAGTTGTAGCTCTTCTAATCACAGTTGTACCTCTTCTAATCTCTGTAAGGCCAACAAAATTTGAAAAACGGGCGCGAAGCGCCCGACTGAGGCCGCGAAACGGTCTAACAAGCTAAAAAACGGGCGCGAAGCGCCCGTCTTGAGCCTCGATGTGGACTAAAAACCCCTAATAATTTTTTAAAAATTCAAAAAAACCTCTCCAACCAATTCGATCAATTTGAATCGCTTTACAGCCTAGGTAGCGAAGCTCCCAAAGCGCGAAGCGCTTTTTCCCAGCCAAATAGCCGACGGTTCACGCACCCGCTAGTTTTAATGAGTAAATCAGTAACCGTAAATGATTATACCTCTATTAAATAAACTGTATCTATATTTTCTCTCATAAGACGTGTAGAGAAGAAATAGAGAGAAAAGATAATGAGAGAAAATTTGGAATTTTAATGAGTAAATCAGGAACCGTAAATGAAATTCTCTGCTTCTCTTGTTGGATACACGGGAAGAAATAATAGTTAGTCCTTTTGTTGAATTTTTAGAAATTCTATCCGTCATATCGGCTTTTGGAATTTTAATGAGTAAATCAGTAACCGTAAATGACATTCTATGCTTCTCTTGTTGGATAAACGGGAAGAAATAATAGTTAGTCCTTTTGTTGAATTTTTAGAAATTCTAATTCAAAAATTTTTGAAATTTACAAAAAGAATATATCTAAAAATATAAATTTAATTTAAACATGTTTAACATAATTCAAAACATATATACTTAATTTAAATGACAATGCGTAGAAAATAAATTAAAATTTTCGTTCAGTAAAAATACTGCTCTACAAAAGAAAAAAAAGGTTAAAGAGATATTTAATCAAAAACAAATATATAAAAATAAGGAAAATCTGTTAGGAAAATAAATGAGCTCCACAAGGATTGAAAAAATTAATAAATCAAATAAACATCTAAAATCAGGAACCGTAAATGAAATTCTCTGCTTCTCTTGTTGGATACACGGGAAGAAATAATAGTTAGTCCTTTACTAACAACCTTCGGGCAAAAAACATCCAATCGGCTTTTGGAATTTTAATGAGTAAATCAGGAACCGTAAATGATATTCTTTAAATTAATAAAAACTACTAATGCAATAAATAATAGTTAATCCTTTTGTTGAATTTTTAGAAATTTTATAAATCGTGCATTTTGGAATTTTAATGAGTAAATCAGGAACCGTAAATGACATTCTATGCTTCTTGTTGGATACACGGGAAGAAATAATAGTTAGTCCTTTTGTTGAATTTTTAGAAATTCTATCCGTCCAATCGGCTTTTGGAATTTTAATGAGTAAATCAGGAACCGTAAATGAAATTCTGACCTGCCTCATGAATGAAAGTCCTTGACCAATTAGTTAGTCCTTTTGTTGAATTTTTAGAAATTCTATCCGTCCAATCGGCTTTTGGAATTTTAATGAGAAATCAGGAAGGCATAATAGTCGGATAGGTTAGCAAAGTCTTTCCATCACGACTTTTAATAAAAAATAAATTTTAATTATAGATTACTTAAATATATACCGAAAATTATTTATTTTTTGGTTTTTTTAATCAGGAACTTATCAAAACAACTTTGATTTTAAATGACATTCTCTGCTTCTCTTGTTGGATACACGGGAAGAAATAATAGTTAGTCCTTTTGTTGAATTTTTAGAAATTCTATCCGTAAATCGGCTTTTGGAATTTTAATGAGTAAATCAGGAACCGTAAATGATATTCTCTGCTTCTCTTGTTGGATACACGGGAAGAAATAATAGTTAATCCTTTTGTTGAATTTTTAGAAATTTTATCCGTCAAATCGGCTTTTGGTATCGTACCATCTTTATTTAAGGGATTCTAATTTTCTTGTATTCGTAAGCGTGATCACACTCATGCGTTGCGATAAGTTCTTCTGTTTTTAAAATTTTTAGAAATTCTATCCGTCAACTTCTGCAGCATTCTAATTTTACCGTAATTCCTTTCTTTTTTGTAGTTTGGATATATTTTTTTAATTGAAATTGCTTATTTTTGATGAGCTTCTGAATATAATCTCATAAATATGATCCGTCAAATCGGCTTTTGGAATGATTTTTTATATAATATAAAAATTTTAATCAACGAGACAGTGTAAATTGTGTTTAATATTTTATTCACTACTACTTGCTGACCATTGTTCTAATTAAAAATAGTTTTCTTGATTATGAAAATTATTTTTAATTCTTTTAAATTGCTTTATATTTTTTAAGTTTTAGAATCTTGTATGATACACGGGAAGAAATAATAGTTAGTCCTTTTGTTGAATTTTTAGAAATTTTATCCGTCAAATCGGCTTTTGGAATTTTAATGAGTAAATCAGGAACCGTAAATGACATTCTCTGCTTCTCTTGTTGGATACACGGGAAGAAATAATAGTTAGTCCTTTTGTTGAATTTTTAGAAATTCTATCCGTCAATCGGCTTTTGGAATTTTAATGAGAAATCAGGAACCGTAAATGACATTCTATGCTTCTCTTGTTGGATACACGGGAAGAAATAATAGTTAGTCCTTTTGTTGAATTTTTAGAAATTTTATCCGTCAAATCGGCTTTTGGATTTTTTAATGAGTAAATCAGGAACCGTAAATGATATTCTCTTCTAATAATTTGTAGAATTTTTACTTAATATACTGGGTTAAAAATACTATATTTATCGTATTTTCTATGTATTCATTTTAAATTTTTAGCTAATTTCTCATTTTTATCTTTTGCGTAGTCTTTCCTGGTTTGGACTTTAAATAAAATTAATATTTTCTTTTTATACTCATCGTTATTTTGAAACTACCTTCCCATGGTACTCTTTAAGTGGAATTTTAATGAGAAATCAGGAACCGTAAATGACATTCTATGCTTCTCTTGTTGGATAATTTTAATGAATAAATAGTTAAAATAATATGTTAAAATAGGTTTATTTTATTAACAATCGGCTTTTGGAATTTTAATGAGTAAATCAGGAACCGTAAATGAAATTCTCTGCTTCTCTTGTTGGATACACGGGAAGAAATAATAGTTAGTCCTTTTGTTGAATTTTTAGAAATTCTATCCGTCAAATCGGCTTTTGGAATTTTAATGAGTAAATCAGGAACCGTAAATGAAATTATATTGGCAAATTAATTGTTTTTAATTAGAAATATATGAACCAAACTTAAAATCACTTTAATTTTTATCCGTCAAATCGGCTTTTGGAATTTTAATGAGTAAATCAGGAACCGTAAATGACATTCTATGCTTATCTTGTTGGATAATTGATAACAATGTACTTAAATTTGACTGTCCTTACGAAAAAAACACGTATTTCGATTAGGCTCGATAAATATTTTTTTTTATTAAAATTTTCCTTCTTCGATAAATTTACTTTTTTGTGTAAAAATATAGCAAATGATAAGTGATAAAACATTAATTCCAAAGTGCACAAGGTATCTTTGAAAGCGCAGTATAGACTACTCTGATGATGAAAATTTTCATCAATTAAATGCCAAAATTCGATAAAATTTTTTTTTTGATTTAGATAGTGTTTAAAGTAAAAGTAAGTTAGTTAAAGTTTTAATTTTTATAGTACTTTTGGAATTTTAATGAGTAAATCAGGAACAAGAATTTTTTGATACATTATATTTAAATTGGTTTACTGCTTCTCTTGTTGGATACACGGGAAGAAATAATAGTTAGTCCTTTTGTTGAATTTTTAGAAATTTTATCCGTCCAATCGGCTTTTGGAATTTTAATGAGTAAATCAGGAACCGTAAATGACATTCTATGCTTCTCTTGTTGTTTTTAAAATAGTAGTATTTGTTTTGAAATTGTGGCTCTGTTTGTAATCGAACATCCGTCCAATCGGCTTTTGGAATTTTAATGAGTAAATCAGGAACCGTAAATGAAATTCTCTGCTTCTCTTGTTGGATACACGGGAAGAAATAATAGTTAGTCCTTTTGTTGAATTTTTAGAAATTTTATTTCCCTAAATAAGCTGAAATGCAGAAAAAGTCATTATCGGTCATTCTATTTTATATAAAAGAGATTAAAAACGGAAAGAAATCAGGAACCGTAAATGAAATTCTATGCTTCTCTTGTTGGATACACGGGAAGAAATAATAGTTAGTCCTTTTGTTGAATTTTTAGAAATTCTATCCGTCAAATCGGCTTTTGGAATTTTAATGAGTAAATCAGGAACCGTAAATGACATTCTATGCTTATCTTGTTGGATACACGGGAAGAAATAATAGTTAGTCCTTTTGTTGAATTTTTAGAAATTCTATCCGTCCAATCGGCTTTTGGAATTTTAATGAGTAAATCAGGAACCGTAAATGACATTCTATGCTTCTCTTGTTGGATACACGGGAAGAAATAATAGTTAGTCCTTTTGTTGAATTTTTAGAAATTCTATCCGTCCAATCGGCTTTTGGAATTTTAATGAGAAATCAGGAAGCGTAAATGACATTCTATGCTTCTCTTGTTGGATACACGGGAAGAAATAATAGTTAGTCCTTTTGTTGAATTTTAGAAATTCTATCCGTCCAATCGGCTTTTGGAATTTTAATGAGTAAATCAGGAACCTAATGAGAAATCAGGAACCGTAAATGACATTCTATGCTTCTCTTGTTGGATACACGGGAAGAAATAATAGTTAGTCCTTTTGTTGAATTTTTAGAAATTTTATCCGTCAAATCGGCTTTTGGAATTTTAATGAGTAAATCAGGAACCGTAAATGACATTCTATGCTTCTCTTGTTGGATACACGGGAAGAAATAATAGTTAGTCCTTTTGTTGAATTTTTAGAAATTCTATCCGTCAAATCGGCTTTTGGAATTTTAATGAGTAAATCAGGAACCGTAAATGAAATTCTCTGCTTCTCTTGTTGGATACACGGGAAGAAATAATAGTTAGTCCTTTTGTTGAATTTTTAGAAATTTTATCCGTCAAATCGGCTTTTGGAATTTTAATGAGTAAATCAGGAACCGTAAATGAAATTCTATGCTTCTCTTGTTGGATACACGGGAAGAAATAATAGTTAGTCCTTTTGTTGAATTTTTAGAAATTTTATCCGTCAAATCGGCTTTTGGAATTTTAATGAGTAAATCAGGAACCGTAAATGACATTAATTCTATCCGTCCAATCGGCTTTTGGAATTTTAATGAGTAAATCAGGAACCGTAAATGAAATTCTCTGCTTCTCTTGTTGGATACACGGGAAGAAATAATAGTTAGTCCTTTTGTTGAATTTTTAGAAATTCTATCCGTCCAATCGGCTTTTGGAATTTTAATGAGTAAATCAGGAACCGTAAATGACATTCTATGCTTCTCTTGTTGGATACACGGGAAGAAATAATAGTTAGAGTAGTTAATGACGACCTTTTGTCCGGATTACGGTAGCCCCACATAGGTGTGGGAGGGGTGCATGGCCAACTGAGCGCCAGCCATTTGAGCGCCGCCAAGTGAGCGCGGGCCATCTGAGCGCCAGACTTTTCAGTACTGAAGCCAAAACCTATTGCGCGACTTTTTTCTTACTGCGCGACTTTTTTTACTGCGCGACTTTATTTAAATTAATTTAAATTAATTTTAAATTAAATTTTAAACATCTTAAAGGTCAAAACATCTTAAGACGTTGAATTTAAATTCATTTAAAATTCATCAAAAATTCCCCGCACCAAGCGGATCCGAACCCCAGAGGGGGCGGCCAGACTGACGCACTAACCACTCGGCCACATTGGCAATGGATGATAAACATTAATTTGCTCTCATAAAGGGAAAATTTGACGTCACCAGCGGCGGGAGGGGGGCGAGAGCGGGCGGCGAGAAGGGGGGAGGGGGTCAAATAAACAAATCAATTATGAAGGGGGCGGGGTTGTTGGAACGGTGCCAAATAAACAATTCAATTTTTTTAATTGGTCGCGTACTTTGTAGTGCCGCCCACCCTCCCGCACGCCCATTATGTAATCTGACACCTTCAGACAATAAACAAATTTTTTAAATTGATTTTTTGTCCATTTGGTCATTTTCATTTCATTTAATTCACTTTACGGAAGGAAAAGCCAATCAATAATCCATTATTATTTATTTATGCCTTAATTTTTTTCTTCTTTGGCATTTGTTTACCCATTTACCATTACTTTTTGCCATTTATTTATTGCCAGATTGGCATTATTATGGCAACGTTTTTTGTGCCCTTTTGCCGCAATTTTTTTTTGCCATTGTTTTGCCCTCCCTCCTTTTTTCCCCCGTTTATTTCTTGCCATTTGTTGTACCATTTTTGTGCCAAAATTCATCAATTGTTCATTGTCAATTTTTGGCATTGTTTTCCCCCTTTTTTCACATTTTCATTTGCCAATTGCTGCACATTTTGTGCCAAAATTCACTGCCAATTTTTGGCATTGTTTTGCCCCCCCTTTTTTTCACATTTTTATTTGCCAATTGTTGCACCTTTTTGTGCCAAAATTCTTCAATTATTTCCTGCCATTTTTTTTTTAGAAATTTAATAAAAGAAAAAAAATAAAATTGATAAATTTAACCGGCTAAATTATAGTAAAAATGTATTAATAAAACATAATAATTCAAAAATTTTTGAAATTTACAAAAAGAATATATCTAAAAATATAAATTTAATTTAAACATGTTTAACATAATTCAAAACATATATACTTAATTTAAATGACAATGCGTAGAAAATAAATTAAAATTTTCGTTCAGTAAAAATACTGCTCTACAAAAAAAAAAAAGGTCAAATTTAAAATTATTTCAACTCATGGCATTCTGTTTTTCTTAAATTTTAATTTTATTTTAATTCTTGGCATTGTGTTTTTCTAAAAATAAAAAAAAATTTATATATATATTTCAACTCTTGACATTGTGTTTTTAAATTTAAAATTTATTACATTTCTTGGCATAGGGTTTTTAATTTTAAAATATTTATTTTAATTTCGGCTTTAATAAATAATAAACAAATTTATAAAAATTTTAATTTGATTTATTAATTTTATTTTTTTCAAAAATTAAAAATTTTTTTCACTCTGTTTTGCATTTTTATTCAAAATTTTATCTTTTCTCTTCAATTTTCTCTTGTTTTTCATTGATCACAAGTACTTTGTACTGTCCTTTCTCACCCCATTTTGTTATTTTGCTGGTTTACTCGGTACTAAACCCCTTTAGGATATTTGTTAAGCCGTTTCAAATATCCTGGGGGCCATCCTTAAACCGAGCAGTCCTGCCCCGGTACTGGGTTACTTCCCAGAGGGGTGGGCACGGGCGTTCACTGTCCACTGGGCTTATTCCGCTGGTATCCAGGGCTGCGGCAGTGACTGACCGAAACCCAGTTTCCGTCATAGCCCGCCGGGTGTCACAGCGATGTTTAAGCCCAACCAGATAGTCGGTCTGGTGTGGACGGGGGCCCTTCACTCACTGGCCTTGAGGGTGAAGGTGTGCCTGTTCCTAGCAGCGGGGGTGGCGGTTCCTAGCCCTAATGTGCCCTGCCTACGGGCTGCATTGGTACAGCGAGAGAATAACCGGGACTGGCTGGCCCGGAGGACCGCGAGTCACTGAGCAGTGTCGAATGCGCAGCTGCTCAAAC
The DNA here is from genome assembly GCA_004148225.2 of Heterodera glycines. Lineage (NCBI taxonomy): Eukaryota > Metazoa > Nematoda > Chromadorea > Rhabditida > Heteroderidae > Heterodera > Heterodera glycines. Next base: position 10,900,027 of record CP049705.1, read on the forward strand.
TCAACACCCCGGATTAAAATCCGCGTTGACGGAACTCATATGTGCTGTGGGCGTTGGCGCAAGTGCCTTATGAAGGGAGTAATTACCCAACATAGGGAGGCCTATACCAAACCTTGCACTTTGGGATGGTAGTGCCACACACTTTGAGTTCCATGAGCGGTTCCATAATCGCTTGCTATGATAGTCATAGTTGGTGGGCATGCCCTCCAATGTGATGGCTTGGGCCGGAAGGTTAAAAACACGTGTAGGGGGTGACCTATGCGCGTTTTTGGCTCTCTAAAAATGGCCTAAATCATCGCTCAGGAGAGGGGTCATGCCCGATTTTTTTTTGGGTGCAATTTTCTTTGCCATTTTCGATCAAATCCAATCATTTACTCTTTTCTTAAAATAAAATGATCAAAATCAATTTCAGAAAAAAAAAATGAGCCAATATTCCGACGATTCCCTCCCCCCTACCCTCGATGGGCCTTATTCCCTTGTTGGGGATGATGGAGCCGAATTGATGGACGATGCCCCGCCGCTGGAAGACGTCATGAAACGTCTGCCAATCTCCGTTAGTCATTGCGAATATGTCTTAAAATTTTCTATTCTAATTTTGCGAGGTCTTTTCAGGTCGTGCCATCGGACAACAATAAGCGCAAAGTCCAAAAGGAGCCGTCGATTACACATGAATTGGACGCTGAGTTATTCAACGGCAACGGATTTGCATGTCTCTCCGCAGCACAGGCTGAAGCCGGACGGTTTAAAGGTGTGGCTATAAACACAAGATTTTTAATAAATTTAAAATTTATTATTGAATTTTTTGATTTATGTTGTGTAAAATTATTTCTTAAATTTAACTATTGTACATTTTGAACAAAATTATTTTAAATGAGCCTTTTAGCGTTTCGATTTATTGGCCAGTTTTTGATGAGCATTTCGTTCGGCGCAGTTTTCCCAGAGGATATATTGCGCAACCTCTTTACCATGTGCCTTGCCTATGCGGTTGAAGGAGCTGAGTCAATGAAGATCACGGCCGACCACTTCATTTTCCTCCTGACGTCAAAACATCTTGACTACGAAGTGGCCGTCCATTTTAAAAAGCTTGACAACACGGCAACTGAGAGGATTCTGACTCGCTTCGAAATGGTCGACCAAAGCAACAAAGCAAAAGAAAGGCCTTCACTCCTCGAGGAACCTTTTGTCATAGACATCACGGCAATTCAAAGCAAAGGCGTAAAGCCGAAGTTGGCCGGATCGGGACGAAACGTCCTTAACGTTGACTACCGTATGAGTGATGGGGCAACGTATGAGCTACTTAACAGCGACAATTTTTGTCTCTTCCGGGCTTTCGAACTGCTGCGAATGAAATCAGTGTTGCCCCGACAACGTTTTGCGGAATATAAGAACGATCAAACTCGCCAACTCGAATTTGTTCAAAATTTATGCCGTGGGTGCAATATTGATGAAAACCAGCCATTCTATTCCATTGAGGAATACGGTGAAAGGATTCAGGTATTAAAGTTTTTTTTATGTTTCTATTTTCCGGTTAAGGCCTATTATGATGTGCTCCATCCCGGAATGTTTCGCCTATTTTGCTTTGATACATTTGGCAAAATGAAGCCGGCATGGAAATCTGCTGTGAATAGCTACGTTCAAGAACTCTGTGTTGTTTTTACTGATGACGCTGACGGCTGCACTGGACATTATAATCCAATCAAAGCTATTGGCAAATTTTTCAGCACAAAAAACTACTGTTTTGGGGTAAAAGCTTATTTTTGATTATTGAAATAAATAAATAAATATCAAAAAATAAATAAAAATAAAACATATTCATTAAAATAAATAAATAAATCGATCCAAACAGTGTGAGATGCCTTACCATACACAAGCGCAACACACGGCAAGCTGTAAATGGAAGTGCCATAACTGCCAACGAGTAGGCCGATCCTTCAAAGGAAACTGTGAGAGCAATGGCGAGTTTTTCGAAACCTGTTTGGAGTGCAACAAAGTATGTTAATATTTTATATTTATTTATTACTGATTTTTCTTTTCCTTTTAGACATTTAAAAGTCGTAATTGCTATGAGCATCATGCCAAAACTGCGCAATGTAACACCAAACGGGGCACAGATATTTTCACCATTGTAAAATCAGTCTGTAAAAGCTCGAAGAAATGTGTGGACTGTGGGATCATTTACCAAACACGGGTATTGTTGACTTCAAACCGGACCCGCAACTGATGCGATTCAAGCATCAGGTAATTTTTTTGTGTGGGTAATTAAATATGAAAAAATTCAAAGGAGCAATGTAAATGCACCAAATTTTCCCTAAATAAGCTGAAATGCAGAAAAAGTCATTATCGGTCATTCTATTTTATAAAAAGAGATTAAAAACGGAAAGAATTTGAAAATTTAAATATTTATTGAATCTTAAATACAAATATGCAAGGGGTATTACTTGAAATTGGAGATTGCTATAATTTTAATTTACTTTAGAGTTTAAAAATTTTATAATTTCACATTTTAGTTAAGCTTTTTGCATAAGATAGATTGTTTAATTGAGTTTTCTATTTTGGTACTTTTCATCTATAAGTTCAAAAATTTCGCTACAATCTTTCCATCCGAGATTTTTTTAACAAATTTATTTTCTTGTTGGCATTCAAAGCATCCATCAATTATTTTTATTAAATACTGTTGTATTCACCACCTTACATGTAATTGCATTTTAAGAATGAGTACACATAGTTAGTAGTTACCCACGACCTTTTGTCCGGATTACGGTAGCCCCCCATAGGTGTGGGAGGGGTGCATGGCCAACTGAGCGCCAGCCATTTGAGCGCCGCCAAGTGAGCGCGGGCCATCTGAGCGCCAGACTTTTCAGTACTGAAGCCAAAACCTATTGCGCGACTTTTTTTTGAAACCCAAACCTATTGCGCGACTTTTTTCTTGCAAACCCAAACCTATTGCAGGGGTGCGCGACTTTTTTGACTGCGCGACTTTATGCAAATTATTTTAATTAAATTTATTTATTTTAAATTATTTTAAACGTCTTAAAGGTCAAAGACGTTGAATTTAAATTCATTTAAAATTCTCCAAAAATTCCCCGCACCAAGCGGATCCGAACCCCATGGGGGCGGCCAGACTGACGCACTAACCACTCGGCCACATTGGCAATTGATGATAAACATTAATTTGCTCTCATAAAGGGAAAAATTGACGTCACCAGCGGCGGGAGGGGGGCGAGAGCAGGCGGCGAGAAGGGGGGAGGGGGTCAAATAAACAAATCAATTAAGGAGGGGTGGGGGTGTTGAAAAGGTGCCAAATAAACAAATTAATTAATTGGTTGCGTACTTTGTGTTGCCGCCCTCCTTCCCGCATGCCCATTATGTAATTTGACACCTTCAGACAATAAACAATTTATTAATTGATTTTTTGTCCATTTGGTCATTTTCATTTCATTTAATTCACTTTACGGAAGGAAAAGCCAATCAATAATCCATTATCGTTTATTTATGCCTTAATTTTTTCCTTCTTTGGCATTTGTTTACACATTTACCCATTACTTTTTGCCATTTATTATTGATGTGCCAGATTGGCATTATTATGGTACCGTTTTTTGTGCCATTTTGCCGCAATTTTTTGGCATTGTTTTGCCCCCTTATTTCCCAATTTATTTCTTGCCAATTTGTCAATGGGTAAGGAAAGAATTCGAAAAATGTGCCAATTTACCCATTCAAAAGGTGCTATTGGCATGGATGCCCAAGCTGCTTTCCCGACGATGCGGCAATTGTGGGCGGAGGAGAAACGGCCGGAGCCCTCAGGGCCCGGGACGCAAAACGAACCCGGGACATTGCGCGGGAGTTCGAGGTGGAAATCATCTGGGAGTGCCACTTGAACGCAATGCTGGAGGACAACCCAGCCATGAAGGCGTACTTCGACAACTGCCCGGACTCCGGACCAATTGACTTCCACGACGCCTTCTTTGGCGGTATTTTTGGGTTTAAATTTGCAAAATAATTTTGGGCACAGGTCGAACAGGGCCCGAATATTTGGGCGCTTCGGTGATCAACCCTGAGACGGGCGACTGGAAGAGCCGTACGATCAAAGTGAAGGACTTTAACAGTCTTTATCCGTCGCGGTAAGAAATGTCGGAAAAAAATGAATAGTTGAAAAATCTTTTGCACTTTAAGGAATATGTTCACCAATTATCCGGTTGGCCACCCTATTTATTTCATGCCAATTTTTGGCATTATTTTGCCACAATTTTTAACCCTATCTTTTGCCAATTTTTACACATTTTTGTGCCAAATTTCCCTATTTATTTCTTGCCAAATTTTTGCACATTTGATATCCCGGTCCTTCCGTACCGGCTCAACAACCGCACGCTGTTTCCCCTCTGCCGTACGTGTTCCGAAATGTACCCGCGCGGCTTGATCGACCCCGAGTACAATTGCGATCATTTTGAGGACTCTGAAAGGGGTGAGTTTGAAGCTTGTAATTAAGCAAATATTTTTTCTTAATAGGCTTTTCGACAACAGTCACACACATTGAGCTGGAAGCCGCTCTCCGCTCGTGGTACAAGGTGACGCATGTGTACCGTGCCTATATCTGGCCTCTGGCGTGCGATTGGAGCAATGGGCTGTTCCACTCGTACCTGCTGAAGTTCCTCAAAATGAAATTTGAGTGTAAAATTTGAAAAACTTAATAAAAAAAAATTAAACAAACAAAATTTTAAGCAAGCGGATATCCAGCGTCTTGTACGGAGGCGGGCATCAGCGAGGAGGAGTCGGCACGGAGAAAGCAGGAACACATCGACAAGGCCAAAGAATAATAGAAATTTAATAAAAGAAAAAAAATATCAAACACAACCCCGGACTCCGCTACCTGTCCAAGCTGTGTTTGAATTCGCTGTGGGGCCGGTTCGCACTTCGGTAAAATTTTGGTTAAGAATTATGAAAAAATACAAATCATACAGAAACCGGCTTACCAAAACCGAAATCGTCGAGTGCCATGCCGAGCTGGCCAAACTGCTCAACGACTCGAAGATTGAGGTCAGCAGCATTGATCAGCTGACGGAAAAGTTTTGGATGGTCTGCTACAAGGCCAAGGATGAGCATGTGGTGAGGAAAATCTGTTAGGAAAATAAATGAGCTCCACAAGGATTGAAAAAATTAATAAATCAAATAAACATCTAAGCATTTCCTCGTCACAATTTTCGCTTTCAATCATTTAAAAAAATTAATTTTATTCGTTCGTTCGTAAAGAGTACTAACAAACTTCGGGCAAAAAACATGAGCAAAAATAAAATAATTGACGTCATAGAATTTAAAGCATTAATTTTATATTTTTAAATTAATAAAAACTACTAATGCAATTAAAAGGAAATTAAAATAGAAAAAAATAAGAGACTGTATTTTAAATCGTGCATTTTCTTCAATGTGTTCTGCCAGTCTTTTATCAAAGGCTCATTTGTTATTAATATTCAAAATTGAAAAATTGAAATCAAGCATGGGCCCAAGGCGTACGGATTGTGGCTGCGCAACAACGCAACGGGGGAGGACGAGTACAAGCTGAAGGTGCGCGGCATCACGCTCGACTCGGATGCCTGCGAGCGCATAACCTTCGAGAAGATGAAGGACATGGTGCAGAACAAGCTGGGACAGCCGGACAACAACGTCCGCTTCAACTACCCAACGAAGAACTTCCGGATCACCAAGAAGGGAGAGATTTTCACCGTCCCCTTGGTCAAGCAGTTAATAAAAAATAAATTTTAATTATAGATTACTTAAATATATACCGAAAATTATTTATTTTTTGGTTTTTTTACTTTGTTAATTATCAAAACAACTTTGATTTTTATAACTGTCTGTTCAACCCAGACCTCAATGTGAACATGTTCACAGAAGAGGAGCTGAATGACCCCGACATTATGCCATAATTGTTTTTTTTAATTGATTTTCGTCATTTTGTAATATTTTTATTCATTTATTTCTTCATTTGTCACCCAATATTTTTCCGGAAATCCAATAAATTTCACCAACATTTCTCTTTTTCCATCTCTCACTCGTTCTTTGTATTTCTTTTCAATTCGATACATTGTGTTTTCATCCACTTAATTTTCTTGTATTCGTAAGCGTGATCACACTCATGCGTTGCGATAAGTTCTTCTGTTTTTAAAGGTTTATTGTATAAGTAGGTTTTTCTTCTGCAGCATTCTAATTTTACCGTAATTCCTTTCTTTTTTGTAGTTTGGATATATTTTTTAATTGAAATTGCTTATTTTTGATGAGCTTCTGAATATAATCTCATAAATATGTTTATTTTTTCTGCACTATTCTCTGATTTTTTATATAATATAAAAATTTTAATCAACGAGACAGTGTAAATTGTGTTTAATATTTTATTCACTACTACTTGCTGACCATTGTTCTAATTAAAAATAGTTTTCTTGATTATGAAAATTATTTTTAATTCTTTTAAATTGCTTTATATTTTTTTAAGTTTTAGAATATTGTATTGGGTAGGAAGAAAACTTTTGTATCGTTTAAAAATGTATTCATTATTTTATAATTATATGATTTAATTGCTTCTTTGTTTTTGCGATTCAAGTAATAGCATGGTGCTGTAAGTGCGTCGTGATCCGCCAACCATTTCTCAGACAAATCCGTCGGATAGAAAAAATGTATTCTTCACGGTTACAGATAAATGATTATCTTAAAACATCCCTTTTCATGTCCACAGGGCGCTTACTCTTTACGGGCGCGCCGAACTTGCTTTATATATATGCAGTGTTTTTCAGCTTAAACCGGTAGCCGCTGTTCTTGCGCGAAAGGGCTTGGAAATCGGCCAAGTCCGCCTGAACGTCTGAACCCTGAATTGTGCGCAATAAGCCCCGGTACAATTTACCGGTCATGAAACCCGTAGGCACAGTGCGTAGGCGTCGGAACTTCTCCCTCTTTGGCTTGAACAGCGTGTAGGTGGTGTTCCTCTGCAAAAAGTCTTCAAACTCGGTACTGGTTTGGACTTTAAATAAAATTAATATTTTCTTTTTATACTCATCGTTATTTTGAAACTACCTTCCCATGGTACTCTTTAAGCAATAAATTCTCGATCACCTTGAAAATTTGTCAGAACAATAAACTAACAATAAGCAACTTATTTTAATGAATAAATAGTTAAAATAATATGTTAAAATAGGTTTATTTTATTAACGTTTTAATTATTAATTAAATTATTTTAAAGCCACCTATATATTTATTATTTAGTAGTTCGAATTGAAAAATAGTTAACAAGAATAAAAAAATAAATTACTAAAGTATATATTAAATTTAAGTCTTTGGGTTAATGATTTTCCCACGGTCAGTTGCGCCGAATCTCTGCGGATCAGACATAATGATGGCCAGCAGGTGGTCCTTCTTCTCGATCAATTTTTGCTGTTTTGCGGCTTTCTTATTGGTCCTGGGTGATCGACTGCTTCCCTGCGTCTGGCTTGTTGGGGTTAAAAACTTTGGCACTTCAATTTCTTCCTCATCATCTTCGTCGGTAACCATCACGGACTTGTCCTTCGGTTCGTCCGGACCAGGCCGTACCTGCACACCCGTCTCCACTGTTTTATTTAGCAGTTGAGCGCCGTTGCTGAGCTGTACTCGGACGGGCCGCTCCTTATGTTCCTTGCGCATCTTCAGGTACCGGCGCAGCTGCTGGTTGTACATTGCGTTCCGCTCGCTGACGTTTCCCTTCCGCTTCTGTACTGCAGCGGTCACCTGTCGTTTGACAAAGCCCAAGTTTGTCCGCTCAGCAATGTCGTCGTCGTCGTCATTCTTTGTCTCCCTCGCTGCAACCAGCCCCTTGTAGTGCTCGTACGGCAGCAGAATAAGTTTATTGGCCATTATTGCTGCGCGAAAGCAGGTATCGGGCAGCCTCAATCAGAATGGGGGCCAACAAAGGGGCAAAAAGTGATCCGCCTGACTGCTGCACTAGTTTTCGCGCACCCCTCTCGCTTCGCACACGTGCCAACTGTCTGATGTCTTTTGGCAAATGGCGCAAGTCTCTGCTTTTGTTTCCTGCTCAGACAGAAACTCCCGTTCAAAACGTTGAGACAAATCTCGACAAGCGTTAACAGTTCCTCACAACCGGCACTGTTCAACAAATGACGGCGCTTCTTCTCCGACGTTGTCTTTCCCAACTTCTTCAAATAGTCGTAGTTGTGCACAACCCGCTCACCGATCTTCTGTTCCCGCTTAACCATTTTTGGGGGCAAAAATGATTCTCTCCTCGTCGTCTGGGAAAATGTTTGTCCTTAGGCGTATAATGTTGTCTCTGTTCGCGTGGAGAGTCACCAACAGGTAACCGTACGGCAGAGCACATGCCTGTCGGTAGGCATCCATCAGGAATCCCTGCTCGCGAGGGAACATTTGGCTGGCCAAATTACGAATGCTAAGCATGTCGTTGGGAGCCCGCATCAGGAAGATGTACTGGGCGTTCGACCTTGGCACCCGCATTGATTTATCGAACAGGTTTTGCGTGAGGAAAATCACGGAAAAATTGTTATGGTGGGACTTTTTGGTGTACAGATCGGCCAACTTCTTGGCCTCAATGTCACCCATCAAGTCATCGTAAACAATCAGACAAGGCTTTGGCAGCTTTTTCAGCATCTCGTCAGACGGGGCACCTGCGTGGGGGACAACTCCCTGCCGCTCCAGATCGGGAATCTGCGTCGAGTACTCACCGTATGCCCATACTAAATAGCAACAGCCCACTGCACAGAAACCCCCTTTGCACATACCTATTGCCTTGGGCGGCGGGTCAAACATCACGTTGGCATGCCGTAACAGGCGAAGGACCAGCTGGGTCTTGCCCGATGAGGACGGACCGCTGACAATAATCCCCGAAGGGATGGGAAAAGCGAGTTCACTTTCATTTATTCTTGGGTAGTCCATCAGAATATCAACAATAGAAAGAAAAATGGACAAGTGCTTATGACATCTGAGTCATTTCCTTTTGTTCTTTTACGCCGTCTTCCAAGCTTGGGCCGGCGGCGTGCACCTCCGGGTGTCGCAGCGGCAGCGTGAACACCTTGTTCCGGGCCCTAATGCGAAATTTCGCACGATCGGCAAAGTCCACTTAAGAAAAGAGTCAAACTCTGACATACACCTGCAGCTTACCAATTGCATCAAACGGCACAAAGTTCTCGCCGTCTGTCTTTAGCCGATTCGAAAAGATGGTCACCCCCTCGGGCTGGATGATGTAGTCCAGCTCAACAGTTCCGCTTCTACAGCTCGAGCACCGCCCGGGCTGGTCCCATGGCACAAACCGAGGCGTTTGCAGGTGCCGCGGGCAGTACACCGTGACGCCCATTGTGTTGACGGCGAACTCAATCTCCGGGAATTCGCCCAACTTTTCCGATTGCCGCACACGCTTCATTGATCAGTAGAGTGTTGATTGCCACCCACTGCGAAAGTTCAAGTAGTCCAGGTAGTCGGTTTCAGCGGCAGGTCTTTCGACGGGTTCACTCTCAGCCCTCCTCAACGGCCAACAACTCTGAAAATGATTATTGATTTTTTTCCGGACAAAATTGTATACCCAATGGGTAGTATTTGCAGTGGCCCTTGTTGTGGTACTCAACAATGCACTTCAGCTGTGGGTACAGTAGGCGGATCCGGTGCTTTATGTAGAAATACTGGTGGACTTTAACCTCTGAACGCATGTGTGTTAGACCGAAACTGAATTTTTGGAAACTTGCCAAGAAATCCCTTGCCACAATTTTAACCCTATCTTTTGCCATTTTTACACATTTTTGTGCCAAATTTCCCTATTTATTTCTACGACCCTGGTAGGTTGTTTTGAGTTTTTTGCCGGCCAAGTAAGCGTTCGCTTTGTTCACTGCCTCGGGGTTGTTCAAATATTCTGCTAAATTTTCGGGTTTACAGCTTAGCAGTTTGGATAGGGCAGCAGTCAGAGGGAGTACCATAATCTGTAAAAAAATCAATAAATCGGCTTGGGGATTCACTGTGTGTTTGAATTGGCGCCCTTTTGTATCTTTCTCTAACCACTACTCTCTCGTCTATGTGTTTGTGGATGGGCGTGGCCTATCGATTAAGAAGGGACAGCCCGTCTGGAGGTCGCTGCGCGCTAACACCCCTCTCACTATCAATCAATAATTACGTGTTTTTTTCGCAGGTTCATTTTATGCTTTTAACAATTATAATCATAAACTATTTCTTAATCGTAATGGCCCCGAGAAAAATCAATGATCAATTGGTGTTTGAGAACAAAAGTAATCATTTTTTGAGTTTTTTATAATAATTTTAAATTTTTTTAAATTTAAAGAAATGGATGAGTCGAAACGGGAAAATTTTTCCCCTCAAAATGATGATGACGTCATCACAATTGGAGACAACAACAACACTCAAACACTGCTTGACCTGCAAACCGGGCCTCAAAAAGGGGACGCAAGCCTCGCTTGGACAAAATCCATGAGGAAATTGCTTCCGCAATGAAGAAAGCAAAAGCCATGGAAGCTGAAGGTTTGGCTTTTTCAGCAAATTTCTTTAAATTAGCCAAATTTTAGTGGATGAATCGCCCAAAAAACAACCGACCAATGTGTTTGAGTACCCGACCATATTTTGGAAATTGGCCCGCCCAAAGGTTTTGGCTAATATTTAATTTGAAAAAATAGGAAAATTTCTTAAGTATGGAGTGTTCACGTTCATGTGCAAAGAGTGTCGTGATGACAATTTCCGGCAGGGGAACAGCCGATTCAAACTCATCAATCAGAATGGCGAGCAGCCAAGCCTTGAGTTCACCCAATCGTTTTGCCAAGACTGTGCAAAGCTGAACTTTGATTGCACCGATCTGATCATGAAGCACCTAAAGAAGGATGAACCGGCAACGACGACGACGACGATGGCAAAGAGTTTCCGCAGGATCAAAGATGGGGGAAAGTGAACCGAGATGGCACACCACGATATAAGGACGATCTCATTTTGAAGAATTTATACTTGTTGATCAAATGACAAACTCTTTCTTTGTAATTTTGCCGAGCAATACGCCAGGCTTTGTTGGAAATAAAACAAACAAATTCAAAGTGCACTTGCCAAAGAAGTTGTTGTTCGATGGGGCCGGTGGGATGGTTGGACTGTCAGGCATAATTTACCCAAACAGGTGGGCCAAAATCATGGCTATTGGGTCCGATTTTTGGCTTAAGTTGGGCAAAGCTGGGTACATCAGACCGCCAATATGTGATTGTTCACCTGCACGACGGCCGAAAATACCGTTTCCGTGTGCCAAAGGGAAGTTTTCTCTCGCCACAGTAGCTTGAGAGGGGCATTCATCATGGCATGATTGCCGAAGTGGAACGGCTGTTGACACGAAAAAGGTCCGCACCGGTGCATGCAAGTTTTGGGAACATTGACGACGACGATGAGGAGGAGGGCGAGATTCTTGACGTCTCGTTTGTTGAGGAGGAAGAAGACAATACGGGCGAAGCGCCCTTAAACCCACTTTCATATTTGGCCAAGCAATCAGCGGCTCAACAAGAAACGTTGCGGCATGAAAAATGGGCACAAGAAGAGAGAAAGCGAAGGGAAGAGGAGCAGAGAAAGCAGCGAGAAAATGAACGTAGACGGCGAGAAGAAGAGGAGAGGCGTCGTAAGACAGAAGAAGAAGATAGAAGGAAGACTGCAGAGAAAGCAGCCAAGGAAAAGAAGGCAAAGGAAGAGAAAGAGGCAAGTGAAAAGAAGGCAAGGGAGGAAAAATTGGCACGGGAAAAGAAGGAAGAGCAAAGAATAGCAAAGGAAAAGAAAGGCGAGAAAGAGACCAAGGATAAAAAGGCTGAGGAGGAGAGAGTAGCAAAGGAAAGAAAGGCAGAGGATGAGAGAGTGGCAAAAGAAAGTAAGGCAGAGGAAGAGAGAGTGGCAAAAGCGGAAGCGGAGAGAGTGGCAAAAGCGGAAGCGGAGAGAGCGGCAAAGGCGGAAGCGGAGAGAGCGGAAAACGAGACCAAGAAAAAGCAAGAGGAGGAAAAGCAGTTGGAAGAGCTTAAACGACAGCAACAGGCCATAAGAAAGCAAAAAGAGTTGGAGCTGCTCAAAGAGTTCAGACCGTGGCGAGGCGGGTACATGAGGCTGGTGCACGGCAAAGACCCAACCCCCGACGTACACTATCTGCACGAAACGGATGATTACCACTTTGTGAATGCTGTACACAAGTACCGTGTCCGGCACTCAGAAGTCCCCTGGGAGGCGCCCGAGTTTAACCCATCCGCGCACATCCAACAGAATATTGGGGAGTTCCGTGAGCTGTTTGAGCAAGAGGTGTACGATGAAAACTATGCGGTGAAAACGCGAGAGGAAAAGGAGGAGCTGATCGAGCTGGTCAAAGGGTTCCGCTTTTACTTCACCGAGCAAATTGGCAGATTTGAGCTCAAAGTTTTCAACGGGAAAATTTCGCACATTACGCTGACTGATCAACTGGCCTACGTGTTGGGCTATGAACAAGAGCAGCAGATCAGAAATGAAGAGCTCGGCAAATATGCGGTTGATTTGGGTGGTGGTGTGAGCCACCTGTGCATTTACCTGAACAGTGGCGTCATTGAGAGCATGATTGTCGGCAACACCTTTGCCAATCTGCTCCAAGTGATTGCCGTTGAGGGAAAGTCGGGTAGTGTGGTAGAGAAGGACTTCCAGGCGCCGTTGTTTCACAAAATCATAGCAAGGGAGGTGGATGTGCTTGACGTTGAGATTCGCACTCTGACCGGGAGGTTAGGCTCTTCAGCAGGGCAATTATTTCTAATCGCTTATTTAAGGGAGGTGCCGTTTGAGTTTGGCCAAGTTGTTTTGACTCTTCAGTTTAAAAAGGTGTTAACGTTCTGAGAGAGATGGTTCGCGTGATTTTTGACGGCTCAAATTTACGGCTCGAGAAAATTTATCCGCAAAGTGGAGGCGGTGGACCGATCAGCGTCTTTGAGGGGGCACCAACGTTTCAGCGGGGATACGGTTATTTCTTGGGTGTCCCCCGACAGAAGGGAGCAGGAGTTGGCTCTGTGCTGCGCAACCTGTGGCGCTACCTTCGTCCAATGGTCACTGCGGCACGACCCTATGCGGCAAACATTGCTGCCGAGATTGGCAAAGAGGGCCTCGAGACGGGTGCACGATTCCTCAACGAGGTGTCAAAGGGTGGCAACATCAAAGACGCGCTGGTGTCGGAAGGAAAAGAGGGAGCGAAAAAATTGCTGGACAAGGCCTCTTCATCACTACAAAAGGGGCGCGGTTAAATTCTCATTATGAAGCAAAAAATCGTGCATCCATTTTGAAACCCTCAGACGTTGTTGGACAAACTGTTCCCCAAAAAGCTCTGTTAAAGAAGAAAAGATTTGACTCACTCGGTTATTATTAGCAAAATGTTGTATAAAAAAGTGGATGCGTCAAGTGCTGAGGTGGCAAATGCGGGGCTGGACTTCTTCACCATACCCCCAACGAGCTGCGCTGTGTCCAACTCCAGCTACAGGGAGTACCTGACGCTGAACCCAATAAGCTCTAGGCCCTTTCATTTTAAGGCAGGTGGTTTTCACATACAATAGCAGACAAATCCGTTGGTTCAGATCCACCCAATCACCAGCTATGTAGACCTTAGCAAGGTGTTTGTGTGCACAGAGTTCAAGCTCAAAAAAGTGGCAGATGATGGGGTTGTGGTTGATGTGCCGGCAAACGCAGCGGTCGGCCTTATCCAAATGCCCGGCGCAACGTTCATCCGGAACCTGAAAGTGCACATCAACCAGCGGGAGGTGTACGACTCAAACCAGCTGTACAGCTACAAGGTGTTCCTGGACACCGAGCTCAGCTACCCTGTAACGGCAAAGGATTCATACTTTGGCGTGGCAGGCTATTTCCGTGACAGTGACCCGACCAAAGTAAACGATCGAAGGAAAAAGGCGGTGGAGGAGAGCAAGGGCTTTCAAGCGATAAGCAAGCTGAGCGCCGACATATTCAACCAGGACTTGTACATGATCAGCAATGTTGAGATTGACATTGAGCTCGCCCTGCAGTCGGACGATTTTATGATACATCAGGAAGCCGCAAATAGGGACAAGTACACGCTTGAGATTGTCGACTGCAGGCTGATCGTGAAGACGGTTGATCTGATGGACGGTCTCAGCCTTGACATTGCAAAGAAGTTGGACCTGGAGCCCGCCAGATACGGCATCCGAAAAACGCTGATGAAGTCGCTGTTCATCACCGGTGGACGATACGATTTTTCTGCCAATCTGTTCACCGAGGAAGTGCCACGGAGGGTCATCATTGGGCTGGTGCCCAACCAAAATTACATTGGGCACAATCAGAAGAACCCCTTTTACTTCAACCACCACAACGTAAGTGCCGCTTTGACATGTATTTCTGGCAGAAAAAATGTTCAGGTGCGGGATATTGAACTGACCGCCTCTGGCAGGACATACCCACAGTTTCCGTACAACTTGGACTACAAGAACAACAGGTACGCAAGGGCGTACCATGACACCCAGGAGCACCTTGGCATGGCCTGTACAACTGAGAGCAACGGGATCAGCTACAGCATGTTCAAGACTGCCTACTGCCTCTATGTCTTCCAAATGACCAATGCGCAGGAGGACTCGCCGGGCTTTGAGCTGATCAAGGAGGGCTGTACAGCGGTGAACATTCGGTTTGCCGAAGCGGTTCCGAACGAGGGGGTCACTTTAATAGCCTATGCCGAGGCTGACGGGCTCATTCTGATTGACCGGAACAGATCAATCACTAGTGACCTTACAGTATGAATGGTGAGAATTATTCCTCCGATTTTGTTCAAATGCCCTCCTCCAATGCTGCACACGAAGGGATTGTACTGTGTTTTCCGGATGTGATCGAGAAGTCGCCAATCAACTTTTTTCTCTGCCTCATCTACCTGTTTGGTGCAGCAGGTACTGCGGCTGCGGGATTTTACCTGTTTTTGAGGGAGAGGCGGATTCGTCGCAGGAATGGACAATCGGTTCATCGACAGAGCTCTCTTTGAGAACCGGGCGACGAGAAAATATTTTGTTGGCACTTTTCCGGCCGACCGATTGCCAAAGTGCACGAAATTTCCCTGCAGTCTAATTGTCAATTTGGTGAGTGCCAAAAGATTTTCAATAAAATAAATTTTGCCACTTCAGGACCCGTCGGGAATGCCGGGAACCCATTGGTGCGCAATATGGGCGCGTTCGCCGGGGGTGGCCTACTTTTTTGACTCCTATGGCGAGATGCCAAACGATCTGATCAAAAAATATTTGGCAAATAATTTTCGGAAAATTTATTTTAATCGAAGAAAATTTCAATCGATTTTCTCTAATGTTTGTGGTCATTATGTTTTAGTTTTTATTTATTTTATGTCCTTAGGATTTGATTTTGAGTTTATTATGCAATTTTTGAAAAGGCCAAGTAATTCGGATGAATTTGTTTATGAATTTGTGAAACACAATATACAATAAAAATTATTTTAAAATTAAATCAATCATCATCTTCATAGGAAACGGGAACAAAAAATCCAAAAAAGGTAAAAGCACATGACGCCAAAAACGATTCAAATCCACATAACCCATTGTATTTATCATAGTGCTCAATCATCACGCGTGTACTTGTTCCGTCTTCGTTTTCGATGTGTCCTTTCACCTGTGGGGTTGTGTTTTATTTATTTATTTAATTAATTGACCTCATATTTTAAAAATACCTGGAGGCAATCCTCAAACTCGAAAATGTAGAGCCGATGGCCTGAGCCCACTGATTCCATAAGAACACAGGCATCCAGGTGCTCATCGCGCCTTGAGCTATTTTAAAAAAAATTATTAAGAAAATTTTCCGTGACAAACCCAAGCCGTGGAACCGGCAGAACACAATCATACTCTTGGGCAGTTCGCTCAATAAAACGGATGCATTCGGACAAGCGGAAGTCTTCGTTTGCCATTTAAATAAAAATTTCAAAAATGAATTAAAATTATAACATAAAAATGCGGATCAATATTTTGGTTGTAAACAAAAAATAATTAAACAGAATTATGCAAACAATTTACTGCTCTGAATAGGCAACAAATAAACACATTCAATGGCACATCAAGAAACAAATGCCAAAAGTGCGCAGGAATGTGCAAAAGTGATCAACTCCGTTTCGCTTATCGAGATACATCGTCTCGATGCTCATCACAAATTCCCCTTGCTTCACCACACCGTCAACCTGTATAGCGCTACCATCTTCCGAAACGTAGATTAGCCGCGGTTTGTCCCTGTGTTCGAACACGTATCGCTTGTGCTGCTCGTCAAATGGCACAGGTGTCTCACAGTCGAACAGTATGGCAAATGTATGAAATGTGGCCAAACAGTCGGCAAGTGCAAACGAAAACAGGCCCATGGCTTGGCAAATTCCCTAAACAAAATCAACAATTAGCATAAGCCAAAATGGAAAAATTAAAAAATTTAAATAATTCAAAACAAAACCCACTCCTTGTGACAGACGATCCAACATCTCAAGCAGCACCGGTGCTTCATCTTCCACAAACTCATTGCGCTCTTGTGCCAGCGGGTACGGTCCATCGAGTACAGGTGGCTGCGAGTTTTCGTCACGGTTTTGGCTCATGATTTGTTTTTGTGTCTAAAATTTTAAATTTTATTACCAAAAGAATGCAATTATACAAAAATTAATAGAAATTTAATAAAATGGTAAAAATTGGGACAATAAAAAAATTTTTTTAACAAAATTTGGAGTGATAGATGCAAAATAATTCGTAATATTTTTGAAATTTACAAAAAGTTTGGCGAAATTATTATCAGACTGGTGTCAAATTACATAAATGAATGGCACAGCGGTGTGGCGCAAGACAAATTCCAGACAATCTTTTTAATTTTTAACGAAAAGATAAAAGAAACGGTGTCAAATTACACAAATGAGCAGGTGTGAGGGAGGGGCAACGTAAAGATGTGAAATTAAAAATTATTGGTCAAATAAACAAACGCCCAACACCTGAAAGGGTGCTGTAATTATTTTTGAGGAGATAAAAAATTAACAGACAAATCAATAATTAAACTTAAATGTATTTGTTAATTCACTGAAAAATATTTATATTATTTTAGAAGTAATAAAAAATTTATTTTAGGAAAATAATTAATTAATTAACCTTTTAATTATTTTAATTTCTAAATTATATTTTATTATACGGTCCCCCATTTCTTTTTGCTTTTAAAAGAGAAAATTGTGAATTCAATAATTGATTTGTTTATTTGACCCCCTCCCCCTTCTCGCCGCCCGCTCTCGCCCCCCTCCCGCCGCTGGTGACGTCAATTTTTCCCTTTATGAGAGCAAATTAATGTTTATCATCATCATTTTATTAATGAAAAATACAAGAACAATTATTTTTAATTTCCCTGGGGTTCGGATCCGCTTGGTGCGTGGAATTTTTGGAGAAATTTAACTGCCTCATGAATGAAAGTCCTTGACCAATTATCATGTTTTATGCGATTTTATCCAGTGTGTAAAAAATATGCCTTTTGAAGTTTATTTTTTTATTCATGCCTATCCGGCATAATAGTCGGATAGGTTAGCAAAGTCTTTCCATCACGACTTTTAATAAAAAATAAATTTTAATTATAGATTACTTAAATATATACCGAAAATTATTTATTTTTTGGTTTTTTTACTTTGTTAATTATCAAAACAACTTTGATTTTTATAGTCGTGGGTAACTACTATAGTTTTTGAGTTTTTTCATATACGGGAAATATTTAAAAAATGGGATTTACATTAAGAATTATTTTGCTGTAATTAAAAGTCATTTAATTTATAATTAGTCAGCATGTTAGCCATTTTGACACCTCGTTGAGAAGTTCACGGGGAAAATGCCGCCGCTTTTTGTCTGTTGTACTGCTTGAATTTGTTGTTAATTTAATTTTTCGGTTACGCAATTCCATTTATAAAAATAATTAAAAAATAAAATAAATCATTTGTATTGGTGGCTGAAATAAATCACCCGTCTCAAACCGACGCTACATTGTGACCACTGGTCACAGTGTGGCATTCCACCTCTCATCCATCCATCCCTACACTCTCTCGCTTCTATCTTTGAATGTTCTCTCACCTTCGTTTCTGATTCTCTGAAGATTTAAAATATAAAAATTAATTCATCTGAAGAAATGTATTCTTTTAGTCTTTTTATAATTCTTTTACTTTGGAAATATAAAAGGTATTTGCTTTTTATTTTTTTGATTTATGTTGAAACAGAGTTATGATTAATTCTTTGTATTTTTCGGGTTAAAACATAGTCGTCATAAATATAATCTTCCGTTACTTACAATTAGCTGGCAAACATATATTTCCTTCTTGAAAATCAAACATTAAATGTTATAATATTAATTATAATTATTATAATTATAATATTATTTAATGCAATTTATTACATTTTGCTTAAGAATGTCTTTATACTGCTTTTCAATTTTAGCCAATTGTGTTGAGAGAACTTTAAAGGGAATTAAAATGTTAATAAAATTTGTTAATCCTTACTGTGTAATTTCCTTTCTTATAATTTCTCCGTTGTAGTTTTTACATTTATAGATTGTGAAATGACATTGTTTAGAGCTTTCCATTTAAATTTGATATTTAAATTTAAAATTTTAAACATAATTTTTAAGGATATTTATATTTATCAAAAATAATTGAACATAGCTCATAAATAATTAAATTCATTTTCATTCCACTTGACCAAGTTCATAAATTATTACCTACATTTTGAAAAACATTATATATTATTCAGAATTTTTTTGAAATAAACAATAAAACAAAAAATCATAGAGAAGTTTCATTAATATTTTATCTAATTCAATATAAAAAAGTTACTTTAGAAATATTAAGTTTAAATTTAATGATGCCATAGAAATAACATTTATTAATTTATTTAGAACAATCTTTTTGCAAATTTGATAATTAATTATGTTTGCTCTTAATCTATTGTCTTTATGATTATTTTGTACTCTACAAATATTTAAATTAAATAAAAGATTATAATTTTAAAAAATCAAATTTCCGATAAGTTTAAATAAGAACATACTCGTCACCATTGGCTTCAAAATTTAAGCCAAAGTATGAAAAAAAGAAAATAGATTTTTTTAAGATTTCAGGATTTTCTTTTACTCGTTTGGGCGTCATGATGTAATAATTTGGCAGGCTACAATTTACAATTCAAATGAAACTTTTAAAATCTAAAGTTAAAAATTTACTAATTAGATAAACTGAAAAATAAAACAAAATAAATATGTCGATAAAAATGTTTGCGTTTTACTTTGCTTTTTGCTCATTTATTGCTCCTTTTCCATCCCTTCCCATCCCTGTTCTCATCCATTCTCCACACATTCCTCCCTCCCCTCCCTTTATCCGTCAGAAATTGATTTTGTCTGCTGGGGTCAATTGGGGGAGGGAAGCATTCTGCTGCAATTGGGCACAAATGCCATTATTAGGGATCGTATTTTTAGTGGCAAAAAAATCCCAAAATAATTAACTAAATAGTGACAAAAAAATGCCAAAATAGTGGCAAAAATAGTGGCGAAAAAGTCCGAAATAGTAACGAATAGTGACATAATTTTCAGCAAAAAATTAAGCATTTTAACTGGTAGCAGTGCAAATGTGGTACATTTCTATTCCAATATTTTCTTAGCGAATATTGAGCTAGAAAAAAAAATTTGGGGAAGAATTTTTGAGAAAATTTTCCAATGCTTAGGGGGTGTATTTTTGAAATTTTTAGGTTGGTTCTTAGGAATGTATTTTTCGCTTTTATTGCATTTTTTGGGAAATTTTCCAAAAAACCAAAATAGTGCCAAAAATAGTGGCGAAACGCCAGAATAGTTGCAAAAAACTATTTTAGTGTTCAAATAATTTTTTTTAGTTGCAAAGCTCCAAAATAGTGATTCCTAGTGATGAATAGTGGCGTTAAAACGAAGAATTTCCTAGCTAAAAATGTGTTTTTCATGCATATCTCGTCGAAACAAAGCCGCAGAAAAAAAGACGTTCCCTAGCCATTATTAATTAAAATTGAATAATTTTGAAAAACATTTTTTGCCTTACTAAAATTACTTATGAAAAGAATAGTTAAACATTATATCGGTCATTCTATTTTATATAAAAGAGATTAAAAACGGAAAGAATTTGAAAATTTAAATATTTATTGAATCTTAAATACAAATATGCAAGGGGTATTACTTGAAATTGGAGATTGCTATAATTTTAATTTACTTTAGAGTTTAAAAATTTTATAATTTCACATTTTAGTTAAGCTTTTTGCATAAGATAGATTGTTTAATTGAGTTTTCTATTTTGGTACTTTTCATCTATAAGTTCAAAAATTTCGCTACAATCTTTCCATCCGAGATTTTTTTAACAAATTTATTTTCTTGTTGGCATTCAAAGCATCCATCAATTATTTTTATTAAATACTGTTGTATTCACCACCTTACATGTAATTGCATTTTAAGAATGAGTACACATAGTTAGTAGTTACCCACGACCTTTTGTCCGGATTACGGTAGCCCCCCATAGGTGTGGGAGGGGTGCATGGCCAACTGAGCGCCAGCCATTTGAGCGCCGCCAAGTGAGCGCGGGCCATCTGAGCGCCAGACTTTTCAGTACTGAAGCCAAAACCTATTGCGCGACTTTTTTTTGAAACCCAAACCTATTGCGCGACTTTTTTCTCCCAAACCCATGCTAAAAAATTAAGCCAGTTGAGAAATGTAAATGATTTTTTCATGAAAATTAATTATTATTAAATTTAAAAATACATTCAATAAAAAAGACTCCACAAAGTACACATCTTTCCAAATTAAAAATAATGAATTTACAGAAATTAATCATTGGGATTGAACCAAAATGAAATTTTTCAAAAAAGCTAAAAAGAGGAACCTTAAGGTTTTAAAAATTATTTATTAATTTATATAATAATTCCGGATTTAAATGAACTTTACATTAAAAGCTGATGAGAAATTATAAATTAAAATACTTTTATAAATTACAGCCGGGACAATAGTTAAAACACATAAAATAAAGTATATGAGAACAAAAAACGTTGATTCAAGTTGAATTTAATGATAATAAGTTTAAATGAGTATTGTATTTAATTATTATAGTCGACAACAATACCGAGTCTAATGGGTATGATTTAACGAGCGCACATGGGATAATTAATGTTTCAATCGTAATTAAAATAATTTTAAAACATTCTGGAAATTTAAATGAAACATTCTCAAAAGAATAACCTTAAGTGTTATTTTAAAATTAAAAATTAATAAATAACTATCTAATAGAATTTTAATGTAATTATTTATACCCAAAAAACTTGAAATAAGAATTTATAATATTTTTTAATTCAGCAAATTTTAATTCTTTAATTATTTTCATATCTATTGAAAATCAATCCATCAGTGGTGATTAAAATTAATTTTAACATTTATATGTTTATTAGTATTCTCTTATATAGAGTAAAGATATATTAAATAACAATCAAAATGGAATATTACCAGACTTTCTCCAGTATTTCAGCAGATAAGAAAATGATGAAATTATATGATTAAGTGAATTAAAAATTAATGATTTCAAAAAATAAAAAACATGTTGACTTTTAAATTTTAAAAGCACTCTCATTTTATTATTTAATATATTATTAATGAAAAATTACATTTTAAATTTCTTCTCTCTTACCGATATTTTATTATCTTATTCTTTTCTATTAAAATAAGAAGCAAAACAAAAATTTAAAAAACTAAAAATTAAATGTTTGTAAACTATTTCAAGGACAATAAAAGCATTAAATACATTTTATAATAAATTATGATACTTGTAAATATCTACATCACCATCCCATAACACCGCCTCATTGTTGGCCGCGGCACATGACCGATCTCTTAAATACAGAGATAAACTAAATAGGTAATTATTAAATTTATATTAATAAATTATTTTATATATTTTTTTAAGGATGAAGAAATTTAAATAAATTTATGGAATATAAAGATTAAAAAAAGTAATTAAATTAATTTAACCAAATTTAATATTATTGTTATAAAAAAATAAGCTTCACAATTAAATTAAAAAATTGGTTGTTCTTTTCACTTCAAAAATCACATAAAATGAGAAACAATAATGAATTTAATAATAAAATGAATTTATGATTAAAACATCATGAAAGCTAAATTAAACAATTGCTTAAATTGATAAATAATGAAAAATTATTTATAAATTAATTATTATTTTTACATAGATAATTCTGATAAAGAAAAATGTATAGCTTATTAATTATGACGATCATTTTGCAATTTTTTCCTTTTCATAAAGTTAATAAATTATATTATCATGAAATTTTCTGGCCTCCCAAAAATTAGAAGAGATACAGCTGTGATTAGAAGAGGTACAGCTGTGATTAGAAGAGGTACAACCACTGTCGAAAAGCTACAATAATGGTTAAAAAGGGTACAATCATGGTTTTAAAATTAAATAATTAAGGAAATCGTTTATTAAAAAGTAAGATTAAATATTGAATGTAATTAATAAATTTTTAAAAATAAAATAAATTATTCCTTTTATTAATTAAAAAGAAAGTTTGAAATGTACAAGGATTGAATATTTATTTAAATTGAAATTAATTTTACAAATTCTAATTTAAAAAATACAGGAGTTCTTTAATAAAAGTAAATAAATTATTATTTTAATTTAAAATATTTTTCACAAAAAAATAATTTAATTTAAATTTTATTTTTTATTAAAAAAACAAACACTCTTTTAAATGAATTAAAACATTAAAAATAACCAAAAATATCCCGTTTTTTTTTGCTTCAAAAATTGGTGAAAGTGGTTTCTTTTGTGGAGATTTTGAAGAATTTTTGTTTAATTCCTCGATAACCCAACTTTTATAAAGATTTCGTTGATGCCAAACTCAGATCCTCATTTTTTATTTTTTATGACTATTTTATTAGGAAAATTCCAATTTTCAAATCGTATATTTTTGATCATATTTATAGCTATCAAAAGATAAAATATAAAAATATTATAATTATTAGTCATATTTTATTTAACTTTAAATATAATAATTATTGTTTTCTCGAAAACATTTTAATTATAATGCAAGTGCTGGGTTGCTTTTATTAATCACTTTTTTTTAAATTCCAATATACTCATTTTTAGATAATAACTTTTTTCAATTATTCCAACAGTCAATTCTTAAATTTAATTAATTGTATTTTTTTTTTAAATTTAAATTACAGCAAATGAGTTGATTTATTATTTAAAAATTAAATGGAATAAATTTCATTCGCTCAATTAAATCGAGAACTTACTTATTCGACATGCATTGTTTTTGACCAGAAATTCTCGACGCCAAGTCTTGAAAAAATATAATGCAATGGAAAGAATTTTAATTTTCTTTGGACTACCGTTTGCCAAATAAAAAATATAATCTTTTATTAAACATAAAGAGGATTTGTTTTTATTTCATTTTATTATTTAAATTATTAATTTTTTCTTCACGGTCGAATTAAGATGCTCAATCTCTTGGCAAATATTTATCAACGGATATTTATTAAACTTCAAAATTTAATTCTTTAATTGTATAATAGAATTAATGGTTTCATCTGTGGCATTGTTATTTTAGGAAAAAGAAATTAGTTTAATTACGAGAAACTTTTTTGATCTTTTAGGTTCAAATTGATTTAACCTAAAATTATTTTATCTTTTTGTTTTATAATCGATAATTACAAGAATTGTAGATGCATTTTTAAATTATTATCAAAAAAATTTTTTCAGACTTTGATCTTTATATATTGTCTATATTATTTGTTTTAATAAAGGCACTGTAATGGTTTTTGAATATTATATTAAAAGTAAATTTTGGTTTTTTTTTATTTCTCAATCCGAATTTATATTGTAAAAATCTTAAGAATGTCTCTATGAATATTTATTAACTAGTTTTTTAAATAAAATTTGTTTTACTTTTTGATATTTGTAGATTTTTAAATTAATATAATTATATTAACAGTTATTTTAATAGTGAATAATTACTCAATGATTGTTTAATTCTTTACACTTTTGTACACTGATTTCTTTACACAATTTATATTTATTCCACTGCGGACGTGATCAGCGAGAATGTTTAAATTTTAATATCCTACTTTAAATTTATCAAAATAAACCTATTAATATATACTATTATATTTTGAATTTATTATTAATTATTTAATAAATTAATGTGTCTAGTTTAATTTTATAGAAATTATTTAAATAAACTTGTATTATTTATTGTTCAATTTCTGATCAATGTTGATTATTTTCCAGGTCGTGCAGTTCGTTTCTTGCACCGAAATTTCACGGCACATAGTCACTTAAAAATATTAAAAGTAGCAAGAAAATTCCCAGGATTATGAGAAAAGTTCGTTAAAAGATCATTTCTTTTAATTTATTATTATTTTTTTCTATAAACAAATTCAGGCCATTTTCATGTCAAGCAGATATTTTATGTACAGGTAAAATAAAAGTTAATATTTATGTAATAAATATTTTTTAAGCATTTGTTTATCTTCAAAATGGGATTAATAAAATTTTTAATTGTTTTGTTTATTTCATAAAAATGTCCTGCTTTCAATTTTAGAACAACAATTTTGATATTCTGGTGGCAAATAAATTTTGAAATTATTATTTTTTAAACAATTTTATTTTCAATATCTGTTTAATTTGTTCCTAGCCCATTTACCAATAATTATTAACAATTAAGGAATTAACAAAATAAGTGATATTTCTATTTTAGATATTTTTTATGTAAAATTTTTTTTATCATTGTTAAAAGAATTATTCACATTTTTTAATTTAATTAAAATTTAAGTTTAATAAAGTGAATTTGTTTTTTAATTACAAGTTATAAAACACTCAAAAATGCAAATAGTCGGCAACATGTTGTTTAAAATAGAGAAAGAGAAATTAAAAAATCACGTAATTCATTTTTTCATAAAAAATGCCATTGAAATACAATTATACATAATTTTTAAAATATTTTATAGTATGAATATAAGTTAATTAAATTATTTAACTCAATGAAATAAAATAAAAATATATCTTTGGATTTATTATATATAATTATCTTTTGTGTTTGTATATTTTTGTTAGTTGGTAACAAATAAATTAGGTATTAATCATTTATTAAATTATTATTTTAGAGTCTAACCCAATTGAATTATTAAATTTAATTTTTACCAATAAAATTTCAAAAAATAAATATATGGACTAGAAGAATAACATAAAATATAGTTCAAAATTTTTTCAATTCATTCATAATAATAAGATTTTTACCATAAGATTGCATTCAATAAATCTAATCAAGTCAAATGATTTTTATTCGCTTTCATCTTTATTTATTTTTTTGTATTTTTTGATTTTGGAAATTTCTTATTATTACTAAAATTATATTTTGTCGCGGACGGTTGACCTTGCAAAATTATCCATTGTTAGTCTTGTGAAGTAAAATAGAAAATCCTTACTAAAGAGTTAAACTTTATTGAATAATTAACCAAAGAACGAATTTTAAAAATGTAATTTAATTTATAACATTTATGCAACCTTTAACATAAGATAAAAATTTTAATTAAAAAAAAGTAATGAAGAAAACGCTATTTATTTAATCGTATATTGTTTAAAAAGACTTATTAGGTATTTTAAATGCTAATAATTTATAAACCAAAATACAGTAGCGAAATAGTTTATCTCATTATTATATTAGATATTATTTGCAGGTTTTTAATTTATTAAATAGTAATGAGTTAAATTTTTTTTATTATTATTCCAACTAAATGAAAATTCAATCTTTGATCGATTTGAATTAAATGATGTATTTCCATGGAAGAATAATTTCCTTTTTTGGAAAAAAATTAATAGAAAGTTTCTTCAGTTTTTCTATTGGTTTTAAATCAATACATTACTGAATTAGGTTAAATAATAATATTAGGTTATTACCTTCATTATTTTATACTTTCTATTATGAGAAACTGGCTAACATTCACTAAATTAAATTTAATGTGAGTATTTAGGAATTTTTTCCATTTATTAAGGGATGTATTTACTGAAATTTTTCCTTTTTAATTACTTTCGTAAACTATGAAACAGGATAAAAAATGAAAATACTAAAATAGGCTTTAGGTTTTAAGCAGATAAAATAAAAAAGCGCTAATGAATTAATAAGCATTTTTTCCGAAATAGACAAAAATTAGCTCAAAAGTTATAAATTTACAATTTTAATGATATTTTTTGTTAATTTAATTTGTTTTCAAGCTGTATATTTTTCTTAGTTTAATATTAATTTTTATTAAAATTTTTCGTAAATTTTAATATTATTTGTGCAAATTGGTTCTTGTATTTTGTATAATTTAATTTTATTTGGTTTCGATGCGGAAACACTAATATTTAATATATTTTATTTCAGGTCTTGTTACTTTCTTCTATTTTTATGAAAATATTATATCAAGGATTAAATAATTTAGATTTGGATACATATAAGATTCATACTAAAAAAAAACCAAATTATTTACGTACGAATAAAAATTCCATTATTTTTCGTTTGCCTATATTTTATTCCATCGCTTTCCCTGTGTCGATAAAAAATGACTGTGTGATTCCGCAGGGAGAATTAAAACAAAATGCAAATGGGTTTTAAATTACGAGTTTTTATTTTTAAATTATTTTTTTAATAAATGAATTTTTTCATATATTTTATTTTCTTGTATTAGCACAAGACAAATTGGACATCTTCCAACTCTATGAAACCATCTCGCACACATATAAAATGAAAAATATTTATTTTCTTATTGTAATTATATTTATATATTTATTTATATGCATATTATTTCTTTCTGCGAATATTTTTCATTATATTGAATGTATCTATTTGCTAATTTTTTTTCTTATTTTACATATTAATTTATTTGTATTGATTGTTAGATATCTCAGGTTGTTTTTTCAAAATGAATGAAAAATTTTATAATTCAATTGGTTTATCTTAATTAGTTATAGGTAAAATGCATATTTTCTTTTATTTAATATTGATATAATTAAAGTTTTTCTCCAATATATTATTTCCAGATGGAATATATTTAATCAAAATAAATTTTATCATATAATTTTTTAAGTTTTTATAAAAATAATGCAAATTCTATAATCGATTTTGTTGTTATTTAAATAAATTCATTCTTTTTAACCATTTGCATATTATATATTATAATTTTGATTTAAATATTTACTTATATTTGCAATAATTTTATTTTTTAATGTTTTAACAAGAAATTCAAATTCATTAATTTTAATTTCCCTTTCTATTTAATCTTTCTATATTATTGTTTTATTTTATCTTCAAGTTTGGTTTTTTATTTTAAATAATTCATATCATAAATCAATTAGTTTAATCTAATGGCTTTAATTTTTAGGTAATAAATAGGGCTGCAAAAAATATGTACAAAAAGTGGTCCAAATATGTACATAAATATGTAAGAAAAAACCCAAATATGTAAATAAAATTTTTTTTAATGGTATTTTTGGAAAGAAATTCCCCGTAAAGTATGAAATAGCCACAAAATGACATAAAAATTACTTTTTTTTGGTATTTTTAGGCAACATTTTCAAACTTATTTTTTCTTTATAAATTTTCAAAATATGTAAAAAATGAAAATATGTACAAAAATATTTGCCGAAATTTTGGATTTTTTTGAGGATTTGCAAAAATTTCCGTAAAAAATACTCAAAATATGTAAAAAAATGAAAATATATATGAAAAAAACCCAAAATATGTACAAATATGTAAGAAAATCCCGAAATATGTAAATATGTATAAAAACCCGAAATATGTAAAAATATGTAAATAAAAGTCCCAACTTTTGTACGCAAACACAAAAAAGAAAGTGTTTTTCCTGCTATTTAGAGCAACGTGATGAGACATTTGCGCCGCGCCATTTGCGCCGCTCAGCAAAGTCGACACTTGCGCCGCGCCATTTGCGCCGCAGACAGTTGCGCCGCGGATATTTGCGCCGCTCCATTTGCGCCGCGACATTTGCGCCGCCCAGCAAAAATGGACTTTTGCGCCGCGCTGTCAAAAATATTGGGGTGTTGTATAAGTTCTGTCACCCCGACCAAAAATTTCATTCAAAAATTTATAAAAAATCAATTAATAACTCAAAATTAATCAAAATATGCACCATCATTCCCGATCATATTCTGCCATTTTTGAGATTTTAAAAATGATCTATCGATTAAATTCAAGATAGTTAGACTCAAATAAACTGATGGGTCTACTTAAAAAAGTGGACAAATTCAACCACTGATTTCTTGGCCAAGAAAAGGCTAAAGGTACAAAACAAATTATGGTTTTGTAGAGCAAAGTTGGGACTATCTGACAAGCTGAAAAAGAGCCACCAAGACCGACGGGTTATTTTTTTAAAGTTGTCCTGTCTGAAAATGGGTGCTCAAAAGTGCCAAGATTCAGCATCCACTTTGTACAACATTGTTCTGAAAGGACCTAATAAAATGAAATTGATGTTTTCATGGGCAAACCAAACCCGGAGAATCCGAATATCGCCTCAGATTTAGTCAGTTGCTGTTCTATGACCCTGTACTGCTTCAACTTCTTGTCAACGACATGGAGCAGTACAATGCCAGAGAAAATTCAGAGATCAAATCTGAGGCCAGATTTGGATTCTCCGGACTTGATTTGGCCACAAAAACTGCTTTTAATAAATTTCCAACTGATCAAAGCAAAGTTTTGACCCGTACAATAAAAGTGATCGAATTTGTAATTTGGGGACATCCATTGGAAAATTTTTTAAAAAATCAATTTGAATGGGGAAGAACGAAAAATGGCTTTTAACCGAAGCAAAAATGTCTGCTCTTTCCTATAGGACAGAAATTGATCGGCTGTCACTTGCGGTTAACGGTGCAAAAAATTCCGATTAGCATAGCATAAGAAGGGTGACAGAACTTATACAACACCCCAATATTATATTCA
Source organism: Heterodera glycines (assembly GCA_004148225.2). Taxonomy (NCBI): domain Eukaryota; kingdom Metazoa; phylum Nematoda; class Chromadorea; order Rhabditida; family Heteroderidae; genus Heterodera; species Heterodera glycines. The sequence continues at coordinate 10,929,045 of CP049705.1, forward strand.
TAAAAATTCCACTATTATCAATAAGTTTTACTAAAACTATAAGCCATCGACAAAAATAACTAATTGAAAATTCGAAAAAATTACTAGTCACAAAGATTGACATTCAATTTTTTAACCATTAAAATCTTAACATTGAATAGGTTCATCAAAGATATGAAAAAATGATTAAGAATACAAACTACAAAAAACTAAAAAAAAAAAGAATTTTCTGTAGAAACCCCAATTATTTTTTTGGTTCGAAAAAAGAATGAAATTCAATTCCTTTGTAATTAATTTTCTCAATAAGTTATTTTCATCGATTTTAATTTAATTTCATTGAAAAAACGCACTGATTTTCAAATTTTCGCTCCTATTTTACCATTTTTCGCATTATTTCGCAATTTTTATGCCCTTATTTATTTACCTATTTTTTTTCGCTTAAAATCCGCCGCTTAATGATCAGGCAATACGAAGGCTTGTTATCGCATATGGTCCCAATGAAAACCAAAATGATCAAGATTTGATCAATCATTACGTGCACTTCAATATGGAATTGACATGAAAGGCTTCGAAAAAGGAATTAATAATGAATATCTATCAATTCTTATTATCTAACGCACATAAATTTATTTTAATCAGAGCGCAAATGTCTTTTTTCGCTGTACGGCGCAAATGTCGCGGCGCAAATGTCGTTTTTGTTAGGCGGCGCAAGTGTCGCGGCACAAATGGCACGGCGCAAATGTCCGCGGCGCAAGAGTCTTTTTTGCTGAGCGGCGCAAGTGTCGCGGCGCAAATGGCGCGGCGCAAAAGTCGGCTAACCTAGAGCAAGGAGAAGCCAGGAAAAAAATATGTATTTACATAAAATTGGCAGCCCTAGTAATAAAACTTCGTAATTATCAAAAAAATAAAATTTACATATCAACATGTGTATAATTTAATCAATGAAATTATTTATTTCAGTTATAAATCTTCACTCTGATAGAAGAAAGGAATAATACATCGGAAAATCAGCAGCATTTTATTAGGTATATTCGCTAGACTATTTTTTTTCTCTATCTACTGAATTTGAAAGAATTATTTTTCTAATATATTTATTTTAAAAGGAACTAAATCAATGCAAAAAAGGATTTATACTATTAAAGAAAATAAATTTAGATAAATATTTTAAAATTTTTGCTTTTTTTACATATAACTTTTTATGCCGACTTTTTGGAAATTTTTCATTACTTAAATTCCCAGCTCTGATTTTAAATTACCATTTTATTGTAATTATCTTGCATGAATGCTTTATTCTTTTTTTGTGGGACCAATTGATGAAATATATTATATTGAGACATAGTTTTAATGTTTTTAAATGTATTTTTTAACAAAAAAATCTGGCGGCGAGATAGCCAAAAAACAAGGCGCGGCGAGATGGCCGCGGCGAGTTGGGCGGTTCCCTTTTTTGGCGATTTTTTACATATAACTTTTTACGCCGACTTTTTGGAAATTTTTCATTATTTAAATTCCCAGCCCTAATTTAAATTACCCTTTTATTGTAATTATCGTGCGTTAATGTTAATTTAGTGCAAATAACTGGAAATATTATTTTCCTCCTCTACTCTCGCTCGCCCTCAATTCTCTAATCTCTTTCACTCTTTTTTCTCATTTCTTTCATCACAATTTTTCTCTCTTTCTCTGACTCCGCTGTTCTTTATGTGTTCGATGGCGTCGCTTTGGAAAGTGACGCCAATAAAGAATAAACCATTGAGGAAAGGAGAATATTTGGTTGGTTGAGTGTTGGTGTGCGCTGACAAATGAGCACTTATTTTTGCATTTAACTTCATTTCATCAATAGGGCTGGGAATTTAAGTCACTAAAAATCTTCAAAAAGTCATTAAAAATCGCCAAAAAAGTCACAAAAAAGTCACGAAAAAATGCATGTTAGAAGCTTCAAACAAACTTTAGAACATTTTTAAGGCACATTAAGGCCATTTAGAGTCAGCAAAAAAAAAGTCATTTGACAAATTCCCATCGAATTTTTTGTATTAAATAATTTTCTTTAATGTTTTATTCGCTTTTTATTAGGAATAGCAATTTGTTATTTTTCTCTTCAAAAATATTTTCAAAATTAATAAAGCATTAATTTAAAGCAGTGAAACCAATTTTTTACTCGTAATTTTAAGAAGAATTTTTTCGCAACAAAAATTTAATAATAATATTTATTTTTTAAAAGCAAATATTAAAAATACATTTGATTTTCATAGTTACTAGTATATTTTTTCGGGGTTTTACCTTTTATAAGGTTAATAAAAATGAAATAAATAATTTAAAAAAACTCGCTTTATTGAATAAAAAATTTAAGCTTTTTTCTATAATAAAATAATCAAAATTTAATTATTTAATAAAATTATCAATGTCAAAACCTCTTTATGCCGAAAATAATTAGAATCTTTATCGCCCATATTTAATATATTTTTTTATTTTACTTTAATTAATAAAACAAATTTTGAAATAAAACATAACGGTTAAGATTATCAGAAGAAATATCTTTTAAGAAAACAGAAAAATTACAAGAAATAAATTTAAAGCACTCAATTTATTTAACCAGGTAATTGAATACTATAAAAAATGCATATTTGAATTAATTAAACATAGTCTCATTGCATAATTAATGGCTAATAGTATAAATTATAATATGTACGAAAAATGCACCAAATGACGAAATATAGAATAAACAAAAAATGCTTAAATGTGGCATGTAATTAGATAATGAGGACTAAAAATTCTACGCTCTATAATTATAACTGCCATTATTTAAAATAAGCAATAAAATAAATTAAAAAACCCAAATCAAAAATGAAATGGCATTTTGTTGGGTTCGTATAAAAAAATAAGTGAATTGTTGTATTCAAATTAGAGAAATGAAGAAAAAGTATTTTATAATAAAAATAGTTTTTTAAATATAAGATTTTATATTGATTTAAAATATTAATATTTATGAAAGAAAAAATATTATTAAAAAATTTAAATAACATTTTATATCATTTGTTGATTAATTAAATATTTACAAGTTAAATTTCATTTACAGCAATGACTTAATGAGCTATTTTTTAATAATTAATAAAAAAATAAATATTTAAACTAAAGTAAAGCAACTCATATTTTTACAAAGACTTTGTCTAGAAGAAATATAATTTATTTAATTAAAATAAACTAAAGACTATGCGTATACTCACATTCTAAATAATCGACTTCAGACTACAAGAGAAAAAATGATAATTAGATTGATAATTAATTATAAGCAAAGTAAAATGATAATTTGCGATCATGAAGGCGCGCATATAGTCAAGAAAGATTTAAAAAAGCATAATAAAACAATATACCACACATAATTTAATAAAAAATGATTGAAAAACATTACTCTTTAATCATAATTAAAATTTGAAAAAATGTTATGAATTTTGAAAATATAAAATGTTGTATGCAATTTTATTATAGAAATTAAATAAAAAATAATAAAACTTCCTTGTAAAAATGTTATTGAATACATTTATATATTAAATAAAAAATAAAAAAATAAAATAAAATATATATTTTTAACTTTTATGACCTTTTCAATTCGCAAAAGTCGGCCTACAAATTGTCGGTAAGATATTTTAATTATTATTTTTTCAAAGGAGGACATTTCTTCAAAAGGTTATAATTTTTTGCTTGTTTGCACATTTTATAAATCCGCCAAACGATTAAACTCAAAAAGTTAATATTTTAATAATTAATATATATAAAAAAGGTATTTTCAGTTGAATAAACGAAAAACTTTGCAACATATAAAAGATTTACCATCAATTTGAATAAGAATTACAGTATCATGCTACACATATATACGGAATAAAATCAGTATTATGTTAAACAAAAAATTTAAAAAATTTTTGTTTTATGATAATTAAAAAGATAATATAAAGAATGAAAAAATAAAATTTAAAAATCTAACAAAGTAAGTATTTATTTAAAAACAATAAAAAAATTTAGAAATTTCAATGCTTAATTTGGCACTAAAAATGAACGAGCATATGGTTTGAATAATTTGATTACTGCAGGTTCGCACCTCGAGGTTATACAGTATAGGGCTAACGAAATTCGGAGTCCTCATGTGATAAGACTAGATTATTTATTCTGCGAGATTTTTATTTTATTTTTAAATTGGGGGCATCGGCCGATTTTCAATTGAGGAAAGGTAAAATTGAAGAACCCCCGAAGTGTAACTCATTAATAGGGCTGGGAATTTAAGTCACGAAAAATTAACTACCTTAGCTACAGCTAGGGATATGCTTTTTCCATATTAAACGAATAATAATTTAAATATATAAATTATAATTTATTGTTTTTTTCTTACTGTTCTTTTAGTATTAAAAGCTACAAATGTTGCATATCAGTAGCCCTTTGGTTAAGTGGTAAAAGAAGTTTCAAGTAGGCAATTTTCTGAGGAAAATTTTTTAAAAAAAATTGTTGTTAATTGCATTTGACTGAGAAAGTTTTTTTAAATGCCAAAAGAAAATTTATAAATTAAAAAAGATATGCATGCCAAATGAAAGCAATTAATACGACAAACACCAAAAGATTGAAAAGTAATATTCGAAAGAAACAAATCAAAATATTATAGTAATTAATTTAAAACAATAAAAAAAATTCCAAGTTTCAATGCAAAATTAGTTTTTGATCCCAAGATATTCAAAATATTCAACAGCGAAGTTGCGGTCTTTACAAATACTTTCAATTTTTGAATATATTACTCAGTGAAATGTCTAACCTTAAATGTAAGAAAATACCTAAATTATAAAATTACACTTTAATTAATCAATAAAAAAAAATTGTTTTATAATAAAAAAACTTAAAATTGTCGCGTGTGAGTAGCGGGTGAGAGCTTAAGTTGCCCCCAACTTGGAGAAGATTAAAAAATTCTGTTTTATTAAACGGAATACAACTATTGGAAAAGCATTTATTAAATTAGCTTTAATATTAAAATTGAAAGATCAGGAAAATAGAAAATCATTATTGAAATAAATTTAAAGGAATATAAAATCGAAAAAGGAGATATATATATATATATATATATATAATACCCACATAAAAAAATTATTTTACCAATTAGTCATTAATGGGGCCAGATAATTTCGGAGAATGAAAGGTCTGATAAAATAAAAGTTTAAAAGACTTAAATAAATAAAATTAAAGCCTATTACCATTTCATTCGGTACCGCTCTCTAAAATTGATGGTAAACAAAATTTAAATTTAATTCAAAAATATAGTACCGTATGCTAAAGCGATGATTGGATTAATTTCTGAAAAGGTAAATTATGCTATTTTTAATATTTAAATGAAATAAAATAGAAATTTAAAAATATAATATTATTAAACATGAAAAATGTGAAGTCGTGATGCGGTTATAATTGTAATAATATGTGCTCAGGATAATTCAGGCTTATGACTTTAATGGGCTTATTAGTCCGAATCAGATAAGTCAATTATATTAAACGATTCTCAAGCTTTCAGTGGAAATTATCAACGCATTTAAAGATAAAAACAAATTAATTAATAAAAATATAATTAATTAGGAAAAATTAAATAGCAAAAAAAGTTTAAAAAAAGTGAAGGAGAAAACAAGGCACACCTGAAAGGCCAGTGTCCGCTGTGAGAAGGACGTTAAGCGGTCCTTTTTTGGACAGAAAAGCGCGAGAAATGAAAAGTGCAGCAAATGAATGAAAAAGAAATGCTTGCAGCATCTCTCGGAACAAGAAAGGTTAAATAAAATAAAATTTATTATTTTTAAAATGAAATTAAACTAAAATAAAATAATATTTAAAGAATAAAAATCATAAATTAAATAAAATGTAATCCCAATTTGAATAGTTCAAATTTAAGTCCATTAAAAGTTGTTATAAATAGAAATATAATGATAATTTTGCGTCTAATATTTTCCGCTAAAACAAGTTTTTAAAATTACTGGAATTTTAAATAAGCATTTTCCCAAATTTAGAAAAAAAAAGAATAATTGATGAGAAACACAAAAATATTCAAATATTTAAATAAACAAGTCATATTATTGCTCATTCAGGATGCATAAGTAATTTTGAATTTTAACAATGTAAATAATTTTAAAGTTATGGTGCCGGTTCTTGATTTCATGTCTTCATTGGTTTTATTTCAATTTGTCTACATTTCTTTAAATTTTTTCTTTGCTATACTTCATTTAAAAACATAAATTTTAATTCATAAAACAAATGAAAAGCTTCCTTTGTGTTGTTTTCTTAAATTTTGAATATGGTATTAGGATAAAAAATTTTGTATTTAAAAAATAAAATAATATTAGACAGCAGTTAAGTAAAGGAATTTATAGATAAGACTATTTTCAAGAGAAATTTAAATAAATTTTAATAGGAACATATTAAAAATGCTCAAAAATACAATAATTAACCTATAATTTTAAAATAATTAAATTTGCGCTTCACAGCGCCAAAAAAATTTTTACAAGGTGCGAAGGATAAGAATCTTTTTTTCAGCAAAGAGGTCGTGAAAAAAAACTCATTAAAAATGCAGGGAAATAAGAAAATACATACAATCTAATACATAGCAGTTAATTTTTAAGAATAAATTTAAGCAAAGTTAAGGAAACAAAAAAAGAAAACATAATATAAAAAGAATATTAATGAATATGGTCTATTTTGTGTTTTTAAAAATTAATTAATTATTTTATTTAAGAAGTTTTTCTTCTTTCTTAGCCAATGCAACATTTTATATTATAAAAGTTAAAATTAATTCTTAATTTTAAAATATTAAAATAGAATAGAACAATAATACCAATAAAAAAATTTATAAAGTTTAATAGGTGCATAATTCTTAATAATAATAATAATAATAATCATTTTTCATCAACAAAATATCGGTGCGATTTCAGTGAATGTCGAAAACAAGGGTAATTAAATGTGAATTTAAAAAATCTTAACATCTATAACGCAAATCTTAAACTACCAGTTCTAAAGCCATTTTAATATTATTAAGGTGCAAATTAAATTTAAATTATTAATTTAATTAAAGTTTTATTCAAAAGGTAGTTTATAACACATCTCTTAAACTGAATCAAATTAAGAAAATTAATATTAAATTAAAATAAAATTACTATAAACGATGAAAATGCATAATTTAAAGATGAAATAAAATAGAAGATTAGTTTTAAAAAATAAAACCACTTGATTGAATTTTTAAAAACCATCAAGCGACTCTGTTGAATACATTATTTGGATGCACAAATTATAAAGGAATTAAAAAATGAATACAGACAATTATAACTTTCTATAAATTTAAGCCTTACTTAACCAATGTTGTTTTTTAAAATTTTAATTCAGTTATTTTGTCAATAAAATGATCATTTTTCTGGGTTTTCGGATCTAATAGTTTAATTGTTTGTTTTGTGTGGGAATCGAACCAAGGCAAAAATCAAAGAAAGACTGAGGTTTAGCCATTAGACTAAATGCTTCCCATTTCTCCGTATTGAAAAAATAGAATAGATTATTTTTTCTCTTAAAATTTTTCCTTTTCTTAAATTAAAGAAAGTTTTGTTCAGAATTTTTTGGTGATAAAAATTATGTCTAAGGAAAAATTTTTCGTTATAAATTGTTTTTATTTTTTGATAACTATTCGATAGCCCTAAGTGTATAGCTTGCAAAATTTCAAAAAATTTCGCACTGTTTCAAAAAAAGTTATGACCAAAAATGTCTGAAAATTTGGTCCTGGAAACTTAAAAATATAGCATATAAAAATAAGAAAAAAAATATTAAAGAAAAAGTAAATTATCAATAATCATTTATTTAAAGCAATATTAACTTTGCCATTATAATAAATTAAAAAATAATAAAAATATTAATAAGTTGAAGCGCCAGTTGGAAATTTATATATATTTACAAAAATACGTCAATACGTCTGAAAAGAACTAATGAACAATTAAATTAATAAAGGGCAAATAATCTAAAAATTGAATTATATATTATTGTTATACTTCAAAATTTAATATTGAATTTCGTATAACCAAAATATATAAAAAGTTTTTAAAACATGGAGATCACATAACCATGATGAACACTTTCCATACAGCAAGAAATATTAAAAAACGACTTGCAAATTATGATTTTAACAATATAAAACAAAAGGAAATAAAAGATATAAATGCGGTTCGATTAAATTAGCAACAAAATTATTTAGAATTATGAAGTAATGTCTAAAAAGAAAAATCATTAAAAAAGTAGTTGACAAAATAAGGAAATAAATAATTTTCAAAAACTTTTTTTTTTAAATAATTTTAAACATTGTATTGTTATAAAAAGTTAATAAACCGTTATTATTGTAAAATAACCAATTAACATAAAATGAACTCATACTTGCGGAAGGGATACCCATGCTCCCTCCCTAACAAATAAAGGGTAAGCAATAGCCGTGGTGAGTCGATCCAAAAAAAAAAAACTCAGTGTGGGCGATCAAAAAAAAAGGTCCGGTTCTTGATCCATTCACTTTGAGCTATAAATATCTTTTAAATTAATCTTTTCTTTCATTTTCGCATAAATATCTTTTGAATTAATGCTTTCTATTACTCTGAACATTGAATTTAAAAATATAAAATAAATAAAATGAATACATTTTCAATCGTTTTATTAAATTTTATTTATTAGATAGAAATCAGCATAAATTTTTTTACATATTACAATTTTAGAAAAATTTATTTACAATAGGAAATAAACTAAATAAAATGTTTTTTTCTGTATTGAATTTTATCTTTCCTATTTTTTTACCAATTAAATATTTATGAAAAAGTTCAAGTCAATTAAACTAATAAGGTGAAAATATCGCAGTTATAAATGATTATATTGACTTCTCAATGTAATTACATCAGCTTTCTGTTAGGGGTATGAGAATTAAATTTTATATTTTTTATTTGAATTTTATTTTAAGTTTTTTCTTAACTTCCTTTTAAATTTCTTTATTTTCGAATATCATCTGTTTATTCGCCTCAACCAATTTTAATTAAAACAAACATTATTTTATCATTTATATTTTAAATTTTTTAGATTTTTTGATTAATATAATTAAAATTGAATTCATTTTGATTTTAAATTTAATTAATGTGACAATTTTATAATACGTAAATTTTCTTCATTGCTACTTGCGGTGCTAGGTCGACCCAAAAAAAAACTCAGTTTGGGCGATCAAAAAAAAACTCAGTGATTAATAAAATTAACTAATTTTGTTTTACCCTTTAATTGCGCATAAATAAAAGATATTGAAATTTTTTTTTTAATTTTTAAAAAATTAAAAAAGGATTATATTTAATAAGTTGTATTGCTAAATTTTTAAATTAATATTTTCTTGTAAAATTGAAAGGTGAAATTATTTTTCTAAAACACTAATTTAAAAAAAAATACATTTATGAACCATAAAATCATTTAAAAAATAAATGAACATTTTGAAATTTCTACCAAAATATTTAAGGCAAATGATAATAGTAATTTACATCATGGAAATTATTAGATACATTTTTTTTAAACAATTGCAATACAAGATTTATGGCCTTTTCGATAATTTACTAATCAAAAAATATTTTAATATAATATCTCAGTAAACCGATTTGAAAAAATAATAGGTGTATAAGAATTATTCAGCATCTCGAGGGCTCGCCTTAATATCGAAAAAAAAGTAATAAAGTTTTAAAATTATGTGCGACTTTAACATAAACACTAAAAAGTAGGTTTTATTACCCAAGTTTTCTCAAAGAACCCCGCACGTGGGAGATATTTTTATAAAAACAAGGTCATTAAGCTATGCAATAATATATACGTAAAAATAAAAAACTAACAGACTATAGAATTGAATAATAAAATGCAAAAAAATATCCTTATTAGAGTGAAATATATTTTCATCATCATAAGAAAAAATGAATAAAATTACGTATG
>CP049705.1:10940001-10984017 GCA_004148225.2 Heterodera glycines
AGAATTTCTAAAAATTCAAACAAAAGGACCTAACTATTATTTCTTCCCGTGTATCCAACAAGAGAAGCAGAGAATTTCATTTACGGTTCCTGATTTACTCATTAAAATTCCAAAAGCCGATTGGACGGATAGAATTTCTAAAAATTCAACAAAAGGACTAACTATTATTTCTTCCCGTGTATCCAACAAGAGAAGCATAGAATGTCATTTACGGTTCCTGATTTACTCATTAAAATTCTAAAAGCCGATTTGACGGATAAAATTTCTAAAAATTCAACAAAAGGACTAACTATTATTTCTTCCCGTGTATCCAACAAGAGAAGCATAGAATGTCATTTACGCTTCCTGATTTACTCATTAAAATTCCAAAAGCCGATTGGACGGATAGAATTTCTAAAATTCAACAAAAGGACTAACTATTATTTCTTCCCGTGTATCCAACAAGAGAAGCATAGAATGTCATTTACGGTTCCTGATTTACTCATTAAAATTCCAAAAGCCGATTTGACGGATAAAATTTCTAAAAATTCAACAAAAGGATTAACTATTATTTCTTCCCGTGTATCCAACAAGAGAAGCAGAGAATTTCATTTACGGTTCCTGATTTACTCATTAAAATTCCAAAAGCCGATTGGACGGATGAATTTCTAAAAATTCAACAAAAGGACTAACTATTATTTCTTCCCGTGTATCCAACAAGAGAAGCAGAGAATTTCATTTACGGTTCCTGATTTACTCATTAAAATTCCAAAAGCCGATTTGACGGATAGAATTTCTAAAAATTCAACAAAAGGACTAACTATTATTTCTTCCCGTGTATCCAACAAGAGAAGCATAGAATGTCAATTACGGTTCCTGATTTACTCATTAAAATTCCAAAGCCGATTGACGGATAGAAATTTCTAAAAATTCAACAAAAGGACTAACTATTATTTCTTCCCGTGTATCCAACAAGAGAAGCATAGAATGTCATTTACGGTTCCTGATTTACTCATTAAAATTCCAAAAGCCGATTTGACGGATAAAATTTCTAAAAATTCAACAAAAGGACTAACTATTATTTCTTCCCGTGTATCCAACAAGAGAAGCATAGAATGTCATTTACGGTTCCTGATTTACTCATTAAAATTCCAAAAGCCGATTTGACGGATAAAATTTCTAAAAATTCAACAAAAGGACTAACTATTATTTCTTCCCGTGTATCCAACAAGAGAAGCATAGAATGTCATTTACGGTTCCTGATTTACTCATTAAAATTCCAAAAGCCGATTTGACGGATAAAATTTCTAAAAATTCAACAAAAGGACTAACTATTATTTCTTCCCGTGTATCCAACAAGAGAAGCATAGAATGTCATTTACGGTTCCTGATTTACTCATTAAAATTCCAAAAGCCGATTTGACGGATAGAATTTCTAAAAATTCAACAAAAGGACTAACTATTATTTCTTCCCGTGTATCCAACAAGAGAAGCATAGAATGTCATTTACGGTTACTGATTTACTCATTAAAATTCCAAAAGCCGATTTGACGGATAGAATTTCTAAAAATTCAACAAAAGGACTAACTATTATTTCTTCCCGTGTATCCAACAAGAGAAGCAGAGAATATCATTTACGGTTCCTGATTTACTCATTAAAATTCCAAAAGCCGATTTGACGGATAGAATTTCTAAAAATTCAACAAAAGGACTAACTATTATTTCTTCCCGTGTATCCAACAAGAGAAGCAGAGAATTCATTTACGGTTCCTGATTTACTCATTAAAATTCCAAAAGCCGATTGGACGGATAGAATTTCTAAAAATTCAACAAAAGGACTAACTATTATTTCTTCCCGTGTATCCAACAAGAGAAGCATAGAATGTCATTTACGGTTCCTGATTTACTCATTAAAATTCCAAAAGCCGATTTGACGGATAAAATTTCTAAAAATTCAACAAAAGGACTAACTATTATTTCTTCCCGTGTATCCAACAAGAGAAGCAGAGAATGTCATTTACGGTTCCTGATTTACTCATTAAAATTCCAAAAGCCGATTGGACGGATAGAATTTCTAAAAATTCAACAAAAGGACTAACTATTATTTCTTCCCGTGTATCCAACAAGAGAAGCAGAGAATTTCATTTACGGTTCCTGATTTACTCATTAAAATTCCAAAAGCCGATTTGACGGATAAAATTTCTAAAAATTCAACAAAAGGACTAACTATTATTTCTTCCCGTGTATCCAACAAGAGAAGCATAGAATGTCATTTACGGTTCCTGATTTACTCATTAAAATTCCAAAAGCCGATTGGACGGATAGAATTTCTAAAAATTCAACAAAAGGACTAACTATTATTTCTTCCCGTGTATCCAACAAGAGAAGCATAGAATGTCATTTACGGTTCCGATTTACTCATTAAAATTCCAAAAGCCGATTTGACGGATAAAATTTCTAAAAATTCAACAAAAGGACTAACTATTATTTCTTCCCGTGTATCCAACAAGAGAAGCATAGAATGTCATTTACGGTTCCTGATTTACTCATTAAAATTCCAAAAGCCGATTTGACGGATAAAATTTCTAAAAATTCAACAAAAGGACTAACTATTATTTCTTCCCGTGTATCCAACAAGAGAAGCATAGAATGTCATTTACGGTTCCTGATTTACTCATTAAAATTCCAAAAGCCGATTTGACGGATAAAATTTCTAAAAATTCAACAAAAGGACTAACTATTATTTCTTCCCGTGTATCCAACAAGAGAAGCATAGAATGTCATTTACGGTTCCTGATTTACTCATTAAAATTCCAAAAGCCGATTTGACGGATAAAATTTCTAAAAATTCAACAAAAGGACTAACTATTATTTCTTCCCGTGTATCCAACAAGAGAAGCATAGAATGTCATTTACGGTTACTGATTTACTCATTAAAATTCCAAAAGCCGATTTGACGGATAGAATTTCTAAAAATTCAACAAAAGGATTAACTATTATTTCTTCCCGTGTATCCAACAAGAGAAGCAGAGAATTTCATTTACGGTTCCTGATTTACTCATTAAAATTCCAAAAGCCGATTTGACGGATAGAATTTCTAAAATTCAACAAAAGGACTAACTATTATTTCTTCCCGTGTATCCAACAAGAGAAGCAGAGAATTTCATTTACGGTTACTGATTTACTCATTAAAATTCCAAAAGCCGATTGGACGGATAGAATTTCTAAAAATTCAACAAAAGGACTAACTATTATTTCTTCCCGTGTATCCAACAAGAGAAGCATAGAATGTCATTTACGGTTCCTGATTTACTCATTAAAATTCCAAAAGCCGATTGGACGGATAGAATTTCTAAAAATTCAACAAAAGGACTAACTATTATTTCTTCCCGTGTATCCAAAAAGAGAAGCATAGAATTTCATTTACGGTTACTGATTTACTCATTAAAATTCCAAAAGCCGATTGGACGGATAGAATTTCTAAAAAATTCAACAAAAGGACTAACTATTATTTCTTCCCGTGTATCCAACAAGAGAAGCAGAGAATATCATTTACGGTTCCTGATTTACTCATTAAAATTCCAAAAGCCGATTTGACGGATAGAATTTCTAAAAATTCAACAAAAGGACTAACTATTATTTCTTCCCGTGTATCCAACAAGAGAAGCAGAGAATTTCATTTACGGTTACTGATTTACTCATTAAAATTCCAAAAGCCGATTGGACGGATAGAATTTCTAAAAAATTCAACAAAAGGACTAACTATTATTTCTTCCCGTGTATCCAACAAGAGAAGCAGAGAATGTCATTTACGGTTCCTGATTTACTCATTAAAATTCCAAAAGCCGATTTGACGGATAGAATTTCTAAAATTCAACAAAAGGACTAACTATTATTTCTTCCCGTGTATCCAACAAGAGAAGCAGAGAATTTCATTTACGGTTACTGATTTACTCATTAAAATTCCAAAAGCCGATTGACGGATAGAATTTCTAAAAATTCAACAAAAGGACTAACTATTATTTCTTCCCGTGTATCCAACAAGAGAAGCATAGAATGTCATTTACGGTTCCTGATTTACTCATTAAAATTCCAAAAGCCGATTGGACGGATAGAATTTCTAAAAATTCAACAAAAGGACTAACTATTATTTCTTCCCGTGTATCCAACAAGAGAAGCATAGAATTTCATTTACGGTTACTGATTTACTCATTAAAATTCCAAAAGCCGATTGGACGGATAGAATTTCTAAAAATTCAACAAAAGGACTAACTATTATTTCTTCCCGTGTATCCAACAAGAGAAGCATAGAATGTCATTTACGGTTACTGATTTACTCATTAAAATTCCAAAAGCCGATTGGACGGATAGAATTTCTAAAAATTCAACAAAAGGACTAACTATTATTTCTTCCCGTGTATCCAACAAGAGAAGCAGAGAATTTCATTTACGGTTCCTGATTTACTCATTAAAATTCCAAAAGCCGATTGGACGGATAGAATTTCTAAAATTCAACAAAAGGACTAACTATTATTTCTTCCCGTGTATCCAACAAGAGAAGCAGAGAATTTCATTTACGGTTCCTGATTTACTCATTAAAATTCCAAAAGCCGATTTGACGGATAAAATTTCTAAAAATTCAACAAAAGGACTAACTATTATTTCTTCCCGTGTATCCAACAAGAGAAGCATAGAATGTCATTTACGGTTCCTGATTTACTCATTAAAATTCCAAAAGCCGATTGGACGGATAGAATTTCTAAAAATTCAACAAAAGGACTAACTATTATTTCTTCCCGTGTATCCAACAAGAGAAGCATAGAATTTCATTTACGGTTACTGATTTACTCATTAAAATTCCAAAAGCCGATTGGACGGATAGAATTTCTAAAAATTCAACAAAAGGACTAACTATTATTTCTTCCCGTGTATCCAACAAGAGAAGCATAGAATGTCATTTACGGTTACTGATTTACTCATTAAAATTCCAAAAGCCGATTGGACGGATAGAATTTCTAAAAATTCAACAAAAGGACTAACTATTATTTCTTCCCGTGTATCCAACAAGAGAAGCAGAGAATTTCATTTACGGTTCCTGATTTACTCATTAAAATTCCAAAAGCCGATTGGACGGATAGAATTTCTAAAATTCAACAAAAGGACTAACTATTATTTCTTCCCGTGTATCCAACAAGAGAAGCAGAGAATTTCATTTACGGTTCCTGATTTACTCATTAAAATTCCAAAAGCCGATTTGACGGATAAAATTTCTAAAAATTCAACAAAAGGACTAACTATTATTTCTTCCCGTGTATCCAACAAGAGAAGCATAGAATGTCATTTACGGTTCCTGATTTACTCATTAAAATTCCAAAAGCCGATTGGACGGATAGAATTTCTAAAAATTCAACAAAAGGACTAACTATTATTTCTTCCCGTGTATCCAACAAGAGAAGCATAGAATTTCATTTACGGTTCCTGATTTACTCATTAAAATTCCAAAAGCCGATTGGACGGATAGAATTTCTAAAAATTCAACAAAAGGACTAACTATTATTTCTTCCCGTGTATCCAACAAGAGAAGCATAGAATGTCATTTACGGTTCCTGATTTACTCATTAAAATTCCAAAAGCCGATTGGACGGATAGAATTTCTAAAAATTCAACAAAAGGACTAACTATTATTTCTTCCCGTGTATCCAACAAGAGAAGCATAGAATTTCATTTACGGTTACTGATTTACTCATTAAAATTCCAAAAGCCGATTGGACGGATAGAATTTCTAAAAATTCAACAAAAGGACTAACTATTATTTCTTCCCGTGTATCCAACAAGAGAAGCATAGAATGTCATTTACGGTTACTGATTTACTCATTAAAATTCCAAAAGCCGATTGGACGGATAGAATTTCTAAAAATTCAACAAAAGGACTAACTATTATTTCTTCCCGTGTATCCAACAAGAGAAGCATAGAATGTCATTTACGGTTCCTGATTTACTCATTAAAATTCCAAAAGCCGATTGGACGGATAGAATTTCTAAAAATTCAACAAAAGGACTAACTATTATTTCTTCCCGTGTATCCAACAAGAGAAGCATAGAATTTCATTTACGGTTACTGATTTACTCATTAAAATTCCAAAAGCCGATTGGACGGATAGAATTTCTAAAAATTCAACAAAAGGACTAACTATTATTTCTTCCCGTGTATCCAACAAGAGAAGCATAGAATGTCATTTACGGTTACTGATTTACTCATTAAAATTCCAAAAGCCGATTGGACGGATAGAATTTCTAAAAATTCAACAAAAGGACTAACTATTATTTCTTCCCGTGTATCCAACAAGAGAAGCAGAGAATGTCATTTACGGTTACTGATTTACTCATTAAAATTCCAAAAGCCGATTGGACGGATAGAATTTCTAAAAATTCAACAAAAGGACTAACTATTATTTCTTCCCGTGTATCCAACAAGAGAAGCATAGAATGTCATTTACGGTTCCTGATTTACTCATTAAAATTCCAAAAGCCGATTGGACGGATAGAATTTCTAAAAATTCAACAAAAGGACTAACTATTATTTCTTCCCGTGTATCCAACAAGAGAAGCATAGAATGTCATTTACGGTTCCTGATTTACTCATTAAAATTCCAAAAGCCGATTGGACGGATAGAATTTCTAAAAATTCAACAAAAGGACTAACTATTATTTCTTCCCGTGTATCCAACAAGAGAAGCATAGAATGTCATTTACGGTTACTGATTTACTCATTAAAATTCCAAAAGCCGATTGGACGGATAGAATTTCTAAAAATTCAACAAAAGGACTAACTATTATTTCTTCCCGTGTATCCAACAAGAGAAGCAGAGAATTTCATTTACGGTTCCTGATTTACTCATTAAAATTCCAAAAGCCGATTGGACGGATAGAATTTCTAAAAATTCAACAAAAGGACTAACTATTATTTCTTCCCGTGTATCCAACAAGAGAAGCATAGAATGTCATTTACGGTTCCTGATTTACTCATTAAAATTCCAAAAGCCGATTGGACGGATAGAATTTCTAAAAATTCAACAAAAGGACTAACTATTATTTCTTCCCGTGTATCCAACAAGAGAAGCATAGAATTTCATTTACGGTTACTGATTTACTCATTAAAATTCCAAAAGCCGATTGGACGGATAGAATTTCTAAAAATTCAACAAAAGGACTAACTATTATTTCTTCCCGTGTATCCAACAAGAGAAGCATAGAATGTCATTTACGGTTCCTGATTTACTCATTAAAATTCCAAAAGCCGATTGGACGGATAGAATTTCTAAAAATTCAACAAAAGGACTAACTATTATTTCTTCCCGTGTATCCAACAAGAGAAGCATAGAATTTCATTTACGGTTACTGATTTACTCATTAAAATTCCAAAAGCCGATTGGACGGATAGAATTTTTCAAAAATTCAACAAAAGGACTAACTATTATTTCTTCCCGTGTATCCAACAAGAGAAGCATAGAATGTCAGTAGTATAGGGATAAAAATCTGGGCCCCCCCCTAGGCAGAGAGATGCGCATTCATCATAGGAGAGATGAGAGAATTAGAGAAAAAGAGTAATTGCAAAACCAAAGAAAAGGTGTTATTGACAGCCAGTCATACATGCAAGGGTATAAAGACGCCCCGCTTCATAGCCCCACCTAAACCCATATCTTGGTCCACCCCTTTTTCATGTAATTGATTATAAATAAAAATTTACTAATCTTTTCGTTATTGTGAAAAATTAAACATTTTCTAATTAATTCTTTAGTCCCCCGTTTTCCATTCCATTATTTTTGCCCCCCCCCACCCCAAATGGAATAAGAAAATTTCATGAACAGAATTACACCCATAAAATATTGATCCCCTTAGTTGAATGAGAGGGACACGTGGGTCGCGGGAGTGAGTTGCAAAATATCACGTGCGTTAGTGGAAAAGTCAATTAAAAAGTGCGCGAAAAGGGGGAATAACTAAACTGAAAAAAAATGCATTTGGGAAGGTAAATGAAAAAAAACGTAGAGTTTAAGCTTAAAACAATTTTAGAAAACAAGAAAAATAATCGGTTTTTATTTTGTTAAATTTCGATTCTTTTTATTTGTCATTTGTTAAATAAATTTACAAAGAAAGCAAAAGAATTTTGTCAACCATTCCAAATTAATAGGTATTCGGTATTTGTCACTTTCGAAAAATACAAAATGATTAAACGAGATATTTGTCAAAAGAAAATTGAAACCAAAAGGAAGTCATAAGTTGTTATCTACGATTAAATCGGATAATAAAAATTGTTCTGCGGTAATGAAAATAAATAAATGATTTACAAAACATGAAAAATAACGGAAGGAATTTTTACGGTTTGAGTTCACAGCGAAAAATAACTTTCTTTTGCATTCAAAACTCAAATTTGGCGCCTCTTTTGACCTAATTATTTTGGAAAATCCAGCTGTTGCTGGCACAGCTGTCAACTTAAGTGATTGATGGCTCAAAATTTGCATTCAAATTGGGGACCGGACCTTATTTCGCAATAAACACGTGACTCATCGGCCAGTCAGTGCGACGCACTGTGTGGAAAAGGCCAATCAATACTCGCGGTCCCGCCTAATTGACTCATGAAAAACAACCACGTGCCAGGCGGTCCGCCTGTCACCTGAGCGTTCTGTGGTCGCTATAAAAAGCGCAATTTCGCAAAAATATTTCACTTTAATCGAGAAAAAATAAAATTGCTTATAAAAATATTTTACAAATTGAATTTTATTTCAAATTTACCAATAAAATATTTATTTTATATTAAAAAAAAAACATATTTCATTTAAAAAATGTCCCAGGTTCAAAAAAAATTCTTGGCCGTCCCCGGTGAAAAAAGAAAAGAAAGAAATATAAAAAATTTTTTCAAAAAAACTATTGATGAAATAAAATTAAATGAAAATAATTATATCGAAATATCAACAACCGAAAAAAGTATGCCCGATTACGGGATTCAAGAAAATATTACAAGATTTATATTTAAAAATCCAAAAAAAGAAAATCGAAAAGAGAGCTCCGAAAACTTTAAAAAAATAATCGAAAATTTAATTAAAAAAGCAATGATGAAAAAAAGAATTGGGTGGGATGTTAAGAGGATTTCTATTGATTTGTTTTGTGAGTTGCTAAATGACCCAATCATTTTGCCGGCCCGGGACCCAAAAATGAACAATGCCGACACTGTTTTGCACGAAATATTTAGGATTAACCAATCGTATAGTGAGTTCGACCTACAGCATGAGCCCATTTCCTGTATAATAACTACATATAGTACACCCCGAGGGGCAGGTAAAAAAAATAATTAATTAAATTTGACATAATATTTTAGGATTTAACCCATTGGATTTTTGTGAAATTAAAGAATTAGGGAGAATTAGCGTCAAAAATTCGGACAATTATTGTAAGTGAAATGGAAAATAAATATATTAATGTATCTTTTAGGTTTATTTTACGCCTTAACTTTAAGCAGATTTTATCAATTAATTAATAAAAATGATGAGGAGGCCATTTCAAGGGACCAATTCAAAAAAATAATAGCGAATGAACAGAGACAATGGGAGGCAGTTAAACAATTAATGACGGATGCAAAAATAAATATGAAAGAAAAATCATACGGATTAGAACACTTACAAATTATTCAGGATTTTTGGGTAAAAATAAAAATTCAGGATTAATGAGAAATTAATTTATTTAGGACTCGAAATTTCCGGGGAATTTTCGTATTGTTGCTTTTTCTAGGGATGTTGGGCTTCGTCCAATTTTTAAGGGGAATGGCCCCCGAAAATATAATGTGTGTATTTTTCATGACAAAAATCATTGGGATGGTGGGTTTGTATAGTTTTTTCGTAATAAAAAATGTTTTAAGGAATAAAAAGTATAGGACAATTTTTTAACATTAAACATAAATATTGTATTAGTTGTGAAACTACTTATCAAATTGAGGAAAAACATAGTTTGGAGTGTGAAGAGAGGTGTAAAAAATGCTGTCGAATAGGTAACAATAAAAAAGAAATCTTTTAATGGAAAATTTAAGGCTTTGGTTTCCCTTGCCCCCCGGAAAGAAAAACATTTAACTGTGAGAAGTGTAACAGGGCTTTTTTTAATGAGAATTGCTTTGAGCATCACAAAAATAAAATATGTTCTTTATATCAAAAATGTAAAAAATGCAAAGGAGAATTTAGGACGGACACAGAACATAATTGCGGTAAGTTTTAAAAATGAATATTTATAATAAATAAAAAACTTTTTCGTATTTTTAGATCAGAAACATTGTAGAAAATGTCATTTAATTCATGACCCAAAGAAATTATGTTTTATGCAAAAATTGAAAATCAAAAAAATGGCTCCATATAGGATAGTCGCTTATGATTTGGAATGCACGGTAATTGTTTTTTAGTTGTAAAAATAATACCTTATGATTTAGACGAATACGATTCTGGATGAAAATTCATTGAAAAAGGAGACTATTCATAAACCCAATTTTATTAGTGCACGATTTACCTGTTCATTATGTTTGGGAGAAATTAAGGAGTGCGAAATTTGCGGTGACGGCCCCCGGCATTTAAAATGGTGTAGTATGGATAGAATTGACCCGTTAAATTGTTTTGTTAAATGGATTATAAATTTTCAAAAATATGATACATATGCATATGCACATTTTGGTGGTAAGGAATAAAATAAATTTACAAGGTGTTAAATTTTTCTTTAGGACGATATGACTCACACTTTATTTTGAGGGAACTTGCGAATTTAGGATATAAGCAGCCAGAATTGACAATTGCGGATTTAAAAATTTATGAAATTAAATTTAAAAAGGGCGAAAAATCCCCGAAATTTTTCTTCCGGGACAGTTGGCTTTTAATGCAGAATAAATTAGCTCATTTACCAAAAACATTTGGATTGGATTGTGAATCGAAATTATATTTCCCACACCAATTTAACAAAGAAGAAAATTACGGTAAAAAGATTTCCATTAAAAAAAAAAATTAAAATTCAATTTTAGGCAAAATCTTAACTACTCTCCCACCCTTTGATGATTATTTCCCTGATGAAATGAGTGAAGATGAATATGATAAATTTAAAAAATGGTATTATGATAACTATAATAGTGGATTTGTTTTAGGTAAAAAAACTTTTTGAAGGGCCATAAAATGAAAAAATTTTTAGAAGAAAAATTAGAAGAATATTGCTCAAATGACACAGACATTTTAATGAAAGCGCTTATAAAATTGAGAAGGATTTTTATAGATATTACAATAGATAAGGAGACGCCAAACGGGATCGATGTTATGAGATTATCCACGACAATTGCATCTTCATGCATGAAGTAAGGACCAAAAATGGAAATAAATAAAATTTTTTTAGCATTTTTCGTGCCAAATTTTTAAAAAATAGTGAAACATTGCCAATTATTCCCGAGAGTGGGTTTGAACCGAAGGACAGTCAGAGCAACATAGCGATTAAATATTTTGAATGGATTATGCATCGGGACGGGGTTAAAGCAAGACATGCTGGAAATGGGGGAGAAATATCTATTTTTGGTGACAAAAAGTTAAAAATTGATTGTATAATTGGGGCACAAAAGAGAATAATTGAATTTCAGGTGGGGAAGAAATTAAAAATATAGAATCAATTATTTTTTAGGGTTGCGCTTTTCACGGGTGTAGAAAATGTTATAAAGGTTATATGGTCCAAGCGAATGGATTTACGGCGGAACAAAATTATGATAAGACTCAACGAAAAATGGAAAAATTAAGAATTGCGGGGAAAAAGATGGGATATAGTGTAGAGGAAGTTTGGGTAGGTGTATAAAATATATTTTGGTCAGAAATCTAATTTTAGGAATGTGATGTAAGAAAAAATGTTAAATAAAAAGAGTGAATTTTATGACGCGGAAATGGCAAAATATTTTAACAATTTACCGGAAATAGGACCTATTATTCCAAGAAAAGGTTTTGCGGGTGGCCGTACCGGTGGGTTAAACTGGTTCTTTCCCTATGCATAAATTAATTTTTTAGGCCCCTTATGCCTTTTTGCCGAGGCTTCTGAGAACACGGAAATTTCGATTTTTGATATTGTTAGTCTATACCCCTGGGTGAATTATTCCACCCCGTATCCCATTGGCATCCCTAAAATTATCATCCCAAAACAGTATATAGTAAAATGGTAATTTCTCGGAAAAAATAAGATTTACAAAGAATTTTTAGGACAATCCCTGACAATATTCCTTATGAGGGTCTTTTGAAAGTACGAGTGATCCCCCCCAAAAAACATTTGTTGCCTGTTTTACCATTCCATACTGTAGGTTAAGACAGTTTTTTAAATTTTATTCTCATTTTAGGATGGTTTGTTATTGTTTACTAATTGTGCCTCGTGTGCAAAGAAAGGCAAATCTGATTTTGTTTATGCAAAAAATATCAAAAAATGTCGACATAGCGCTGAACAGCGGGCATTAACCGGGGAATTTTGTACATTGGAATTAAAAAAAGGTGACAAAAAAAATATTAAAAATAAATATAAAAATTGTTTCAGCTTTGGAACAGGGAGCAGTTATTGATAGATTTTACCGCGGGTACCACTACGAAAAATTTGATGGAAATTTGTTTAAAGAATATGTTAGAAAATTTTTAAAGTTAAAAGTTGAGGCTTCAGGGTGGCCTCAGGATGTCAAAACAAAAGAGGAAAAAATGGAATTTGTGAAGACTTATAGAGAAACATATAAAATTGAATTGGACACAAAAAATATGAATTTTAATCCTGGATTAAGACATATTGCCAAATTAGCATTAAACTCTTTATGGTAAGAAAAAATAAACATATACAAAATAAAAAAATTTTAGGGGAAAATTTAGCATGAGAAATAAATTATGTTCAACAAAAATGATTAGCAAACCGTCGGAATTTTTTGAATTAATTAATGATTATACAATTGACATGGCCAAACCGATACGTTTTAATGACAACACTCTACGGGTGATATTTTGCAAAAAGGACGAGTATATTAAAGAGCATAAATGCTCAAACGTTATGATATCAATATGGTAATAAAAAAAATTTACGGAGAATAAATAATTATTTAGGACCACCGCCCAAGCGCGGCTTAAACTTTACTCATACATGGAACAAATAAATAATTCAGAAAATTGTAAATTAATTTACACGGATACAGGTGGACCAAAAAAAATAAACATTTTAAACATAAATTTTAGACAGTGTGTTTTTTATGCATCCAAAAGGAACATGTCCTATTAAAGAAGGGAGTTTTTTAGGGTATGAAAATAACCAAGATCCTTTTAATTTCCAATTTTAGTGAAATGTCAAAAGAATATGCGGATTCAGAAATATTAGAAGTTGTCTGTGCGGGTAAGGAGTTAATAACCAAAACCAAATAATTGAAAATTTTAGGACCTAAACAATATGCTTTAAAATTGAAAAACAAGAATGGAGAAATTTGGTACAAAACAAAAATTAGAGGAATGACGCAAAATAAAAACAACAAAATTGATTATGAAGAGTTTAAGGACATGGTTTTGAATTATGAGGAGGAAAAGAAAATACAGTTTAAACATCCAAATAAATTCGGGTATGTTTTCAAATACTTAGCTAAAATTATGAATTTTATTTAGACCTACGAGGGAAAGTTATGTGATTAGCAGAAATATTACAAAGAATTATAGGCCGATTCAAAAGAAGGGGTTAGTTTGACAGTTTTATTAACGAAATAATATTTCAATTTAGGATTATTTTGAACGATGAAAATTTAAGTGTTTTGCCTTTTGGTTGTTGGTGATTTTTTTTGAATAAATATTTTAAAACTTTGTCTTTTATTTATTTTTTGGGGTTTTTTATGCCTTTAATATTTTTTAAAACGTATAAAAGAAATAAAAAGAATAAAAAAATAAAAATGGATAGTCAAAAGAAACCAAGAGGAAGGCCACCTAAAAACATAGAGAAAAAGGTAACTCCTCAAAAAGAAAATTTGAAGGAAAAAGAAATTCCTCAAAAAGCAAAAATTAAAATCCTAAGGCCCAAGATACAGCTTAAAGGAAGAAAAATTGAATTGGACACTGAAAACGGTACAAATTCCGTTCCAACTAAAATAAAACTTCCTCCTATTTATGTAAGATTGTAATTTGCTTGTCCTCCTAGCTACCATAAAAATTAAAAACTTTAGAAATGATGAAAAATATTCTGATCAGTAAAGTTTTAAAAAATATATTTAAAACAAAACTTGAAAAGTATAGTCATATTTTATCATGCTCAAAATTCATACAGATCTTTGTAGTTGTAATAGGGAGAGACCAATAGATGACTAAAAAATGAGAGATCGGGATTAACATATGCTCAAGCAGTGAAAAAGTTAGGTGAAAAATCGTTGATCTGTGTGTACCTATGGGGGCATGTGATCGAGTGACTACGAACAAGTGCATGATCAAAAGTGATTAGAAATGTAAAGAGAGAGAGAGAGATTGATTAGAGTTCGAGGGAGGATGTTCGAAATAGTGATTAGAGTAAGTATGTGAGTGTTTTGGTATGACAATAAAATGATCATAGTGTGTATATGAGCGATCAGGAAGTACTCAGATTGAGCATATGCGTGATCAGAGTGAATACGTAAGTGGATTATTGATAGAAAATAATCAGAGTGTACATGTTTGATGTAAAATGATCAGAGAGAGTGATCGGAGTAACTAGTCATAGAGAGAAGAGATATATCGGAGTGAGTATGTGATGAGAGAGAGAGAGAGAGTATCAGTGATCAGAGTGAGAAAGTGTGTGATCGATCAGAGTAAGAGTAAGTGATCAGAAGGTGATCAGACTAGGACTGAGTGATCAAAAGTGATCAGAATGAGAACGATGAGTGACCAAAAAATATCAGAGTGAAAAAAATAAACATGTGAATGTGTGAGTGATAGTGAGAGTGAGTGATAGTGAGAGTGAGTGAGCGAGAGTGAGCGAGTGAGTGTGAGTGATAGTGAGAGTGAGTGAGAGTGTGAGTGAGAGTGAGAGTGAGAGTGAGCGAGTGAGTGTGAGTGATAGTGAGAGTGAGTGACTGAGAGAGTGAGAGTGAGTGATAGTGAGAGTGAGTGAGCGAGTGAGTGAGAGCTAGAGCTAGAGTGAGAGTGAGTGAGAGTGTGAGTGAGAGTGTGAGTGAGTGATAGTGTGAATGAATGTGAGAGTGAGAGTGAGTGAGCGTGAATGAGAGTGAGAGTGAGTGAGAGCTAGAGCTAGAGTGAGAGTGAGTGAGAGTGTGAGTGAGAGTGAGTGAGAGTGTGAGGGAGAGTGAGAGTGAGTGATAGTGTGAATGAATGTGAGAGTGAGAGTGAGTGAGCGTGAATGAGAGTGAGAGTGAGTGAGAGTGTGAGTGAGAGTGAGAGTGAGTGAGTGAGAGCGAGAGTGAGTGAGTGTGAATGAGAATGAGAGTGTGAGCGAGAGTGAGAGTGAGTGTGTGAACGAGCGTTTGATCGAGCGTGCGTTAAGCGTATGAGTGTGCGCGTTATACATGTGCGCGTGTGCATTAAGCGCATGCGCCTGTATGGCCGTGTATCCGCGTTTGAACTTGTATGTGTGAAAATGAGCTGTCCAAATAAATCCCCCGCAGCAAGAAAATAATTTTTTATAATTTTTCTGCCAATCAATATTCTTCGTGACAGCCGAAAAAATCGGTGCCACCCAAAAAAATCAACGCCAGCAGTTAAGAAAATTAAGAGACTCCCATCTCTCTAAATTCCACACCTAATACCCTCAAAAACTGTTGTAAACAGCGAACCATTTTTATTTTATCGATCAATATGAAAATAGTAATAGAAAATGAGACACATTTGTTTTTTAATATTGTGATTTGTGATCATTATATTATAGATATGTACTTAGACATCTCTTCTGTTTAATGTCCCTATTCTTCCCTAGAAATCCCCTTTTTTTTTGTTTTCAACACATTTTTACACATATTTTCATATTAAACGGTAATACCAACAAATTAAATGGTCGAAATGTCAACATTAAATCCGCGTCAAAATTACCAATTTTTAAATTTTCTTATCCTCCTGGCATTCTTTTACCGCTGTCACCCTTCCCCTGCTTCCCTTAGTACATCAATAAAAATTGTCGTTCGCCCAGCGGAAAATTTAGGTCGGCTGTTCATTAGGATATTGATTATATCAACACAACGAGAAATTAACTTTTTTTTTCACCAAAGATATTTTATTATTTAATAGAAAAGAATAAACAGAACATCGGCAACTAAATTGCAAGAAAAATCAAACAAAAAAATTTAAAATAGTACATAATATGGTAAATTAATCAAGGATCGATTAGGTTCAAAATTATGCTCAACCGGCTGATGGGTGGGATTAGTATTTGTAAACAATAAAGTGGAAAGATCATAAGTTGAAGAGGCCCTACAATTATAATTAATACATCGATATCTAATGCCACGCCTAATTCCCGTTTCTTTCTCGATTAATCCTTCACTTCTAAACCAAATCCCGGACAGTAGTACATACTTTCTCGGTATGATGTCATCAGATTCGGTGATAGTCGGGCGACAGTTTGGGTAGATAGGATCGAACCCATGCCCATAGTTCAATATGTTTTTATACTTGGTGTTCCATAATTCTGCTGCTCGAGCGGTGTCACCATCTTCACATTTAAGCACATAAAGTTTTGCTAGCTCAAATGCCTCTATAAATGCATATGTATAGACGCCAGAGCATGGTTTAGAATCAATTCCATATGGAATCCAAGACGGTGGACCAACATTGTACGCAACAGCACAATTTAATCCCTAATATATATCAAAAAATTTTGGCTCAAAGTTTTTTTTCTCACCGTTGAAAACCCAAAATGCACAGAACCCGGGAGAGTTATTATACCCTCACCAGCACGCTGAACCTAATAAAATATAAACGTTTTTTATTATAATAAAATTAGGGATAATATTTTATATATTAAACTGATATGGTTATAAAATTTCTTTAAAAAAAATAATTTCCAATCACTATGATAATGTTTTTTTGCTAGTCACAAGCTTCGAAAAAATATCAAAAAAAATGTTTTAGATACCAAAAATTACTAAACACTATGTGAAAATATATTTTTCTTAAAATCTTATCTTTATTGATAACTCACAGTTCGGATACATCGGATCCATTTTCACGGATGATATTAGGGTTCACCAAAATTGACTTATTCCGCAAATATTCCGGATCATTTGTGAGCTTTAACAAAAAAGGTTGAGAGCAGATTTTTAAATTTCAAAAAATCTGCCGCCGGAATCGAATACCTGAAAATACATTGTCATAAAAAGACCCCCCCCCCACTAAAAGTACCATATAGTTATGCCAACATTGTCAGTTCCGCTTGAAGGGCACAATAAATTCACACTATAAAGGTCAGAATTCTCAGTGTGGGCGGTAAAATATGAGCCGGCTTTTCGTAAATAAAAATAGGGCGACGTAATTCCCTCAATTGGAACACCAAGACCACCATTATTTGTCGATAAAAACTGTAGTTCTAAGATGGAGCCCAAAGATGGCTGCCAGTCTTTGTCACCCTTTTGCATAGGCAATTCTTGGGCATATTCAAATATTCTTTGTTCTTCTGTTACGCCATTCCAAAAAACGCTAAAATTTTACTTCTGTAAACATTTTCTATATATTTTAAGAGTTATGTCAGTAAAAATGCAGGGTGCCCCAAAAGTTCTGAGAGCCTATTAAAATTGTTAAAACTTTATACTCATCTGTCTGTCAGCCAAAATTTCCGGTTGCAAACTATCTTTTTAACTTTTTATTATCCTGTTTAAATGCTAACCTATATAGCTGGGGTTGTCAGTTAACCAAACAAAAAAAGGAATTTTAAAAAACTTTTTTTTTCAAACTCCACAAAAAAGTGTCCATTGATAATTCCCTGCTTAAAATTATAAGTTAACAAATAGACCACACCTTTCATATTGATCGATTTCCAGACATGGCCACTGTGCATTTTGCTTGTAATCAGCAATCGTTTTGTACTCCTCTGATAAAACGTTTTGATGATAAAATCCAGAAGCGCGCTTTTTTAATTGGCATTGACTTAAAAAATATAAGAAATTATTTGATATTAAAACAAATATAAGAAATTATTTGGTAATAAACAAACATAAAAAAATATTTGATATTTTTAAGACAAACCGAACAAGAACACGGTTTCGGTTAGTAATTCTGCATATAGGAAGTTGAAATGATTCCGGTATGCGAAAACGAATAACACCGATAAGTCTCGACCAGACATTTAGCGATATGATGTTATCAAAAAAATAATCAATATTTGAGCCCAAATCATCAGAGCTTGGGGTGATCGTTTTGGCGCCGACAATAGAGTCGTAATCACACATTTCGAGATTCTAGGCGAAAAAAATACAAAAAAAAGCAAACAATAAATTTTACCAGACAAAAAGGAACATAACCCCACCAGCCCCCAGCCCCACGGGCACCTGCCCGCCAGCAGACCCTTAACCCCATCAGCCCCTAGCCCCACGGGCACCTGCCCGCCAGCAGACCCCTAACCCCAACAGCCCCCAGCCCCACGGGCACCTGCCCGCCAGCAGACCCCTGACCCCACCAGCCCCCAGCCCCACGGGCATCTGCCCGCCAGCAGACCCCTGACCCCACCAGCCCTCACCGGGTTGGAAGACGCCGAAAAATAGCAAAATATGGGTGTTAAACTAAAAACCCCCTAAATATATTTATACGGGCTTAAAAGTTAATCCAAATCAAAAAAAATTTTTGACGCAAAAAGAATTTTTGGGCTCCTTTCTCAATAGTGTATGAGCAAAGAAAATATGTAAATCCTGTTGGGACCAAACAGAGGCAAATTCGGCCCGGCAAAAATTTTGGCAAAATAGAAATTGGGACAAACAGTAGACAAGCAGGGGAATGATGTTTTATTCCGACTGAACCCATTTCAATAACAATTCCACGACTTAAATAGGGTGTCATTCGCTGATTAATACATTTTTGTGTGAGAAATGAATAAGAATTGAATGTAAACAAACAAATATTTTTTGAATAGAACGACGAAGAGGGGGAACATTTCCAATTAAATTAAGGTTTTCCCATTTTTAATGAAATTGCATCATGCTTTAAAATTTATCTTTTCCATTTTATTTCTCGTGACGTGAGTCGCGACACTCCCCACAGCAAAGTTGTCGGGGGGTTCAGTTGCTGCAAGTCTGCCTGTATGTTGTTGTTTTATTTCTTATGCCTCATTCCGGGTTGTCTGTGCTGAGAAAGGCGGGCGGTTGATTTTGGTTAATCGTAAAATCTGTGAGGTGATCAGTTGCCCAGGCTGATCCCTTGTTGCTTGTGAAGATCCGCTCCGCGGCGGTGGACAGCGATCAGTTGACCAGACTGACTCCTCTCCGTCCTGTCGCCCTTGTACCAGCGTCTGCCACCCGCTGATCACAAGCATTCATCAGTGCAGAGGTTCCCGGCCGTTGCACCACTTGTCGGGACCAAACAGAGGCAAATTCGGCCCGGCAAAAATTTTGGCAAAATAGAAATTGGGACAAACAGTAGACAAGCAGGGGAATGATGTTTTATTCCGACTGAACCCATTTCAATAACAATTCCACGACTTAAATAGGGTGTCATTCGCTGATTAATACATTTTTGTGTGAGAAATGAATAAGAATTGAATGTAAACAAACAAATATTTTTTGAATAGAACGACGAAGAGGGGGAACATTTCCAATTAAATTAAGGTTTTCCCATTTTTAATGAAATTGCATCATGCTTTAAAATTTATCTTTTCCATTTTATTTCTCGTGACGTGAGTCGCGACAAATCCATGCAACGCACAACTCTCGCGATTGTTAATCCATCAAAAAGCGTATGAGCAAAGAAAATATGTAAATCCATACAACGCACAACTCTCGCGATTGTTAATCCATCAAAAAGAAGAACGAATTTAATCCAAATATCTATCAATTTTAAATGGTGCAGAACTAAAAATAATCAAGAAGATATTCAAATATTTCAAGAACAATACAATTTTAGTATATTTGAAAATAACTTAAATTTCGAGTTAGAAATAATTCCCCAGGGTTTGATCGGATCTGAAAAACCTAAAAGTGGTTTATAAAGTTTTTGAAGCTCTATCGACTCAATAATAAAAATTTCGAAAATTTTTAAAAATTTTCGAGTTTTCCTTAAAACCCCTCTAGGATTTTCGGAGGCCCCTTTGGTCGAAAAACCAGGCTAAAAAATGTTTTTCGGGGGTAATTTAGGTACCTGATTATGTTTCTGACCTTTATTTTTCATTTGGGAAGCTTTGAAACTGTTTTTTCAAAAAATTCGAAAAATCTCAATTTTTGGTCCCTGAAAATTTGGGCAAATGTTTAAAAAACCGTAACATAGGTTTGACAAGGTCATTTCTTGTATTTAAATATTCAAAAATGTAGAAAAATACAGAGATTTTTATGCACATTATTCGATGTTTTTATCTTAAACAAGAAAACAAATATTCAAAACTTTCTGAAAAATTTTTCGATTTTTCAGAAAAAAATCAGAAATCCTTTCAGAATAGGAATACTGGATTTTTTAAAGATTCAAAAAATCCGTAATTTTTTTCTCTTCAAAAAAGTCATTTACACTTTATAGCTGCCATTTCTTTAAAAAAATATATAAAATAAATAGCGAATTTGAATTTCCAAACAAAAGGGGGGGGAGGTTTAACCAAATCATTTTCCTAAAATTTTTTCGATTCATAATTATATGTGCATTAATCACAAAATGATAACTTTCACTTGGATCAATATTTTGGTATCCGCAAAAAAAGCGACGAGCGCATCGGTGCGAAATGTACCCGGGAATACCATTAGGCTGGGGGTTTTGCTTGGCCGGGGTCTCTTTACATTTTAATCGCTTTTCTTTGGTTTTGCAATTACTCTTTTTCTCTAATTCTCTCATCTCTCCTATGATGAATGCGCATCTCTCTGCCTAGGGGGGGGCCCAGATTTTTATCCCTATACTACTAATGTCATTTACGGTTACTGATTTACTCATTAAAATTCCAAAAGCCGATTGGACGGATAGAATTTCTAAAAATTCAACAAAAGGACTAACTATTATTTCTTCCCGTGTATCCAACAAGAGAAGCAGAGAATGTCATTTACGGTTACTGATTTACTCATTAAAATTCCAAAAGCCGATTGGACGGAAGTAGTATAGGGGTAAAAATCTGGGCCCCCCCCTGGGCAGAGAGATGCGCATTCACTATAGGAGAGAGGAGAGAGTTAGAGAAAAAGAGTAATTGCAAAAGCAAAGAAAAGCGATTAAATTGTAAATGGACCCCCGGCCACTAATTTTGGTGCAAAAACCCCCAGCCTAATGGTATTCCCGGGTACATTTCGCACCGATGCGCGCGTCACTTCTTTTTTTGCGTGTCCCAAAATAGTGATCCAAGTGAAAGTTATCAATTTGTGATTAATGCACATATAATTATGAATCGAAAAAAGTTTAGGAAAATGATTTGGTTAAACCTCCCCCCCCCCATATCTATGAGCCAAATAAAATCACATTTTAGAAAAATTAATCGAATTATCTCTTTTCTTTTGACCAAGTTAGTGCGGTAAATATGAAATTGCGCGAATAATGATTTTGTGTTAATATTTATATTTTTCTCTATTTTCTATCATAGAATTTTAGAAAAAATGATAGAATTTTACCCTTACTAAGCTAAGGTTTATATCTGTTTGTTTCTGTTAAAAATAAAATCCGCTCGGGTATGTGTGGGTGATCAATTACAAAGGAAAGGATGAGAAAATGAACGACAAAAATTAAATTAAAGACAATAAATATATTCGACAACTGTCGAAATTTAGAAGAAAAGAAAAAATAACAGTATTTTTAATGAGAATTTGAAAATTTGTTTGTTTTTTGGAAAACATTAATTCTATCCAGGGAAGCATTTTGAGCCCAACCCCGCCCACCCGTCACGAATCATCGAGAGAAACCCCACGGGGCTGGTGAAAAAAAAAACAAAATTGCTAAAATAGGTGAAAAAACGTGGTGAAAAGAGGTGAAAAATGCAAGAACAAAGGTGAAATTTAATGGTGAAAACCTATGGGGGGAGGGTGTTATTGACAGCCAGTCATACATGCAAGGGTATAAAGACGCCCCGCTTCATAGCCCCACCTAAACCCATATCTTGGTCCACCCCTTTTTCATGTAATTGATTATAAATAAAAATTTACTAATCTTTTCGTTATTGTGAAAAATTAAACATTTTCTAATTAATTCTTTAGTCCCCCGTTTTCCATTCCATTATTTTTGCCCCCCCCCCACCCCAAATGGAATGAGAAAATTTCATGAACAGAATTACACCCATAAAATATTGATCCCCTTAGTTGAATGAGAGGGACACGTGGGTCGCGGGAGTGAGTTGCAAAATATCACGTGCGTTAGTGGAAAAGTCAATTAAAAAGTGCGCGAAAAGGGGGAATAACTAAACTGAAAAAAAATGCATTTGGGAAGGTAAATGAAAAAAAACGTAGAGTTTAAGCTTAAAACAATTTTAGAAAACAAGAAAAATAATCGGTTTTTATTTTGTTAAATTTCGATTCTTTTTATTTGTCATTTGTTAAATAAATTTACAAAGAAAGCAAAAGAATTTTGTCAACCATTCCAAATTAATAGGTATTCGGTATTTGTCACTTTCGAAAAATACAAAATGATTAAACGAGATATTTGTCAAAAGAAAATTGAAACCAAAAGGAAGTCATAAGTTGTTATCTACGATTAAATCGGATAATAAAAATTGTTCTGCGGTAATGAAAATAAATAAATGATTTACAAAACATGAAAAATAACGGAAGGAATTTTTACGGTTTGAGTTCACAGCGAAAAATAACTTTCTTTTGCATTCAAAACTCAAATTTGGCGCCTCTTTTGACCTAATTATTTTTGGAAAATCCAGCTGTTGCTGGCACAGCTGTCAACTTAAGTGATTGATGGCTCAAAATTTGCATTCAAATTGGGGACCGGACCTTATTTCGCAATAAACACGTGACTCATCGGCCAGTCAGTGCGACGCACTGTGTGGAAAAGGCCAATCAATACTCGCGGTCCCGCCTAATTGACTCATGAAAAACAACCACGTGCCAGGCGGTCCGCCTGTCACCTGAGCGTTCTGTGGTCGCTATAAAAAGCGCAATTTCGCAAAAATATTTCACTTTAATCGAGAAAAAATAAAATTGCTTATAAAAATATTTTACAAATTGAATTTTATTTCAAATTTACCAATAAAATATTTATTTTATATTAAAAAAAAACATATTTCACTTAAAAAATGTCCCAGGTCCAAAAAAAATTCTTGGCCGTCCCCGGTGAAAAAAGAAAAGAAAGAAATATAAAAAATTTTTTCAAAAAAACTATTGATGAAATAAAATTAAATGAAAATAATTATATCGAAATATCAACAACCGAAAAAAGTATGCCCGATTACGGGATTCAAGAAAATATTACAAGATTTATATTTAAAAATCCAAAAAAAGAAAATCGAAAAGAGAGCTCCGAAAACTTTAAAAAAATAATCGAAAATTTAATTAAAAAAGCAATGATGAAAAAAAGAATTGGGTGGGATGTTAAGAGGATTTCTATTGATTTGTTTTGTGAGTTGCTAAATGACCCAATCATTTTGCCGGCCCGGGACCCAAAAATGAACAATGCCGACACTGTTTTGCACGAAATATTTAGGATTAACCAATCGTATAGTGAGTTCGACCTACAGCATGAGCCCATTTCCTGTATAATAACTACATATAGTACACCCCGAGGGGCAGGTAAAAAAAATAATTAATTAAATTTGACATAATATTTTAGGATTTAACCCATTGGATTTTTGTGAAATTAAAGAATTAGGGAGAATTAGCGTCAAAAATTCGGACAATTATTGTAAGTGAAATGGAAAATAAATATATTAATGTATCTTTTAGGTTTATTTTACGCCTTAACTTTAAGCAGATTTTATCAATTAATTAATAAAAATGATGAGGAGGCCATTTCAAGGGACCAATTCAAAAAAATAATAGCGAATGAACAGAGACAATGGGAGGCAGTTAAACAATTAATGACGGATGCAAAAATAAATATGAAAGAAAAATCATACGGATTAGAACACTTACAAATTATTCAGGATTTTTGGGTAAAAATAAAAATTCAGGATTAATGAGAAATTAATTTATTTAGGACTCGAAATTTCCGGGGAATTTTCGTATTGTTGCTTTTTCTAGGGATGTTGGGCTTCGTCCAATTTTTAAGGGGAATGGCCCCCGAAAATATAATGTGTGTATTTTTCATGACAAAAATCATTGGGATGGTGGGTTTGTATAGTTTTTTCGTAATAAAAAATGTTTTAAGGAATAAAAAGTATAGGACAATTTTTTAACATTAAACATAAATATTGTATTAGTTGTGAAACTACTTATCAAATTGAGGAAAAACATAGTTTGGAGTGTGAAGAGAGGTGTAAAAAATGCTGTCGAATAGTAAACAATTAAAAAAGAAATCTTTTAATGGAAAATTTAAGGCTTTGGTTTCCCTTGCCCCCCGGAAAGAAAAACATTTAACTGTGAGAAGTGTAACAGGGCTTTTTTTAATGAGAATTGCTTTGAGCATCACAAAAATAAAATATGTTCTTTATATCAAAAATGTAAAAAATGCAAAGGAGAATTTAGGACGGACACAGAACATAATTGCGGTAAGTTTTAAAAATGAATATTTATAATAAATAAAAAACTTTTTCGTATTTTTAGATCAGAAACATTGTAGAAAATGTCATTTAATTCATGACCCAAAGAAATTATGTTTTATGCAAAAATTGAAAATCAAAAAAATGGCTCCATATAGGATAGTCGCTTATGATTTGGAATGCACGGTAATTGTTTTTTAGTTGTAAAAATAATACCTTATGATTTAGACGAATACGATTCTGGATGAAAATTCATTGAAAAAGGAGACTATTCATAAACCCAATTTTATTAGTGCACGATTTACCTGTTCATTATGTTTGGGAGAAATTAAGGAGTGCGAAATTTGCGGTGACGGCCCCCGGCATTTAAAATGGTGTAGTATGGATAGAATTGACCCGTTAAATTGTTTTGTTAAATGGATTATAAATTTTCAAAAATATGATACATATGCATATGCACATTTTGGTGGTAAGGAATAAAATAAATTTACAAGGTGTTAAATTTTTCTTTAGGACGATATGACTCACACTTTATTTTGAGGGAACTTGCGAATTTAGGATATAAGCAGCCAGAATTGACAATTGCGGATTTAAAAATTTATGAAATTAAATTTAAAAAGGGCGAAAAATCCCCGAAATTTTTCTTCCGGGACAGTTGGCTTTTAATGCAGAATAAATTAGCTCATTTACCAAAAACATTTGGATTGGATTGTGAATCGAAATTATATTTCCCACACCAATTTAACAAAGAAGAAAATTACGGTAAAAAGATTTCCATTAAAAAAAAAAATTAAAATTCAATTTTAGGCAAAATCTTAACTACTCTCCCACCCTTTGATGATTATTTCCCTGATGAAATGAGTGAAGATGAATATGATAAATTTAAAAAATGGTATTATGATAACTATAATAGTGGATTTGTTTTAGGTAAAAAAACTTTTTGAAGGGCCATAAAATGAAAAAATTTTTAGAAGAAAAATTAGAAGAATATTGCTCAAATGACACAGACATTTTAATGAAAGCGCTTATAAAATTGAGAAGGATTTTTATAGATATTACAATAGATAAGGAGACGCCAAACGGGATCGATGTTATGAGATTATCCACGACAATTGCATCTTCATGCATGAAGTAAGGACCAAAAATGGAAATAAATAAAATTTTTTTAGCATTTTTCGTGCCAAATTTTTAAAAAATAGTGAAACATTGCCAATTATTCCCGAGAGTGGGTTTGAACCGAAGGACAGTCAGAGCAACATAGCGATTAAATATTTTGAATGGATTATGCATCGGGACGGGGTTAAAGCAAGACATGCTGGAAATGGGGGAGAAATATCTATTTTTGGTGACAAAAAGTTAAAAATTGATTGTATAATTGGGGCACAAAAGAGAATAATTGAATTTCAGGTGGGGAAGAAATTAAAAATATAGAATCAATTATTTTTTAGGGTTGCGCTTTTCACGGGTGTAGAAAATGTTATAAAGGTTATATGGTCCAAGCGAATGGATTTACGGCGGAACAAAATTATGATAAGACTCAACGAAAAATGGAAAAATTAAGAATTGCGGGGAAAAAGATGGGATATAGTGTAGAGGAAGTTTGGGTAGGTGTATAAAATATATTTTGGTCAGAAATCTAATTTTAGGAATGTGATGTAAGAAAAATGTTAAATAAAAAGAGTGAATTTTATGACGCGGAAATGGCAAAATATTTTAACAATTTACCGGAAATAGGACCTATTATTCCAAGAAAAGGTTTTGCGGGTGGCCGTACCGGTGGGTTAAACTGGTTCTTTCCCTATGCATAAATTAATTTTTTAGGCCCCTTATGCCTTTTTGCCGAGGCTTCTGAGAACACGGAAATTTCGATTTTTGATATTGTTAGTCTATACCCCTGGGTGAATTATTCCACCCCGTATCCCATTGGCATCCCTAAAATTATCATCCCAAAACAGTATATAGTAAAATGGTAATTTCTCGGAAAAAATAAGATTTACAAAGAATTTTTAGGACAATCCCTGACAATATTCCTTATGAGGGTCTTTTGAAAGTACGAGTGATCCCCCCCAAAAAACATTTGTTGCCTGTTTTACCATTCCATACTGTAGGTTAAGACAGTTTTTTAAATTTTATTCTCATTTTAGGATGGTTTGTTATTGTTTACTAATTGTGCCTCGTGTGCAAAGAAAGGCAAATCTGATTTTGTTTATGCAAAAAATATCAAAAAATGTCGACATAGCGCTGAACAGCGGGCATTAACCGGGGAATTTTGTACATTGGAATTAAAAAAAGGTGACAAAAAAAATATTAAAAATAAATATAAAAATTGTTTCAGCTTTGGAACAGGGAGCAGTTATTGATAGATTTTACCGCGGGTACCACTACGAAAATTTTGATGGAAATTTGTTTAAAGAATATGTTAGAAAATTTTTAAAGTTAAAAGTTGAGGCTTCAGGGTGGCCTCAGGATGTCAAAACAAAAGAGGAAAAAATGGAATTTGTGAAGACTTATAGAGAAACATATAAAATTGAATTGGACACAAAAAATATGAATTTTAATCCTGGATTAAGACATATTGCCAAATTAGCATTAAACTCTTTATGGTAAGAAAAAATAAACATATACAAAATAAAAAAATTTTAGGGGAAAATTTAGCATGAGAAATAAATTATGTTCAACAAAAATGATTAGCAAACCGTCGGAATTTTTTGAATTAATTAATGATTATACAATTGACATGGCCAAACCGATACGTTTTAATGACAACACTCTACGGGTGATATTTTGCAAAAAGGACGAGTATATTAAAGAGCATAAATGCTCAAACGTTATGATATCAATATGGTAATAAAAAAAATTTACGGAGAATAAATAATTATTTAGGACCACCGCCCAAGCGCGGCTTAAACTTTACTCATACATGGAACAAATAAATAATTCAGAAAATTGTAAATTAATTTACACGGATACAGGTGGACCAAAAAAAATAAACATTTTAAACATAA
This sequence comes from Heterodera glycines, assembly GCA_004148225.2. Lineage (NCBI taxonomy): Eukaryota > Metazoa > Nematoda > Chromadorea > Rhabditida > Heteroderidae > Heterodera > Heterodera glycines. The sequence goes on from CP049705.1 coordinate 10,967,760, forward strand.
ATTTTAGACAGTGTGTTTTTTATGCATCCAAAAGGAACATGTCCTATTAAAGAAGGGAGTTTTTTAGGGTATGAAAATAACCAAGATCCTTTTAATTTCCAATTTTAGTGAAATGTCAAAAGAATATGCGGATTCAGAAATATTAGAAGTTGTCTGTGCGGGTAAGGAGTTAATAACCAAAACCAAATAATTGAAAATTTTAGGACCTAAACAATATGCTTTAAAATTAAAAAACAAGAATGGAGAAATTTGGTACAAAACAAAAATTAGAGGAATGACGCAAAATAAAAACAACAAAATTGATTATGAAGAGTTTAAGGACATGGTTTTGAATTATGAGGAGGAAAAGAAAATACAGTTTAAACATCCAAATAAATTCGGGTATGTTTTCAAATACTTAGCTAAAATTATGAATTTTATTTAGACCTACGAGGGAAAGTTATGTGATTAGCAGAAATATTACAAAGAATTATAGGCCGATTCAAAAGAAGGGGTTAGTTTGACAGTTTTATTAACGAAATAATATTTCAATTTAGGATTATTTTGAACGATGAAAATTTAAGTGTTTTGCCTTTTGGTTGTTGGTGATTTTTTTTGAATAAATATTTTAAAACTTTGTCTTTTATTTATTTTTTGGGGTTTTTATGCCTTTAATATTTTTTAAAACGTATAAAAGAAATAAAAAGAATAAAAAAATAAAAATGGATAGTCAAAAGAAACCAAGAGGAAGGCCACCTAAAAACAGAGAAAAAGGTAACTCCTCAAAAAGAAAATTTGAAGGAAAAAGAAATTCCTCAAAAAGCAAAAATTAAAATCCTAAGGCCCAAGATACAGCTTAAAGGAAGAAAAATTGAATTGGACACTGAAAACGGTACAAATTCCGTTCCAACTAAAATAAAACTTCCTCCTATTTATGTAAGATTGTAATTTGCTTGTCCTCCTAGCTACCATAAAAATTAAAAACTTTAGAAATGATGAAAAATATTCTGATCAGTAAAGTTTTAAAAAATATATTTAAAACAAAACTTGAAAAGTATAGTCATATTTTATCATGCTCAAAATACATACAGATCTTTGTAGTTGTAATAGGGAGAGACCAATAGATGACTAAAAAATGAGAGATCGGGATTAACATATGCTCAAACAGTGAAAAAGTTAGGTGAAAAATCGTTGATCTGTGTGTACCTATGGGGGCATGTGATCGAGTGACTACGAACAAGTGCATGATCAAAAGTGATTAGAAATGTAAAGAGAGAGAGAGAGATTGATTAGAGTTCGAGGGAGGATGTTCGAAATAGTGATTAGAGTAAGTATGTGAGTGTTTTGGTATGACAATAAAATGATCATAGTGTGTATATGAGCGATCAGGAAGTACTCAGATTGAGCATATGCGTGATCAGAGTGAATACGTAAGTGGATTATTGATAGAAAATAATCAGAGTGTACATGTTTGATGTAAAATGATCAGAGAGAGTGATCGGAGTAACTAGTCATAGAGAGAAGAGATATATCGGAGTGAGTATGTGATGAGAGAGAGAGAGAGAGTATCAGTGATCAGAGTGAGAAAGTGTGTGATCGATCAGAGTAAGAGTAAGTGATCAGAAGGTGATCAGACTAGGACTGAGTGATCAAAAGTGATCAGAATGAGAACGATGAGTGACCAAAAAATATCAGAGTGAAAAAAATAAACATGTGAATGTGTGAGTGATAGTGAGAGTGAGTGATAGTGAGAGTGAGTGAGCGAGAGTGAGCGAGTGAGTGTGAGTGATAGTGAGAGTGAGTGAGAGTGTGAGTGAGAGTGAGAGTGAGAGTGAGCGAGTGAGTGTGAGTGATAGTGAGAGTGAGTGACTGAGAGAGTGAGAGTGAGTGATAGTGAGAGTGAGTGAGCGAGTGAGTGAGAGCTAGAGCTAGAGTGAGAGTGAGTGAGAGTGTGAGTGAGAGTGTGAGTGAGTGATAGTGTGAATGAATGTGAGAGTGAGAGTGAGTGAGCGTGAATGAGAGTGAGAGTGAGTGAGAGCTAGAGCTAGAGTGAGAGTGAGTGAGAGTGTGAGTGAGAGTGAGTGAGAGTGTGAGGGAGAGTGAGAGTGAGTGATAGTGTGAATGAATGTGAGAGTGAGAGTGAGTGAGCGTGAATGAGAGTGAGAGTGAGTGAGAGTGTGAGTGAGAGTGAGAGTGAGTGAGTGAGAGCGAGAGTGAGTGAGTGTGAATGAGAATGAGAGTGTGAGCGAGAGTGAGAGTGAGTGTGTGAACGAGCGTTTGATCGAGCGTGCGTTAAGCGTATGAGTGTGCGCGTTATACATGTGCGCGTGTGCATTAAGCGCATGCGCCTGTATGGCCGTGTATCCGCGTTTGAACTTGTATGTGTGAAAATGAGCTGTCCAAATAAATCCCCCGCAGCAAGAAAATAATTTTTTATAATTTTTCTGCCAATCAATATTCTTCGTGACAGCCGAAAAAATCGGTGCCACCCAAAAAAATCAACGCCAGCAGTTAAGAAAATTAAGAGACTCCCATCTCTCTAAATTCCATCACCTAATACCCTCAAAAACTGTTGTAAACAGCGAACCATTTTTATTTTATCGATCAATATGAAAATAGTAATAGAAAATGAGACACATTTGTTTTTTAATATTGTGATTTGTGATCATTATATTATAGATATGCACTTAGACATCTCTTCTGTTTAATGTCCCTATTCTTCCCTAGAAATCCCTCTTTTTTTTTTGTTTTCAACACATTTTTACACATATTTTCATATTAAACGGTAATACCAACAAATTAAATGGTCGAAATGTCAACATTAAATCCGCGTCTAAAATTACCAATTTTAAATTTTCTTATCCTCCTGGCATTCTTTTACCAGCTGTCACCCATTCCCCTGCTTCCCTTAGTACATCAATAAAAATTGTCGTTCGCCCAGCGGAAAATTTAGGTCGGCTGTTCATTCCGGATATTGATTATATCAACACAACGAGAAATTAACTTTTTTTTTCACCAAAGATATTTTATTATTTAATAGAAAAGAATAAACAGAACATCGGCAACTAAATTGCAAGAAAAATCAAACAAAAAAATTTAAAATAGTACATAATATGGTAAATTAATCAAAGATCGATTAGGTTCAAAATTATGCTCAACCGGCTGATGGGTGGGATTAGTATTTGTAAACAATAAAGTGGAAAGATCATAAGTTGAAGAGGCCCTACAATTATAATTAATACATCGATATCTAATGCCACGCCTAATTCCCGTTTCTTTCTCGATTAATCCTTCACTTCTAAACCAAATCCCGGACAGTAGTACATACTTTCTCGGTATGATGTCATCAGATTCGGTGATAGTCGGGCGACAGTTTGGGTAGATAGGATCGAACCCATGCCCATAGTTCAATATGTTTTTATACTTGGTGTTCCATAATTCTGCTGCTCGAGCGGTGTCACCATCTTCACATTTAAGCACATAAAGTTTTGCTAGCTCAAATGCCTCTATAAATGCATATGTATAGACGCCAGAGCATGGTTTAGAATCAATTCCATATGGAATCCAAGACGGTGGACCAACATTGTACGCAACAGCACAATTTAATCCCTAATATATATCAAAAAATTTTGGCTCAAAGTTTTTTTTTCTCACCGTTGAAAACCCAAAATGCACAGAACCCGGGAGAGTTATTATACCCTCACCAGCACGCTGAACCTAATAAAATATAAACGTTTTTTATTATAATAAAATTAGGGATAATATTTTATATATTAAACTGATATGGTTATAAAATTTCTTTAAAAAAAATAATTTCCAATCACTATGATAATGTTTTTTTGCTAGTCACAAGCTTCGAAAAAATATACAAAAAATGTTTTAGATACCAAAAATTACTAAACACTATGTGAAAATATATTTTTCTTAAAATCTTATCTTTATTGATAACTCACAGTTCGGATACATCGGATCCCATTTTCACGGATGATATTAGGGTTCACCAAAATTGACTTATTCCGCAAATATTCCGGATCATTTGTGAGCTTTAACAAAAAAGGTTGAGAGCAGATTTTTAAATTTCAAAAAATCTGCCGCCGGAATCGAATACCTGAAAATACATTGTCATAAAAAGACCCCCCCCCCACTAAAAGTACCATATAGTTATGCCAACATTGTCAGTTCCGCTTGAAGGGCACAATAAATTCACACTATAAAGGTCAGAATTCTCAGTGTGGGCGGTAAAATATGAGCCGGCTTTTCGTAAATAAAAATAGGGCGACGTAATTCCCTCAATTGGAACACCAAGACCACCATTATTTGTCGATAAAAACTGTAGTTCTAAGATGGAGCCCAAAGATGGCTGCCAGTCTTTGTCACCCTTTTGCATAGGCAATTCTTGGGCATATTCAAATATTCTTTGTTCTTCTGTTACGCCATTCCAAAAAACGCTAAAATTTTACTTCTGTAAACATTTTCTATATATTTTAAGAGTTATGTCAGTAAAAATGCAGGGTGCCCCAAAAGTTCTGAGAGCCTATTAAAATTGTTAAAACTTTATACTCATCTGTCTGTCAGCCAAAATTTCCGGTTGCAAACTATCTTTTTAACTTTTTATTATCCTGTTTAAATGCTAACCTATATAGCTGGGGTTGTCAGTTAACCAAACAAAAAAAGGAATTTTAAAAAACTTTTTTTTTTCAAACTCCACAAAAAAGTGTCCATTGATAATTCCCTGCTTAAAATTATAAGTTAACAAATAGACCACACCTTTCATATTGATCGATTTCCAGACATGGCCACTGTGCATTTTGCTTGTAATCAGCAATCGTTTTGTACTCCTCTGATAAAACGTTTTGATGATAAAATCCAGAAGCGCGCTTTTTTAATTGGCATTGACTTAAAAAATATAAGAAATTATTTGATATTAAAACAAATATAAGAAATTATTTGGTAATAAACAAACATAAAAAAAATATTTGATATTTTTAAGACAAACCGAACAAGAACACGGTTTCGGTTAGTAATTCTGCATATAGGAAGTTGAAATGATTCCGGTATGCGAAAACGAATAACACCGATAAGTCGCGACCAGACATTTAGCGATATGATGTTATCAAAAAAATAATCAATATTTGAGCCCAAATCATCAGAGCTTGGGGTGATCGTTTTGGCGCCGACAATAGAGTCGTAATCACACATTTCGAGATTCTAGGCGAAAAAAATACAAAAAAAAGCAAACAATAAATTTTACCAGACAAAAAGGAACATAACCCCACCAGCCCCCAGCCCCACGGGCACCTGCCCGCCAGCAGACCCTTAACCCCATCAGCCCCTAGCCCCCACGGGCACCTGCCCGCCAGCAGACCCCTAACCCCAACAGCCCCCAGCCCCACGGGCACCTGCCCGCCAGCAGACCCCTGACCCCACCAGCCCCCAGCCCCACGGGCATCTGCCCGCCAGCAGACCCCTGACCCCACCAGCCCTCACCGGGTTGGAAGACGCCGAAAAATAGCAAAATATGGGTGTTAAACTAAAAACCCCCTAAATATATTTATACGGGCTTAAAAGTTAATCCAAATCAAAAAAAATTTTTGACGCAAAAAGAATTTTTGGGCTCCTTTCTCAATAGTGTATGAGCAAAGAAAATATGTAAATCCTGTTGGGACCAAACAGAGGCAAATTCGGCCCGGCAAAAATTTTGGCAAAATAGAAATTGGGACAAACAGTAGACAAGCAGGGAATGATGTTTTATTCCGACTGAACCCATTTCAATAACAATTCCACGACTTAAATAGGGTGTCATTCGCTGATTAATACATTTTTGTGTGAGAAATGAATAAGAATTGAATGTAAACAAACAAATATTTTTTGAATAGAACGACGAAGAGGGGAACATTTCCAATTAAATTAAGGTTTTCCCATTTTTAATGAAATTGCATCATGCTTTAAAATTTATCTTTTCCATTTTATTTCTCGTGACGTGAGTCGCGACACTCCCCACAGCAAAGTTGTCGGGGGGTTCAGTTGCTGCAAGTCTGCCTGTATGTTGTTGTTTTATTTCTTATGCCTCATTCCGGGTTGTCTGTGCTGAGAAAGGCGGGCGGTTGATTTTGGTTAATCGTAAAATCTGTGAGGTGATCAGTTGCCCAGGCTGATCCCTTGTTGCTTGTGAAGATCCGCTCCGCGGCGGTGGACAGCGATCAGTTGACCAGACTGACTCCTCTCCGTCCTGTCGCCCTTGTACCAGCGTCTGCCACCCGCTGATCACAAGCATTCATCAGTGCAGAGGTTCCCGGCCGTTGCACCACTTGTCGGGACCAAACAGAGGCAAATTCGGCCCGGCAAAAATTTTGGCAAAATAGAAATTGGGACAAACAGTAGACAAGCAGGGGAATGATGTTTTATTCCGACTGAACCCATTTCAATAACAATTCCACGACTTAAATAGGGTGTCATTCGCTGATTAATACATTTTTGTGTGAGAAATGAATAAGAATTGAATGTAAACAAACAAATATTTTTTGAATAGAACGACGAAGAGGGGGAACATTTCCAATTAAATTAAGGTTTTCCCATTTTTAATGAAATTGCATCATGCTTTAAAATTTATCTTTTCCATTTTATTTCTCGTGACGTGAGTCGCGACAAATCCATGCAACGCACAACTCTCGCGATTGTTAATCCATCAAAAAGCGTATGAGCAAAGAAAATATGTAAATCCATACAACGCACAACTCTCGCGATTGTTAATCCATCAAAAAGAAGAACGAATTTAATCCAAATATCTATCAATTTTAAATGGTGCAGAACTAAAAATAATCAAGAAGATATTCAAATATTTCAAGAACAATACAATTTTAGTATATTTGAAAATAACTTAAATTTCGAGTTAGAAATAATTCCCCAGGGTTTGATCGGATCTGAAAAACCTAAAAGTGGTTTATAAAGTTTTTGAAGCTCTATCGACTCAATAATAAAAATTTCGAAAATTTTTAAAAATTTTCGAGTTTTCCTTAAAACCCCTCTAGGATTTTCGGAGGCCCCTTTGGTCGAAAAACCAGGCTAAAAAATGTTTTTCGGGGGTAATTTAGGTACCTGATTATGTTTCTGACCTTTATTTTTCATTTGGGAAGCTTTGAAACTGTTTTTTCAAAAAATTCGAAAAATCTCAATTTTTGGTCCCTGAAAATTTGGGCAAATGTTTAAAAAACCGTAACATAGGTTTGACAAGGTCATTTCTTGTATTTAAATATTCAAAAAATGTAGAAAAATACAGAGATTTTTATGCACATTATTCGATGTTTTTATCTTAAACAAGAAAACAAATATTCAAAACTTTCTGAAAAATTTTTCGATTTTTCAGAAAAAAATCAGAAATCCTTTCAGAATAGGAATACTGGATTTTTTAAAGATTCAAAAAATCCGTAATTTTTTTCTCTTCAAAAAAGTCATTTACACTTTATAGCTGCCATTTCTTTAAAAAAATATATAAAATAAATAGCGAATTTGAATTTCCAAACAAAAGGGGGGGGAGGTTTAACCAAATCATTTTCCTAAAATTTTTTCGATTCATAATTATATGTGCATTAATCACAAAATGATAACTTTCACTTGGATCAATATTTTGGTATCCGCAAAAAAAGCGACGAGCGCATCGGTGCGAAATGTACCCGGGAATACCATTAGGCTGGGGGTTTTGCTTGGCCGGGGTCTCTTTACATTTTAATCGCTTTTCTTTGGTTTTGCAATTACTCTTTTTCTCTAATTCTCTCATCTCTCCTATGATGAATGCGCATCTCTCTGCCTAGGGGGGGGCCCAGATTTTTATCCCTATACTACTAATGTCATTTACGGTTACTGATTTACTCATTAAAATTCCAAAAGCCGATTGGACGGATAGAATTTCTAAAAATTCAACAAAAGGACTAACTATTATTTCTTCCCGTGTATCCAACAAGAGAAGCAGAGAATGTCATTTACGGTTACTGATTTACTCATTAAAATTCCAAAAGCCGATTGGACGGAAGTAGTATAGGGGTAAAAATCTGGGCCCCCCCCTGGGCAGAGAGATGCGCATTCACTATAGGAGAGAGGAGAGAGTTAGAGAAAAAGAGTAATTGCAAAAGCAAAGAAAAGCGATTAAATTGTAAATGGACCCCCGGCCACTAATTTTGGTGCAAAAACCCCCAGCCTAATGGTATTCCCGGGTACATTTCGCACCGATGCGCGCGTCACTTCTTTTTTTGCGTGTCCCAAAATAGTGATCCAAGTGAAAGTTATCAATTTGTGATTAATGCACATATAATTATGAATCGAAAAAAGTTTAGGAAAATGATTTGGTTAAACCTCCCCCCCCCCATATCTATGAGCCAAATAAAATCACATTTTAGAAAAATTAATCGAATTATCTCTTTTCTTTTGACCAAGTTAGTGTGCGGTAAATATGAAATTGCGCGAATAATGATTTTGTGTTAATATTTATATTTTTCTCTATTTTCTATCATAGAATTTTAGAAAAAATGATAGAATTTTACCCTTACTAAGCTAAGGTTTATATCTGTTTGTTTCTGTTAAAAATAAAATCCGCTCGGGTATGTGTGGGTGATCAATTACAAAGGAAAGGATGAGAAAATGAACGACAAAAATTAAATTAAAGACAATAAATATATTCGACAACTGTCGAAATTTAGAAGAAAAGAAAAAATAACAGTATTTTTAATGAGAATTTGAAAATTTGTTTGTTTTTTGGAAAACATTAATTCTATCCAGGGAAGCATTTTGAGCCCAACCCCGCCCACCCGTCACGAATCATCGAGAGAAACCCCACGGGCTGGTGAAAAAAAAAACAAAATTGCTAAAATAGGTGAAAAAACGTGGTGAAAAGAGGTGAAAAATGCAAGAACAAAGGTGAAATTTAATGGTGAAAACCTATGGGGGGAGGGTGTTATTGACAGCCAGTCATACATGCAAGGGTATAAAGACGCCCCGCTTCATAGCCCCACCTAAACCCATATCTTGGTCCACCCCTTTTTCATGTAATTGATTATAAATAAAAATTTACTAATCTTTTCGTTATTGTGAAAAATTAAACATTTTCTAATTAATTCTTTAGTCCCCCGTTTTCCATTCCATTATTTTTGCCCCCCCCCACCCCAAATGGAATGAGAAAATTTCATGAACAGAATTACACCCATAAAATATTGATCCCCTTAGTTGAATGAGAGGGACACGTGGGTCGCGGGAGTGAGTTGCAAAATATCACGTGCGTTAGTGGAAAAGTCAATTAAAAAGTGCGCGAAAAGGGGGAATAACTAAACTGAAAAAAAATGCATTTGGGAAGGTAAATGAAAAAAAACGTAGAGTTTAAGCTTAAAACAATTTTAGAAAACAAGAAAAATAATCGGTTTTTATTTTGTTAAATTTCGATTCTTTTTATTTGTCATTTGTTAAATAAATTTACAAAGAAAGCAAAAGAATTTTGTCAACCATTCCAAATTAATAGGTATTCGGTATTTGTCACTTTCGAAAAATACAAAATGATTAAACGAGATATTTGTCAAAAGAAAATTGAAACCAAAAGGAAGTCATAAGTTGTTATCTACGATTAAATCGGATAATAAAAATTGTTCTGCGGTAATGAAAATAAATAAATGATTTACAAAACATGAAAAATAACGGAAGGAATTTTTACGGTTTGAGTTCACAGCGAAAAATAACTTTCTTTTGCATTCAAAACTCAAATTTGGCGCCTCTTTTGACCTAATTATTTTGGAAAATCCAGCTGTTGCTGGCACAGCTGTCAACTTAAGTGATTGATGGCTCAAAATTTGCATTCAAATTGGGGACCGGACCTTATTTCGCAATAAACACGTGACTCATCGGCCAGTCAGTGCGACGCACTGTGTGGAAAAGGCCAATCAATACTCGCGGTCCCGCCTAATTGACTCATGAAAAACAACCACGTGCCAGGCGGTCCGCCTGTCACCTGAGCGTTCTGTGGTCGCTATAAAAAGCGCAATTTCGCAAAAATATTTCACTTTAATCGAGAAAAAATAAAATTGCTTATAAAAATATTTTACAAATTGAATTTTATTTCAAATTTACCAATAAAATATTTATTTTATATTTAAAAAAAACATATTTCACTTAAAAAATGTCCCAGGTCCAAAAAAAATTCTTGGCCGTCCCCGGTGAAAAAAGAAAAGAAAGAAATATAAAAAATTTTTTCAAAAAAACTATTGATGAAATAAAATTAAATGAAAATAATTATATCGAAATATCAACAACCGAAAAAAGTATGCCCGATTACGGGATTCAAGAAAATATTACAAGATTTATATTTAAAAATCCAAAAAAAGAAAATCGAAAAGAGAGCTCCGAAAACTTTAAAAAAATAATCGAAAATTTAATTAAAAAAGCAATGATGAAAAAAAGAATTGGGTGGGATGTTAAGAGGATTTCTATTGATTTGTTTTGTGAGTTGCTAAATGACCCAATCATTTTGCCGGCCCGGGACCCAAAAATGAACAATGCCGACACTGTTTTGCACGAAATATTTAGGATTAACCAATCGTATAGTGAGTTCGACCTACAGCATGAGCCCATTTCCTGTATAATAACTACATATAGTACACCCCGAGGGGCAGGTAAAAAAAATAATTAATTAAATTTGACATAATATTTTAGGATTTAACCCATTGGATTTTTGTGAAATTAAAGAATTAGGGAGAATTAGCGTCAAAAATTCGGACAATTATTGTAAGTGAAATGGAAAATAAATATATTAATGTATCTTTTAGGTTTATTTTACGCCTTAACTTTAAGCAGATTTTATCAATTAATTAATAAAAATGATGAGGAGGCCATTTCAAGGGACCAATTCAAAAAAATAATAGCGAATGAACAGAGACAATGGGAGGCAGTTAAACAATTAATGACGGATGCAAAAATAAATATGAAAGAAAAATCATACGGATTAGAACACTTACAAATTATTCAGGATTTTTGGGTAAAAATAAAAATTCAGGATTAATGAGAAATTAATTTATTTAGGACTCGAAATTTCCGGGGAATTTTCGTATTGTTGCTTTTTCTAGGGATGTTGGGCTTCGTCCAATTTTTAAGGGGAATGGCCCCCGAAAATATAATGTGTGTATTTTTCATGACAAAAATCATTGGGATGGTGGGTTTGTATAGTTTTTTCGTAATAAAAAATGTTTTAAGGAATAAAAAGTATAGGACAATTTTTTAACATTAAACATAAATATTGTATTAGTTGTGAAACTACTTATCAAATTGAGGAAAAACATAGTTTGGAGTGTGAAGAGAGGTGTAAAAAATGCTGTCGAATAGGTAACAATAAAAAAGAAATCTTTTAATGGAAAATTTAAGGCTTTGGTTTCCCTTGCCCCCCGGAAAGAAAAACATTTAACTGTGAGAAGTGTAACAGGGCTTTTTTTAATGAGAATTGCTTTGAGCATCACAAAAATAAAATATGTTCTTTATATCAAAAATGTAAAAAATGCAAAGGAGAATTTAGGACGGACACAGAACATAATTGCGGTAAGTTTTAAAAATGAATATTTATAATAAATAAAAAACTTTTTCGTATTTTTAGATCAGAAACATTGTAGAAAATGTCATTTAATTCATGACCCAAAGAAATTATGTTTTATGCAAAAATTGAAAATCAAAAAAATGGCTCCATATAGGATAGTCGCTTATGATTTGGAATGCACGGTAATTGTTTTTTAGTTGTAAAAATAATACCTTATGATTTAGACGAATACGATTCTGGATGAAAATTCATTGAAAAAGGAGACTATTCATAAACCCAATTTTATTAGTGCACGATTTACCTGTTCATTATGTTTGGGAGAAATTAAGGAGTGCGAAATTTGCGGTGACGGCCCCCGGCATTTAAAATGGTGTAGTATGGATAGAATTGACCCGTTAAATTGTTTTGTTAAATGGATTATAAATTTTCAAAAATATGATACATATGCATATGCACATTTTGGTGGTAAGGAATAAAATAAATTTACAAGGTGTTAAATTTTTCTTTAGGACGATATGACTCACACTTTATTTTGAGGGAACTTGCGAATTTAGGATATAAGCAGCCAGAATTGACAATTGCGGATTTAAAAATTTATGAAATTAAATTTAAAAAGGGCGAAAAATCCCCGAAATTTTTCTTCCGGGACAGTTGGCTTTTAATGCAGAATAAATTAGCTCATTTACCAAAAACATTTGGATTGGATTGTGAATCGAAATTATATTTCCCACACCAATTTAACAAAGAAGAAAATTACGGTAAAAAGATTTCCATTAAAAAAAAAAATTAAAATTCAATTTTAGGCAAAATCTTAACTACTCTCCCACCCTTTGATGATTATTTCCCTGATGAAATGAGTGAAGATGAATATGATAAATTTAAAAAATGGTATTATGATAACTATAATAGTGGATTTGTTTTAGGTAAAAAAACTTTTTGAAGGGCCATAAAATGAAAAAATTTTTAGAAGAAAAATTAGAAGAATATTGCTCAAATGACACAGACATTTTAATGAAAGCGCTTATAAAATTGAGAAGGATTTTTATAGATATTACAATAGATAAGGAGACGCCAAACGGGATCGATGTTATGAGATTATCCACGACAATTGCATCTTCATGCATGAAGTAAGGACCAAAAATGGAAATAAATAAAATTTTTTTAGCATTTTTCGTGCCAAATTTTTAAAAAATAGTGAAACATTGCCAATTATTCCCGAGAGTGGGTTTGAACCGAAGGACAGTCAGAGCAACATAGCGATTAAATATTTTGAATGGATTATGCATCGGGACGGGGTTAAAGCAAGACATGCTGGAAATGGGGGAGAAATATCTATTTTTGGTGACAAAAAGTTAAAAATTGATTGTATAATTGGGGCACAAAAGAGAATAATTGAATTTCAGGTGGGGAAGAAATTAAAAATATAGAATCAATTATTTTTTAGGGTTGCGCTTTTCACGGGTGTAGAAAATGTTATAAAGGTTATATGGTCCAAGCGAATGGATTTACGGCGGAACAAAATTATGATAAGACTCAACGAAAAATGGAAAAATTAAGAATTGCGGGGAAAAAGATGGGATATAGTGTAGAGGAAGTTTGGGTAGGTGTATAAAATATATTTTGGTCAGAAATCTAATTTTAGGAATGTGATGTAAGAAAAATGTTAAATAAAAAGAGTGAATTTTATGACGCGGAAATGGCAAAATATTTTAACAATTTACCGGAAATAGGACCTATTATTCCAAGAAAAGGTTTTGCGGGTGGCCGTACCGGTGGGTTAAACTGGTTCTTTCCCTATGCATAAATTAATTTTTTAGGCCCCTTATGCCTTTTTGCCGAGGCTTCTGAGAACACGGAAATTTCGATTTTTGATATTGTTAGTCTATACCCCTGGGTGAATTATTCCACCCCGTATCCCATTGGCATCCCTAAAATTATCATCCCAAAACAGTATATAGTAAAATGGTAATTTCTCGGAAAAAATAAGATTTACAAAGAATTTTTAGGACAATCCCTGACAATATTCCTTATGAGGGTCTTTTGAAAGTACGAGTGATCCCCCCCAAAAAACATTTGTTGCCTGTTTTACCATTCCATACTGTAGGTTAAGACAGTTTTTTAAATTTTATTCTCATTTTAGGATGGTTTGTTATTGTTTACTAATTGTGCCTCGTGTGCAAAGAAAGGCAAATCTGATTTTGTTTATGCAAAAAATATCAAAAAATGTCGACATAGCGCTGAACAGCGGGCATTAACCGGGGAATTTTGTACATTGGAATTAAAAAAAGGTGACAAAAAAAATATTAAAAATAAATATAAAAATTGTTTCAGCTTTGGAACAGGGAGCAGTTATTGATAGATTTTACCGCGGGTACCACTACGAAAATTTTGATGGAAATTTGTTTAAAGAATATGTTAGAAAATTTTTAAAGTTAAAAGTTGAGGCTTCAGGGTGGCCTCAGGATGTCAAAACAAAAGAGGAAAAAATGGAATTTGTGAAGACTTATAGAGAAACATATAAAATTGAATTGGACACAAAAAATATGAATTTTAATCCTGGATTAAGACATATTGCCAAATTAGCATTAAACTCTTTATGGTAAGAAAAAATAAACATATACAAAATAAAAAAATTTTAGGGGAAAATTTAGCATGAGAAATAAATTATGTTCAACAAAAATGATTAGCAAACCGTCGGAATTTTTTGAATTAATTAATGATTATACAATTGACATGGCCAAACCGATACGTTTTAATGACAACACTCTACGGGTGATATTTTGCAAAAAGGACGAGTATATTAAAGAGCATAAATGCTCAAACGTTATGATATCAATATGGTAATAAAAAAAATTTACGGAGAATAAATAATTATTTAGGACCACCGCCCAAGCGCGGCTTAAACTTTACTCATACATGGAACAAATAAATAATTCAGAAAATTGTAAATTAATTTACACGGATACAGGTGGACCAAAAAAAAAAACATTTTAAACATAAATTTTAGACAGTGTGTTTTTTATGCATCCAAAAGGAACATGTCCTATTAAAGAAGGGAGTTTTTTAGGGTATAAAAATAACCAAGATCCTTTTAATTTCCAATTTTAGTGAAATGTCAAAAGAATATGCGGATTCAGAAATATTAGAAGTTGTCTGTGCGGGTAAGGAGTTAATAACCAAAACCAAATAATTGAAAATTTTAGGACCTAAACAATATGCTTTAAAATTGAAAAACAAGAATGGAGAAATTTGGTACAAAACAAAAATTAGAGGAATGACGCAAAATAAAAACAACAAAATTGATTATGAAGAGTTTAAGGACATGGTTTTGAATTATGAGGAGGAAAAGAAAATACAGTTTAAACATCCAAATAAATTCGGGTATGTTTTCAAATACTTAGCTAAAATTATGAATTTTATTTAGACCTACGAGGGAAAGTTATGTGATTAGCAGAAATATTACAAAGGATTATAGGCCGATTCAAAAGAAGGGGTTAGTTTGACAGTTTTATTAACGAAATAATATTTCAATTTAGGATTATTTTGAACGATGAAAATTTAAGTGTTTTGCCTTTTGGTTGTTGGTGATTTTTTTTGAATAAATATTTTAAAACTTTGTCTTTTATTTATTTTTTGGGGTTTTTATTCCTTTAATATTTTTTAAAACGTATAAAAGAAATAAAAAGAATAAAAAAATAAAAATGGATAGTCAAAAGAAACCAAGAGGAAGGCCACCTAAAAACAGAGAAAAAGGTAACTCCTCAAAAAGAAAATTTGAAGGAAAAAGAAATTCCTCAAAAAGCAAAAATTAAAATCCTAAGGCCCAAGATACAGCTTAAAGGAAGAAAAATTGAATTGGACACTGAAAACGGTACAAATTCCGTTCCAACTAAAATAAAACTTCCTCCTATTTATGTAAGATTGTAATTTGCTTGTCCTCCTAGCTACCATAAAAATTAAAAACTTTAGAAATGATGAAAAATATTCTGATCAGTAAAGTTTTAAAAAATATATTTAAAACAAAACTTGAAAAGTATAGTCATATTTTATCATGCTCAAAATACATACAGATCTTTGTAGTTGTAATAGGGAGAGACCAATAGATGACTAAAAAATGAGAGATCGGGATTAACATATGCTCAAACAGTGAAAAAGTTAGGTGAAAAATCGTTGATCTGTGTGTACCTATGGGGGCATGTGATCGAGTGACTACGAACGAGTGCATGATCAAAAGTGATTAGAAATGTAAAGAGAGAGAGAGAGATTGATTAGAGTTCGAGGGAGAGGATGTTCGAAATAGTGATTAGAGTAAGTATGTGAGTGTTTTGGTATGACAATAAAATGATCATAGTGTGTATATGAGCGATCAGGAAGTACTCAGATTGAGCATATGCGTGATCAGAGTGAATACGTAAGTGGATTATTGATAGAAAATAATCAGAGTGTACATGTTTGATGTAAAATGATCAGAGAGAGTGATCGGAGTAACTAGTCATAGAGAGAAGAGATATATCGGAGTGAGTATGTGATGAGAAAGAGAGAGAGAGTATCAGTGATCAGAGTGAGAAAGTGTGTGATCGATCAGAGTAAGAGTAAGTGATCAGAAGGTGATCAGACTAGGACTGAGTGATCAAAAGTGATCAGAATGAGAACGATGAGTGACCAAAAAATATCAGAGTGAAAAAAATAAACATGTGAATGTGTGAGTGATAGTGAGAGTGA
>CP049705.1:10985017-11031911 GCA_004148225.2 Heterodera glycines
GCACTGGGCATCTTGAGGAAGCTGCAACAACAACAACAACAACAACAACAACAACAACAACAACACTTTCGACAACTTCGGAGGTGTCGGCGGCCGCCGAATGCGCACCTCCGCCCGCGCATTTGGCCGCGTGGATCGCGGTGTGCACAGCGCTGGTGGCGCTTTTGGTCATTGTGCAGGTCTGTTATTAATTTTGGTCATTTATCCGCTAAACCCCTATTCCTCAATTAAGCTTGTGCGCGCCGGATTCAAAGTGCGCAAATTTTTGAAGGACCGCGCCTTCAAAAAAGGGATTATGCGCCGCCATCGCCAGCGTGAGTTTCTCACTATTAAATTTTTAGCAAATTAAATACAGGAATGAGCGCCGCAAGGCGCAACCGTCAACCGGTGAGCGCGCGACTCCGCTTAGTTGCCCGTTTTCGTTGGCGTAAATGCTGACAAAGGTCAGAAGCCGACATAGGCTAAACCCGGCCTGGAATAAAACAAATTATTTTTTTTGACCATTCAATCTTTACGTGTGCTATGCAACCTTCATCTTTAAGATAAAGGTTGACGCCCCAGTGGGTGCGAATTTGGCGATGCTCGGCGCGGTACCCAATGTGGTACCATAGCCGAGTCTCACGGCAAATTGTGCACGGGCTTTTATCGTACAAGGTGAGCGAGACAATTTCAAATTCGGTTGATCCGTCGTCATGCTCATCAATGTCCAGAGCATCCTGCTCAGGGTGCCGATGCACACACTAACGCAAAATTTTCATTAAAAAAATTACGTAAAAATGCTATTTATTTTTCTTTTCATGTTTTTTAAACAATATAAAGTAATATAGAGAGAGAGAGAGAGAGAAAATATATTTAACATGATTTGTTAAGAAAATCCCTCATTTTATTATTTCACCAAAATTGACTATGCATATTTGATCAAAGCCCAAATTTTATTATTGAAGCGTCGCCAAATCATTTCAGTGGGACGCCTAAAGTCACTTATTCTTTTGTGTCCAATATTCCTAGCATTAATCTTTGTTGATCACTCCCCGAGCCAAACAAAGGAAGATAACATCTTTGGCCATTCTGACAATGAAAAGACGGCAGATTGACAAAAGAAACAAATTTTTGGAAAGGAAAAGTGGACTATCGCTCTGGGGAAGGGGGGGGGTTTGACGATATGGCCATACTCCGCTGGTCATTTCTTCCAATATTCTTCGCCATGCAGTGGATCAAATTCAACTGCACGCTTTGCCCAATTGGACTTCAGTGTTTCTATCCGCGCAAGTACGCAAAGCCTGTGCTGTGTGCGCATCCTAGCGTCAACAACATCACGGAATTTTTGAGCACTGGGCATCTTGAGGAAGCTGCAACAACAACAACAACAACAACAACAACAACAACACTTTCGACAACTTCGGAGGTGTCGGCGGCCGCCGAATGCGCACCTCCGCCCGCGCATTTGGCCGCGTGGATCGCGGTGTACGAGCTTCCCGGCCATTGTTTCTTTCGCGTGAAGAATAAGGCAAGGGTGTTCAGTGTTCCATACAGCGAACTGCCGTCCTCAGACAAGTGCGCCCAGTCTCTACCACCACCAGTAAAACATCAACGGACACCGGACGACGAGGAGGAGAAGAATTTGAGACGTAAGGCAAAGGTGGCGCTTGACTTAGTGGAAGCCGGACTTATGGCAGATGCAATGATGCAGGATGGGACGCGTTGGAAGAAAGTCAAAACCGCGATCAATGTGCTTGGCAATTTGCTTTTGGCGGAATCATTAACAGATGTCTCACCAACTTTTGAGCAACAACAACAACAACAACAACAACAACAACAGCTATCGTCAAAAGAGGAGGAGAAGGAGGAATGCATAAACAACAGCAGTGCTGGAGCAGCAACCGAATCTGCTCCCGATGGTGATGTAATGGACGATTTCGTCAATAGTATTCAAGCGGCGACAAGCAATATGCAATAGCAAAAAAGCGCAAAACTCGCTCTGACCTATATATAAAAGCTGATTGACCAATTTTATTCTCCATAAATATTTTCAAGCTCTAACTTTATAAAAAATGTTAAATTCTCAACCGTTCAGTAATAAAGACATTTGTTTCAAATTGCCTTGCGGTATAATTATTTCCGGGCCATCCTCATCGGGCAAAACGGAATTCCTACTAAAATTTATTGCTGAGTGCAATGAACTGATCGCACCTAGTCCTATTTCTATTCTGTACTGTTTTGGTGAGATGAATTCGGCGGTTCCGCCACTGCAAAAGGCGGGAGTTGAGGTGTATTCGGGCGTGCCCTCGGAGGAGCTGATTAGGCGCCTTCCCAAACCGATGCTGCTCATTCTCGACGATCTGATGTTGTCAATAGAGGAGCGCTATCTGTCCGATTTGTTCACCAAAAAATCGCATCACCATCAGTTTGCGGTTGTGTTCATCACTCAGAATCTGTTTGAGCGGAAGATCAAGGTGGCTCGCCTTTCGGCGCAGTATTTGGTGCTAATGCGCGCGCCCAACTCACTGCTGTCCATTCGAAATATTGGAGTTCAGCTTTTTCCGCGTCAACTCGATTTTTTCCTTGACGCCTACCGCAAGGCGACCGCCCGCCCCTATGGCTATTTGCTAATCGATATGCACGCATCATCTGATCCGGCGCTTCGCCTCCGCACCAACATATTTAAAGAGGAGCAGGAGGAGGACGAGGGAACAGTTGTGTTCATCCCCAAAAATGGAGCGGTATAAACGGCAACAACAACAACAACAACAAGCTAAAGTTAGTCAACTAATAAAAGAAAATGCCAACTGGCTTTGCGCACTGTCAAAGGCAAAATGTGTGAAACGATGCGGGAGACTGATCAGAAAGGCGAACACTGATCAGCTGCTGTCACTGGTGGAAGTGTGCTTGAACATTGTTGCTTCCCGATTCCGACTGACAACTCGTCAGAAGAAACGACTAATGCCCTACGTGGACACGGTGCGCCGCGTGAGCAGAGCGAGGAGCGAGAGGGGCGCTAAGCGAGCGCTTGTCATCCAGAAAGGAGAGGGGTTTGGCGGACTATTTGCAGCCCTTTTAACCCCCGTCTTAATTGAATTGGCCAAATCGGTTGTGACCCGAAACACATAAATACCCTCGTAAAATTGTCTCACACCGCATTCATTCATTAATAAAAATGGCAAACAAATTCATTCTCGTACCACAAGAAATTTATCGGGGTCTCACCTCCGTCTCGCAGACGGGAGACCTCAATTTGGACGCGGTTCGCCACGACCTGGACCGGGCCAGGGGTGAACGGACAAATCCTTCGGCGAAAAATGTGCATTATAACCAGCAGCTCCGGCGTTATTTACAGATGAGAAAGGAACATGCGGACAGACCAACCAAAGTTGAGCTGACCAAGGGAATAAGTGTACTGATGAATAAAGGTGGCGAAGAAGGCGAGGTTGTTGATACCCCACGCCGTCCTCCCGCTCCTCCAGCACCTCCTCCGCCGCCTGGAAGACCTCCTCGTCGTCCACCGCCCAGTCCTCCGGCTGGACCCGGGGGTCCTTCGCCACCAACAAGTCCCCCACCTCGTCCACAACGCCCCCCGAGACCGAGCAGGACTTCTCGGAGAAGTGGTCGTATGGAGCAATGGCGGAAAAGGCGATACGATATACAACAGCAGCGTCAGCCGCCGCCGCTAGTGGTGCGGGACCTCCTCGCGGAAGCAGCTGCGGCGCCACTGCCCGAAAGTGATGATGATGATGATGATGATGAGTATATGCTAGAGAATGGATTCGCGCTACCTGCACCATCGCAATACTATGGCGATTTGCCTGTGCTGCCCGACAATGCGGAAGAAATTGAGGAAATGGACACAGCTCAGCGCAGGATTGCCATCTAAGAAAATTGAAAAAGGACGAGGCTTACGATGATGATGATCAACGCAAAAAATATAGGATTTATCAACCTCCACCACTGCCTCGCGCAAAAGTAAAAGTTGAGCACCCGAGGCCTCCTCCACCCCGGCCGCGTCCTAACGTCAAGAGAGAACAACAACAAAAGCCAAAGCCAGAATTCAAACCGCCGTCGACATCAAAGAAAACCGGTCACCCCACTCCGGCAAAAAGAGTGCCAGAGTTTGGTGATCTGGATCCACGACCATCCACATCAAGGCAGGCCGGGTATAACCCGCCTCCCCCGACGCCCAAAATAAAACATGAGCCGACAACAAAGAGACCCATGCCATACCGTATTCCAAAAAGAGAACCAAAAGTCGAGGAAGCGCCACAACAGCAACAGCCTCTTCCTGCTGCCGCTGTTGTCGTCGAAGAAATGCCCTTTGTTCCTCCGCCTAGGAGGGGGGCCAAACGTCGCTACCCCGTATATGAAGATGATGAAGTGCAGATAAGAAAACGAGTGAGGCAGCCGAGAAGAGTAAGAGTACAGTACTCACCCGAGCCAGGCCCTTCAACATCTGCACAAAGTGATGAACAACCACGACAACAAGAACGGGAATTGTTTGCCATTCCATCAAATCAGCTGACCATGACTCAGCGGGTTGAACGGCTATACATCAAATGTAACCATTACGCTGATCGTATGGGCGTTCGTGGAAATACAATTAACACCGCAAACGGCAAGCCGTTGGCGCATAGCAATTTGCGAATGGCCATCCGATATATAATAGACAGAAGAGCGGGCCGCCCCACCATTAGACCACCAGGAGCGGCCATATTGGAAGAAAGGCTTCAGCAGGACCCAATTCTGTATTCATGGACGGCTCCACCAAAGAGACCGTCACAGAGCAAAACCACGCGGACGGCACCAAAAATCAAAAAGGAATTTCGCCCAAAAAGCATTATTTGGAGGGACACCGCACATACACTCTGATGCGCCCCCGTAGGGTGCGCTTTCCAAGGGCCAGCACCGTAGCGGCAGGATTCATGACCGATGTCCAGGTGGATTTGGCCGATTTTCAAGCGCTATCGCGACACAACCGGGGTCACCGCTATCTGCTTGTCGCGGTGGATGTGCTCTCAAAACGCCTGTTTGTTGTTCCACTCAAAAATAAGAGAGCCGAGGAGATGTTGGAGGCATTCAAGCTGCTCATCGATCAAATGCCCATGGCCCCCCACCGCATTTTCTCCGATAAGGGAACCGAGTTTAAGAACAGATTGCTGAAGGACTTTTTTGAGCAGCGAGAAATTGAGAAGCATGAACCCGTGCATTCGTCGGTCAAGGCGTCGGTCGCCGAGCGGGCCATCCGCAATGTGAAACAGCGGCTGTACCGGTATTTTGCGGAAACGGAGACGCTGAACTGGGTGGATGCAGCACAGAAAATTGTGGACGGGATTAACCGCTCCCCGTCACGTGCCCACGGAATGCGTCCGATTGATGTGGGTTTTTCCAATGCTCAGAGGGTGTGGAAGCGATTATATGATTATGGACACCGTGCACCACAAAAACGACGACCGCCACGCTTCCGCAAAGACGATTTTGTGCGCATGAGCAGAGAGAAGGGACAGTTTGAGAAGGGCTATTTGCCAAATTATGGCGACGAAATATTGGAGGTTGACGAGGTGCTGAAAGCGGTACGCCCCATTCGGTACAAGCTACGGGATGAGCGCGGAGAGAAATTCAAGGGCAGCTTCTATGAGCAGGAGTTGGCGCGTGTAAGAAAGGATGCAGAGACAAGCTATCGTATTGAAAAGGTGTACAGAAAGAGAAAGAGGGCGGATGGGTCCACTGAGATGCTTGTCAAGTTCATAGGATACCCCGAGCGCGAATGGGTTCACGAGTCACAATTTGTTGTATAAAAGCACCCATCGCCCGTATTGTATTCCATTCATATTTTTATGTGAAATAAAAATGTCATCGAACAGCTTCTTTGTGTTTTTGCCTAGCAATGTGACGGATTACCCGGACAATCAGCCCAATAAATTTCGGGTCCGGCTCCCAAAGCCGTTGCATTTTAACGGCTCTTGGGTTTGTGGGTTGCATAGCATAAGCTACCCATACTCATGGTCAACCATTGGCACATTGGATGCACAATGGATTGACATTCACTTCACACAGCGTAGCACAATGGATGAGGACAGACCGAGAGTGATCCGGGTGCCGGTGCCCAAGACATCACATAACAGGGTTGAGCAGCTGAGAGACTTCATTGCCGCTACACTGAGGAACCATATCGGTGCAAAAATGTTGCCGCTCCCTCATGAAGAGGAGGCCGATCGGAATCGGACAAAGCCGCTTGGCTCTCCACCACCACGGAAGAGAGGCAGAAGAGATGTGAACAACACCACTCCTCCCCAATCCCCCGTGCTGTTTGATGAGCACGGAAAGCGACTCGGCTCTCCCCCGTTGTACGATCCGAATGCTGGCGAAGAGCAACACATGAGCGATGATGATGATGACTTGCGGAACGAAGGAGCACAAAAAGGTACACTAATTGATCCAAAAAGCCCGTCTCCTATAGCGACAGCCCCAGTTCCGGCGGTTAAGCCGCTAACAACAACAACAACAACACCGACTCTTCCATCCGTAAAACCAGCAACAGCAACAACGGATCCCAACTCTATCGCAAAGCCATCAGCACAACAGCAAAAGGCATCACCGGCCCCGACAAAACCATCTGCAGTTCAGCCGTCAGAACAAAAAATAGCGACGACAACGACACCTGGCCCTCCAAAAACAGCAATAACAAAACCTACAACGTTACCGCCACCGCCATCTCCTCCAACAGTTCCTCTACAGCCAAAGCCAACAACAACAACAACAACAACCTCGACCCCTCAAACAACAACAACAACAGCAACACCGACTCCCACACAACCAATAACAACCGTCCATACACCGAAAAATACAAAAACAACAACAACAACAACAACACCGACCCCTCAAACAACAACAAAAACCACAACCCAGGTCTCTCCAACGCCAAAAATACCATCGCCTAAGCCGCCTGCTGTTAAACTTCCTCCTCCCACTTCTACAACACATCCGCCTCAGCCAGAGCCAACAACAACAACTGCTCCTACCAAAACTTTCACTTCCTCTCCTACGACGGGGGCTGTTATCGGATTACCTTCAAAAGAAAAACAAATTCCGACCGCCGACGAACCTGTCTCGGCTGCGTTAACTCTAGAAGAGTTAGATTTACCAGTAAACAGCTTCATAGTTGAAATAGACTCACTCCAATTCGTGCCCAACTCGGTGTCAATCCAATATCTCGATGATGTGGAACGGTTCAAAGTGGTGTTCAAGAACGATATTATCAGCCACTTGTCCTTCTCGCCTCAGCTGGGCTATGTTCTGGGCTTCGAAAACCCTCAGCATGTTGTGTCAAATGAACTGTCAAAGTATCCGGTTGATTTACGGGGCGGCATCTCAAGCTTTGCGGTCTACTCAAAAGGATTGACCGAAAATATGATAATCGGCAATACGCTGAGCTCGTTGCTCAGGGTTGTGTCTATCAGTGGTGCCATCCCTGGGGATTATAATGAGAAGATTTATGACTCGCCAATATTTGCGCGAGTACTGCCACGGGAGATCAATGAGATTGATATTGAGCTGCGCACAATGGACAAAGGCCGTCTGGTGCCATTCACGTATGGGACGACGATGGTCGTGTTGATATTTAAGAAAGTGATAAATTTCTGATTTATTCACTCGTCATCCATTTTGTATTTTATTTGAATAAAAATGGTTCATATCGTGTTTGACCCAAGCATTGCGCAGTATGACGATTACATGATGATACAATACGGGGGTGGATTGAAAAAAGACGATTTCGACTACTTTCGGGCTCCACCCCTTTTCAAAGGGGCTATGGTGCAGCACAGCGGGGAGCGGGCGTTGGTGACGTGTTTCGAGGACTTTGGCGCTTCTTTCTGCCCATTTTACGTCGTGTGGGCACCACAGTAGGGTCAGAGGCGCTGAGCACTGGACAACGAGTGCTGGAGCGCGTTGGGAACGAGGGAATGCCGATTAAGGAGGCGCTGGTCACCGAGGGAAAGCGAGGAATAGACACCGTGCTGGACAAAGGAGGACTGCCTAAGCAGTTTGGTACTGGACAGAAGGGTATAAAAAGAAGACGAATACGTGCGCCAAGTCATCAAACAATAATTGGTGGACCCCCAATCGCCGTAAAACAGACAACAAGAAAGCGTGTTCGGTCGGACGCCTTTGGACTCTACTGATTAGCAGCGACCAGCAGGATGACATTTCATAAAATCGACAATGACTCCGTGAACTCAATCACCAATGCGCTGGACTTTTTCCGCATTCCGCCGACAAATGTCAGTGTCTCTTCATCAAAGGTGTTTGAACTGCTTCCCAGCAACCCTCTGACCGACACCCCCTACCATTTCAAACTTCATTCAAGTCAAATTACATTGACCTCTCCAAATGCTATTTGCTCACGAGTTCCGAATCCGGAAGGAAAATGCGAATGGTCAACTTATGGACCTGACCATTGACGACGAAAACATTGCGCCAATCCAGATGATTGGGCAAACATTCATCCGAAACATCAAAATGAGCATCAACGGGCGTGAAGTGTTCAACGCAAATGCACTGATGGCCTACAAAACCTATTTTTCACATGAACTCTCCTACTCAACAACAGCAAAGGACTCACACTTGAATGCTGCAGGCTATTACCGGGATACGGGCGAGACACTGGAGACGGGGCCGGGCTGCATTCAACGCAGGGATTTGTTTGCCGAAAGCAAAACGGCCCAATTTATTGCCAAAATTGATACCGACCTATTCAATCAGCCGCTGTACTTGATTAACTTTTGTGAATTGGATGTCGAAATTTTACCAAATGACAACGATTTTGTGCTAATTGCACCCGCCATCGGCGGTGTTGTTCCTCGCTACCGTTTCGAGGTGATGGGACTCAAAATGTATGTGAAGAAGGTGTCATTAATGGACGGATTAGCGCTGGACATTGCGCGAAAGCTTGAGATAAAGCCTGCACGTTATGCAGTAAGGAAAACTATGATGAAATCGATGTTCATCAGTCAGGGTCGGTTCGAGTTTACCGCCAATCTGTTCATGGACCAAATTCCCCGCCGCATCACAATGGGGCTTGTTTCAAATGCCGACTACTCGGGCACAATCACGCGGAGCCCGTTCAATTTCCAACCGTTTAATGTGCGGGAAATTGCGATCATCGCCAACGGCCGTTCCTACCCCCAGGCCCCTTACGATTTGGACTACCCGCATGGTAAATATGTGCGCGCTTTCAACGATATGAATGAGGCGGTCGGGTTCGCAAACTCTTCGGAAAGCAACGGAATAACCTTTCCCCAATTTGGGAAAACGCATTGTATCTATGTGTTCAACTTGACAAGCAGCGGTGACGACCAGGCCGCGCTCTTTGACCTGATAAAGAACGGAACAACCGCGGTGAGCATAAAATTCAATCGTGCGGTACCAGTGGGGGGACTGATGCTGGTCGTAATGGGCGAATGCGACTCGCTGGTAATGCTGGACAAGAACCGATCGATAAGCACCGATACCACTATATAAAAGGCGCCGATTTAGTGTATTTCTCTCACATTTGTTACATTCACTGTTAACCAAAAATAAAAATGTATTTTAAAAGCGCTACTGCTATTTTATTCTTTTTGTTGTTTTTATTGGTATCGAAAATGTGCATCGGCTAATGCAAACAACAAAACCAAATCCCGAGGGGCAGTAAGCACCACCACCGCCATCACCACACAACTGTACCACAAGATTGTGTGTTCGTTTGGCATCAACTCGATGGGGAAAGGCAGCGTGACTGGGAAACCACTAAAAACACCACCACCCAAAAAAACAAAAAAAAACAACAAAACAACAAAAAATCACCACCCCTACAACAAAAACTGCAAAATTGGTTGTGGATGAGCAGTTGCCAGTCGCAACACTCCTCCCAACATTGATTCATCAAATGTGCAAGGATCGTCCCGGGGAAGAAAACTTTTATCAGCAAGCCGTTTGCTGGGCACTTTTTGCGCTCTATTTAATGGTGATTGTCAGTCTGATACTTCATCAGCTTTGTTCTATCTGTTGGTTAAAGAAGAAAAAGGAGTATGGACAGCGCGCAGATTTCGACTATTTTGAGGCAAAGTCGGGAAACCGCACGAGTTTTCCGGGGCTGTTTCCCAAGTGACCAGCTCCCAGCGCCGGACACGCTACGGTACCCAGCGGCGCTAGTTGTGAACAATGACCCACACTACAAACAAGGATCCCATTGGTGCGCGATTTATGCCCCTTCGAAGACGGAGGAAGCGGTCATTTACTTTGATAGTCTCACAAAAACAATTCCTCCTATTGTAAAAACATCATTTATGGATAAATTTCCAAAAGGTTTTGTTACAAATAAGCACCCGTACCAGTCCCCACTTACTACCACATGTGCAATTCACTGTATCGTGTTCATCTATCACATGTCCTTAGGTCACCCATTTGACGCATTTCTGCGTATGTTAGACGCTAGTGAAAGCCCCGACATGTATTCTTTGTGCATTTTGAATAAAATGATTAATCCGTATTTGTGTGTGCGTGCCAATTTTATCTCCCTGGGAAAGCATAGGGAATGATTGATTATTTATTACACACGGCGCACGTGCGCGCTGTTGGTGCCGCGCATATATACAGCGAACTCACGCGGGAAAGGCTCACTTTTTTCGCAAAAATAAAATTAAAATATTAATAAATAATAATAATGTCGTTGGAAGACCACAATTATTGCGGCGAGTTGGGCGGCAACGAAACGCCCACAAAGAGAAGAAAGAAATGATGATGATAGGGAACAGAAATTTCAAAAAAACTGCATTCGCACTCTGAGCGCCGACAAACAGTACAACCAAAAGTTCAAAGTGCAGAGCGTAAAGTCGA
Organism: Heterodera glycines; assembly: GCA_004148225.2. Classification (NCBI taxonomy): domain Eukaryota; kingdom Metazoa; phylum Nematoda; class Chromadorea; order Rhabditida; family Heteroderidae; genus Heterodera; species Heterodera glycines. The sequence goes on from CP049705.1 coordinate 10,995,881, forward strand.
CTTTTGTCATCGAAAATTTGCCCGCCAACCCCGAGTCAATGCTGCGCGCATTGTTCGCTCACTGCATGTCAACCGCCCTGGACGAGTCACAGCAGAACGGGATCACACCGGATCAATTGGGCGCTACAATCTCTTCAGATCTTCTAAATCCCAGCATATGGATTCCTATACGCCGCATTTCCGACAACACCGCCGACTCAATCATGAACCGCTTCCTTGAGGTGGCACAGTCAAAATCACGGGAGGGCTCTCTGTGGGGCTCGCCGTTCACTGTGACCATCACAACGTTGGATGTTGCGCAGCTACCTCATCGGCAACAGGTGCGTGGCAGTGGGAAAAGGACAACAAATTCAGTGCAACATATCGTCAAAGAGAGTGCTCTTCTGCGAATCAACAACAACGATGATGCATATTGTCTTTTTTACGCTTTGGAGACAAGCAGGAAGTACCACAGCAAAGAGATGAGCCGACAAACCTTTTCTAAATATATTAATCGGCAGAATGGGCGACGACTGGAAGACGTGTTTGGACTGATGAGCAGCGCAAACATTCGCACCGATCTGAGAGAATATGACGCGGTTGTCTATGTGCCGATTGTCGTGGACTATTGGAATCGAAAATACGCCACAGCAAACCAGCGATTTAAGGTGTTCATTTTTGGCGCTACAGGCACCTATCGGCCAAAATTTCAATACGGGCCGGACAATTACAACGTCGAAATCCCGCTCTACCATCACAACGGCCATTTCGACGGAATTCGGTGCGGGGTGGGCAAAGCGGTGTTTGGGCGTGACTACTACTGCTTTTCGTGCGAATGCCCCTACGATAATGCCAATGATCATTCACTGCAGTGTAAAGCAAAGTGCATAAACTGCGGTCGCATAGGAGTGGGGCGGCCGTGCCGAGCGGATGACAACAACGACAGTTATTACAGAGAATGCACAGCATGTGGCAAGGATTTCATGAGCCAAGACTGCTTCAGTCATCATTTGTCGAGCAATGTGTGCCGACAATTCAAGAAATGCAAACAGTGCGGAGTTGTGTGGAATGTCAAACAAAACCGACGAAAAGGACGCAGCGGACACGTTTGCGGTGAGAAATTCTGCTACACCTGCAAATGTTACCATAAGCCGGAGCGGGGCTGCTTCATACAGCAGTTGAAGGCGCGCCGCCCCAAAAAGTACAGACTGATCGCCTTTGACTGTGAAACAACACAGAACACGCGAATTGAGGGCGACCGCAGACTTCATTCCGTCAACTTCATCTCATGCTATGTCGTCTGCACCAAGTGCATAAACGAAAATTTATGGCGAAATTCCCTACAAGCGCCATGTGGCATTTGCGGTCGGCAGCGCACCGTCACATTCTCCCACCGCGCCTATGAACGCACACAAACCGATGCCCAATTCATCACTCCTTGTCCAATGGCGGCCTTTGCTCAATGGCTGCTCAGCGAATTCGATCCGCGCTATCCCACAATGCTCTTCGCCCATTTCGGGGGTCGCTTTGACAACATTATGCTGTTTCGGCAGTTCTTCCTCAACGGGTTTTGCCCGCAAATGATCCGCCGTGGTAACAAATTATACGAAATGAAAATTGCGAGGGGCGAAAAAAACCCGGAAATCATCGTAAGAGACAGCTGGAACCTTATGCCGGTGCCACTCGGCGCTCTGCCCGGAGCGTTTGGACTCAATGTGCAGGATAAGGAGTTCTTCCCTCATTTGGCGAATGTTGAGACGAATTATGGGCACATTCTGCAGTCGCTACCGCCAAAAGCTGACTACTTATACGGCGGGATGACGCCCGACCGACAGCGCAGATTCGACCAGTGGTACGCGGAACACCGCCATCAGCAGTTCGACCTATGTGAACAGCTCGCAGCCTACTGCACCAACGACACGCGCATACTAATTGAGGCGTTGGTCGCTTTTCGCACGGAGTTCTTGACGATCAGTGACCCGCTGGAGCGGCATGGATGCTTGGATGACGACAACGACGACGAAGATGAAGAGGAGGAGGTGGATGACGACAATGCATTTGAAGTGATCGGCGGTGGCATTGACATAACGTGGGAGCCGATGACCATCGCCAGTGCCTCAATGAGACACTTTCGACTCAATCACCTCAAGCGGGATCAGCTCGCCATTGTGCCCGAGTGCGGCTACGACACTACAAACACGCAAAGCCTTGTAGCGCTCAAATTCATGGACTGGTACGCCAAAAAGAACGGGGTGAGCATCCAGACGGCACACTCGCCCGGCGGAGAGAAAAAAATTGGCCAGTACACTGTGGACGGATACATCGCGGCGACCGACACCGTGATTGAGGTCAACGGCTGCCACTGGCACGCGCACGACCACCCGCGTCACCGCTTTCAGCCCCAAACAGTGATGGCGAATGGGAAAACGGCGCAGCGGATACGGGAGGACGATGCGCGACGGATGGCCTTCATCACATCCCAGGTGCAACAAGTGCTCGTATTTTGGGAGTGTGAAATCAACGCGGAGAAGCGCAACAACGACGAAATGAAGCGCGCCTTTGCGCAGTACAAGGACAGCGGCCCAATTCGTTTGAAGGACTGCTACCATGGAGGACGTGTGGGTCCACAACGACTACACTACGAGGTGCCGGAGGGGTGGCGGATGAAATATTACGACGTTCGTTCGCTCTACCCCCACACGAATGCCGTGACAGCATACCCCGTGGGTCACCCAACACGAGTGAACATCATTGGTGAGGCAGAGCAGGCGGTTGACTGGCGACGCGCCGACCAGGTGCCGGTCCGAGGCATTCTCAAAGTGTTCGTTGTGCCGCCCCATCACATTGATGTGCCTGTTCTGCCAGTGAAATTTGATCAGCGGCTTCTTTTCCCGCTGTGCCGTACGTGCGCTCTGCAGCACCCGCATGGAGCGGTCAATGAGGACTACGAATGCACGCATCGCGAAGATGATGAGCGGGGGTGGGTGTCCACTGTGACGTCAATTGAGTTGGAGGAGGCGCTTCACAACGGGTACCGGTGTACGGCCTATTATCGCTCCGTTGAGTGGGACGACACGCAGTGGAGCGACCGCGTTTTTCGAGGCTATGTCGCCGAGTTCATGGCCATGAAAACGCATGCCAGCGGCTTCCCGGACGAAATTGGCCAAACCGAGGAAGATCAGCAGCAATTCATAGAGGAATGTGAGGAAAAATTCGGAATCCGAATCGAGCGGGAAAAGATGGTGCACAACAAGGCCAAGCGGACCATCGCAAAACTGTGCAACAACTCCCTTTGGGGGCGTTTCTCTTTACGCAATGGGTTGTCCAAAACGATTGTGACCGACTCGCCCGCGGAACTGCGCGCTCTGCTTGACAACCCAGCGGTGGAGGTCAGCTCCATTGACCAACTCACCGACGAATGCGTTCTGGTCACCTATGCGGCCGGAAACGAATGGGTGGAGGAACACGAGTGCTCAAACATTGTGCTTTCTCTTTGGACAACATCAGTCGCGCGCCTACACTTGTTGCGGCTAATGCAGAAGGTTGTTCGCGCACCAAACTCTGTGCTCATCTACACCGACACGGACAGTGTGTGTTTCGCCCATCGTGAGACGGACGGGTGCCCTCTGGAGACGGGACCCCATCTAGGCGACCTTTCGGATGAATGGCCGGACCATGAACTCGGGGAGTTTGTTTCTGGTGGGTGCAAACAGTATGCCCTGCGGATGCGGCACCGTCAAAGCGGGGAGGAAAAAACGGTGCTTAAAGTACGGGGCATAACACTGAGCGCCGATGCCTGTCAGCTTCTCCACTTTGACACGTTCAAAAGGAGTGTCCTACGCTATTCAATGTGCCATTCAAATGATGGTGATGATGATGATGATGACATTTGTTCAATTTTGATTGACTACCCCAATTTCCTGAGACCCAACATTAAGGACGGGACGGTTATTTCTGTCCGGCTATCGAAACGTTACCGCCCTATTGTAACTAAGGGGGTTGTCGGGATGAATGCTATTGTACATGATTTTGGTTTTATAAAGACATAATTTATACGGGCTGCACTTTTTAAAAATGCATAATTAACAAATAGAAGATTACAATTTAAAATAATGAAGCGTGACAAGTTGTAATTTTTAGGTAGAAAAATGCATAATTTAGTAAGAGAAGTAGCGGTTTTGGAAAAATTAATTTAAAAAATGCGTCAGTTTAGATGCAGTAGTTAAGGTTTTTGGGTAGAAAAATGCACAATTAGCCATATTTAATTGCTTGACTGAGAATATTTTTGATTTGCTCTTTTTCAATCCATATGATTCCCTTCACATAAGCGCAAGACGGAGAAGGCGGTGTTGTCGCAACACTATTTTGTGTGGACATCGAGCCAAACCAGAGACCATCATCATCGTCATCGTTGGAAAGTGATGGTAAATTTCGCAGAGATGACAGGGATGATGATGATGATGATGATGATGATGCTCCGTCACGCTTTTGAGACAGTAAACTCGCGTACACAGGCGGAAAACAGTCATCGACGACTTTTACCAGTTCAAGCGGGTAATATTTGTGCAAGGGTCCATCCCTTTGACCAAAACATTTCTCAATTACACATGGGAATTGCGGGTATTTTAGCATAATGCGGTGCCGCGAGTAATAATGGGCCGCAACGCAAACATTGTAGGGACGCCTTAGGTTGCCATAAGCAAGCACTGAGTCGGCGCCCTCTTCAGTGAGTCCACCAAAGAAGAGCGTGTGGGTGAAGCCATTACGGTCGGAGTATGTAGTGACGAGTTTACTGTGTGCAAATTCCTCCAACAAGTTTTCTCGGTCCGCACCACTAGCACAAATTCGCGCGCCCACTTCGTCAGGGGAACAGTCCAAAATGCGCGAGAATGCGATAAGCAAATGCATTTCATACAAATGAGATTTTGTGTACACATTTCAACCGCTTTTATATGTGCGTAGGAGCACCGTAACTTCGTCTTTCACGTAGCGCGCAGCACTGTACCTTTTCCCTATATAAAAGCCCGAAATATGACGAAAAACTTCATTTTAATCACAAGAATTTTTTTGCAAAATAAAAATGAATTCTTTTAATAATCAACAAAACGCGCCAGCAGAGCAGAACAACAACAACATCACCACCAGCAACAACAACCAAAGCGACACCGCTAATGCTCAGTTATGGAAACTTTTACGAAAGAAATATATTCTAACTTTCAATCTTTGTCATTGCTGCTCACAAAAATTGTTCAATTCGACAAAAAACAATAACAACAACAACGGTGGTAATTATGCTTTTGAGTTCGACTCCGTAGGAGGGGTAAAAGTGCAATTTCATATGTGCAGGGGGTGTGTTTCACTTAATATGAGGTTGAGCGACATGAATTGTGCGAATAAAAACAGCGATTACAACAACAATCGCTTTAGAAGCAGCTTCACTAATAATAATAACTCAACATTTGGCAATTTCGGAAACATTGATTACCTATTTTATAACAGACTAATCAATTTCACAAAATAGTTCAATGTATTTGAATTACCATTTCATATTGTTCAAATAAATTAAAATTTAATCATATAAATTTCTTTAATCCCTTTGGTGTTTGAATATACCCGTAAATGTGACAAGCGCATCGCCGGTTAGCGGCATGATGCATTAGTTTCTCTTTTGTGCCGGTGCATGAATGCCGCACACCCTTTTGTTATTTGAATTTGACCCCGTGCGCAAGGGTCACCGCAGCGTCGGACCTTGGCTACACAGATGGCCACGATCCCGTCTTATATAAAAGGGCACATGAGAATGTGGTTCTCTTTTTGTTTCCTCCATTCATTTACCCTCCCCAAAATGAATTCCCGTCAAATTGAGCGTGCCCAACTCCGTGCAAGGTTAAACTTGCTTGTCGACGAAGTCGACTTTGTGGTCCAAGGGCTGATCAACAATTATCAGACCGATGGGTTGATCGGTGGGGTAGGTTTTTTTTTCCCCCGTTTTTTCGGCCCATTGAATTTGATCCCTGATTGAATAGGCGCCGGAGGAGGTGCACCCGGTGGAACTGAACGGAGGGCAAGACCTGCAGCATGAGCAGCAGATGGGCATGCAGCATGAGCAGCAGCTGCACCAGCCATGGGAAATGGACGACCCACCCCTGCCCGAGCAGCATTTGGAAATTGGGCCTCAACTTCCGACTGATTGGGCATATCAGCCACAGCAATGGGCCCATGTTGAATATGGGGAAGAACAACAACAGCAGCAGCAACACCATCAACAAGGCGCCTGGGACGACGCATGGGAGCCGCTATCGCCAAATGCGCTTGCGCAGATTCAGGATGAGGCGGATGGGCTACGCCAGGACTTGAGTAAGAATTTCGGGTCGGGGTCCCTCCCATAAAACGAAAATTAAGTGATTGAGAGATTTGTACATATGGGGCAGCCGCAGCCTACGTGGCCCGGTTATCAAAGATGTTTGAAAAATTATTATGCATTAATTAATAATTAATTTAGCGATTTGGTTGCACAACGAGGTCGACGAACCGCAACACCAGCAACAACCACAACAACAACAACAACAACAACAGCCGATGCTGGGGTGGGAAACTCCCCGCTCGCACTTTGAGCGGCCCGTGCCACAAAGGACACCCAGTCCATCGGGTGATGCACCGAGGGCACTGATCGGAGAATTAATTTTCTCCGATCAGTGCCTTTTGTGCATGGGCAGCCATGGAGTGGACTGTGCGGTGACAGTCCGAGGCAACAACTGCGGCTGTGTCACAATCTGTGACACATGCTGCGAGAACGGCTGGTGGCAGCGCTATGTGGACGCAGCGCGGGACCAGGCTGCGCGGCAGGTCGAGGACAGCATCGACCCGTGGACAGGACTCGTGCGGGGGGATGAGGACAGCCAAAGGCTTTGGGTACGCAAAACTCATTTTTTTTTTTGAATAAATTAAATTTAATTATGTTTTCAGGTCGAGGGGCACGATGTGCGCCCCAAATGCCTTGGATGCCAGGCCGTCCGCGTCGACTATCTGGTTGTAGTGACGCGGCCGCGCCGCTCGCAACGTGTGCGCTACGCTCGCCGCTGCGCCTTTTGCTGATGGATGGTGATGCTTTTAGTAAGATCGAAAAAAATGATGTGCCTTTTGGCGTTTTTAAAATAAATTTGTAAAATATTTTACGGGAGTCAAAACAGTAGGGGCCACTATGGAAAATTGGGTTTAAAAGCAAATTTAGTTAGAATTGAAATAGAAATAAAAACAAAAAATACACGCCATTAATATTTTTCGTTTTCTCAGATTGTATAGCAAAAGGGCTTTAATGATTAATTAGCCCAAAATTGATTTAGTTAAACTTATTTTAGTTAATGAGTACCTAGCTTTACCCTACCTCACCAATCATTCATTAATGAGGCCACTGCATGCGCAGCGAACGGGGTTAGTAGGGGGTCAGAGTTATTTGGCCACAAAGGGATGCGACTGATGCCACAACCCAACGCGACAGTGGAGGAAGGGGATGAATGATTGGCGGGGTGGGGCAAAGCTAGGCACTCATTAACTATAATAAGTTTAACTAAATCAATTTTTGGGCTAATTAATCATTAAAGCCTTTTGCTATACAATCTGAGAAAACGAAAAATAAAGAAGCAATTCAAGAAAAAAAGAGAAAATTTTTTGAAAATTATTAAAAAAAAGTCAGATTCATGATCGGAGGACATTTAAACTCCTTGAGGTTGGGAATTAAGGGGATGTCAGATTCGTGATCAGCGACTAATGTTAACAAATTTTATTGGTTAAAAGCAAAAGCCCTCGGGATGGGGATCAAGAAAAATATTTAAAAACAAACAAAATCTCGACCGTTCCCCACCTCTTCCTCCTCCTCAGCTTCCAGGGGCTGTTGCGGCGCCCTCCCTCCACCCCTCCTGCCGCCGCCACCACCGCCTCCTCTTCCTCCCCCACGGTGGGGACCGTCAGCACCGCGGCCGCCTCGTCCTCCTCCTCCCACTTTTCGTCCGCCGTTGCTGCTGCTGCTTGACTGTTGCCCCGCCGCGCGCTTCCCTCCACCGGATTTGTTGTCCCTTCCTCGCGCACCACACTCGTAAATTGTGAAGGCGCACAGCAGAAGTACCAACAACTAATAAATCAAATTTGCTTAAAGTTTTTTGTATCTTAAGCCCCGCTATTATTTTAATTTTTTACACCAACCTCGTGATAAGTGACAGTGGTGAAAGCAGCACTTTTGGTATGCGAAAAGTCATAGTCGGGGTAACATTGGTTGAGCATCGCTTCCGCCAAGTTGTCGGAACACCAGGAATTGCCCATCTCGGATAAGTTTCTGAAAAAGAAAAAAGCAATAATACCACATAAATAATTAAAATGGGGGGGGGGGGAGTTTGTCTGCCCTTGACAATAATAACCTGAGTCGCGAATGTGGAGAAATCGAAAAGCAAATGTCCTCCGACGGTGAAAGCAGCGGCTGTAAAGGAAATGAATAAGAATTTGAAAAGTGAAAATTAAACTAAATTCCCAACTTTTTTCTCCAAATGTTTCCAATTCTTTTTTTAAAAAAAACCTTGTTTCCGCTGTCGTTCATCAATTCGATGATCTCCGCTTGAAACGCCAAGGCTCCCCGAGCGAAAGTTGAAACAAAGGCGAGAAGAAGAAAATGTGAAAAATTCATTTGGGAATATCTAAATTAAAATATATTTAAATAACAACATTTAAATAAAAACAAAATAATTAAATACAGATTTAAAATAACAATATTAAATAAAAAATCCAAATAAGCCTTTCGCCCTACGGCACTTGCCTACGGCACTGCCCCCCCCCCATACCCCCCAACAAGCGTCCCTACATCCACAGAGTTTCGACGCGAAAATTCAAATTTAATTTAGCGCCAAAAATTGTAACACGCGCCCAGGGGTCACTACTGACAAATCAAATCACTTGCAGAACTGAAAATGGATGACATCAAAGTAAAATGACTGAACCTTTCTTTGTACCGACTGATTTTATTTGGTATTTTAGGAAATGAAAATTTCGCAAATTAAAACAGTCAAGGGAATGGTGGACGAAGAAGTCAGACGGACCAAACTCAGAATGGAAACGCTTGAGGGGGACAGAAATGAGCATTTGGCCAAAATTGGGAATTTGCTGCATAATTCGGTGCCCATCAGTGACAATGAAGACGAAAATCGAGTCGAACGGACATTTGGCGACTGCGCAAGCAGAAAAAGTTATTCTCATGTCAGTGATTTGACTCATGGTTCAGTCATTTTCCTCTTTTCCAATTGAAAAACAGGTTGACCTCGTGGTGATGTGCGACGGATTTGACTGAGAGAGAGGCACAAATGTGGCGGGAGGACGAGGCTATTTTCTGAAAGGACCGTTGGTGTTCCTTGAACAAGCGCTCATCGCATTGGCATTGCAAATGCTCAACAAAAAGGGCTTCACGCCGCTTTACACGCCCTTTTTTATGCGCAAAGACGTAATGCAGGAGGTGGCACAACTCAGCCAATTCGACGAAGAGCTTTACAAGGTGTACAAAAGGTTCAAAATGTTCGGATTCCTTCTTTACTATTGAGATTGACCAACCAGGGAGGGCATAACGAAATTTTGAAACAAAATTTTAGATTTTGGCTGTGTTTCTTACCCATTTTAAGCCCGGCCATTACTAGAGAAATTATGAGTTAAGTCTATTTTAAGAAAATTTTGGCTTTTCAAAATCACCTTCTTTCACTTTGCTTGTAACTTTTATGGGTAAGTATAAGTTTCTTTTAGGTGACCACCGCAAAAAAGACGGACGCAGCCAATGAAGACGGCTCTCCCGACGAGAAATATCTAATCGCAACTTCTGAGCAGCCAATCGCCGCCTTTCATCGTACATTTTTATCCATTTATTCTGCTCCCCTCAACTTTGCCATTTGTAAGGTGACGAATTGCTTAACCCATCGGATTTGCCAATCAAATATGCCGGAATGTCCACCTGTTTTCGGCAGGAGGTTTGTATATTCTGCCAATATTTGTTTCTTTAATCCCATGGCATCGTTACCTTTTATTTTCACTTTTTTAAGGTCGGAAGCCATGGGAGAGACACCCGCGGGATTTTCCGTGTGCACCAATTCGAGAAGATCGAACAATTTGTCATCTGTTCCCCATTTGACAACGAATCGTGGAAGCACATGGACGAAGTTAGTGGACTTTTGGAAATATAGTCCAGTAAATTTAATTCTTTTTAAAATTCAGATGATTGACAATGCTGAAGAGTTTTGCAAAGTGCTCGGCCTTCCCTACCGAATTGTGGCCATTGTTTCGGCCGAACTGAACAACGCGGCGGCAAAGAAATTGGACCTCGAGGCGTGGTTCCCGGGCAGCGGTGCATTTCGGGAGCTGGTTTCATGCTCCAACTGTACAGATTACCAGTTGAGTCGGTTACGAATACGGTACGGACAGACGAAGAAAATGGACGGAGAGGTAAAAAGTGATTTGAAACGAAAGGATCAGCCGGCAATCAATTAATAAAACGGATAATGCCCTTCATCCTTGACCATTTGTCCTGTTCTTGGGTTCAGCTTTTCTGCGGTTTCTTATTTGCATTTCTTCTCTTTTAGGTCTTTATTAATGTCAATTCCAGGTCAATTATGTGCTCATGCTGAACGCAACAATGTGTGCCACCACGCGAGTGATCTGTGCCATTCTGGAGAACAATCAGACGGAGGATGGCATTGTCGTGCCGGAACCCCTGCGGCCGTTTATGCCATCGCAATATTCGCAACGAATTCCCTTTGTAAAGCCGGCGCCAATTGAGCAGGAAAAAGTGCAGAAAAAGAAGAAATAGTCTTTCGCAGACGCTGATATTCGGAGGCATTCTTTGCTTTGGCATTTGTTGACCCATTTTTATTTATAAGTGAATTTGTTAATTGATGGCAATGGCTTTACAACTTTCGCTGTTTGTTTTTTGTTGGTTTATTCATTCATTCGTTTGTTTCGAAAATGGCATCAGTTTCATTTTGATTGGGTTTAGTCAAATAAATAAATGCATGATTTGTGTTTATTGTCATCAATGGAATTCACTTCAGCAGTTGGGGGGGGGGGGGAAGTTGAACGAAGGGGAAAAAGGGCGATCGATCCGAAAAATCCCTTCAATTCTCAAGTAAACAAATATTTGTGGATGGACCAGTGTTTTTCCTCCATGTCCATTTGTCAGCAGATGAATACCAAAAGGGACGAAGAATGACCACAGAGGACGAGGGGAAGGCAAACCCAGCAGAATCCCGGCTTTACAAATGCCTTTAAGCTATTCTCAATCAAAAAATTGCATGGATAGTCAATTAATTAATTCGTTAATAATTACCCCCTTTGATCATTGCCGCTTTTCCCAATTTGCCCCCGGCGATCGTTTGCCCTTCGTCCGTCCAAAGTTGCTTAAAACTTTCGTGTCCATTTACCCTTTTCTTTCTCAATTTATCTCATTAATTACCCTCATTAGTCACCGCATTTCACCTCACTTTTTTTGAAAATGGACGATGACATGATCAACAGTTACGAATGCAGCAACGATGCCGAGTCGGCGGAGTTCGTTTCCGAGCGATTGCCTTCAAGCAACAATGTGATCAGAGGGCAGAAGGACGCGTACGCAGTCGGCAAAAAAATAGCCTCCGGCAAATACGGTGCGGTTTATGAGGTGAGCAAATAATGCCCGGGGGGAAGGCACGGAAATGGCGAAAGGGGGGGGGGCAAATGCCAACAATGGAAATGGGCACGGACTTGCCAATGTTAAATTTAGGTGTTGCGGACGAGGGACGGAAGTGAGTGAGAAATCTTTTGGGGTATTTTGTGCCGGGCAAAAATGGGAATAGTGAGTGGAAAAGGGAAGAAAATGACCAAATTAGGGCAATTACAAAGCATTAGTCACATATTAACACAGAGATGTTCGCTGCCAAATTGGAGGTGTGCGGAATGGCGGCATTGAACGCGCTGAACATGGTGGCCATTTGTCGTGACTTTTTCGTCCCATTCATTAATCCTTTTCCCACCGAATGTTCTCAAAGGATTACGTTGTGCTGAGGGCGGCCAACAAAGCGAAGTTGGGCCATTTCTGCGCTTTGGTCGACCGGGGAATGATTAAGGACCATTTCAAATTTCTCGTCATGGACATGGCAATTAGTGTTTGATTGTTCCTAATGGTCTTTTGTGGTTTTTTAGTTGGGTGACAATTTGTTCAAATTGCGACTCCAATTCCAACAGCACCGTAGGGAAGGGCGATTGTTTGTTGAATGAATTGGGTGGGAATGGACAACGAGAGATCACTCCCAAATGAAATGATAACGGGCAAATGAGTAGAGAGTAAATTGGGCGGGAAATGTTCAAGAGTTTAAGGAAAATATTTTTGGGAAAATAATCCAAAACAATCGTTTGATTTTACGATTCCCGACGACTACAAAATCATAAGTTTATAATTTTGAAACAGAGCATATTGTTTGAACTTTTGTCTCAATAAAATGGCCTTGATTTTTAAAAATCCTCTCAAATCCCAAAAACTTAAACTATTTCCCTAATAATCAAAATAACATAAAGCTTTAAATGCATTGAAACCTGAATCTCATCAAAAAATTTTTGAAAAAGAACATTGCTGAAGAATTCCTGAAATAAAAGGTCGTTTAAACCATTTTTAGCGTTTTGTTCGAACTGAGTCAGGAATTGGTCGAAATGGATGCCGTATTCGTGGTCAACGACCCCGAAAATCCCAGGAAAATTGTTTTTGACTTTAATGAATAAAAAAATTTTTTTTTTTGAAAAATATGTCTACCACCTGAACTTTTACCCATTTTATAATTTATTCAGCTACATTGACCATGCCATGGTCACATTTCTCCGTTCCAACAAGCACATTTGGGACAGAAGTGGCACCAAATTGGATTTGTCTGTGTGTTCGAATGAAATCGGAGATGACCATCCGATTTGGGATGTTTTGGCCCATTTTTGCTACAAGCATTCGCTATTTGATTTTCAAAGCTGACCATCATTTGGTCAATTTGCGTCGTTTCATTTCGCCGACAATTCTCACTGATCTTGATCAATTGCATTCATCTAAGGTTTTTTAGGGAGCAAAACACGTAAAACTTAGCCAAAAACTTAATTTTGGTCATTTAAATGGTTATTAAATATTTTATAATGTTTTTCGAATAAGGAAAATTCTTAAACCGAGAATTTTTTATCAAGAAAAAAAATGAATTTTGGCGATCAATTTTTGAGAAAATTTTTCAATTCTTGGGTGTATTTTCTGAAATTTTTTCAATTCTTAGGGATGTTTTTTCTGAAAATTTTTCAAGTCATTTCTTAAAGGTGTATTTTCCCGATTTTATTCTATTTTTGATGGAATTTTCGGAAAAAAACGCCAAAAAAGGCACTAAAATCGGAAAAAAACGTCAAAAAGGCACCAAAACGGCAAAATGCAAAAAAGGAATTTAAGGCACGAAAATCCCGAAAAAGGCAAAAAAGGGCATAATAAAAGTCAACGTAGAAGCCTAAAACCAAGTGGAAAATGCGTTTTTATGCTTAATATATCGAAACTAGTGCGAGAAAAAAAGGCATATGCCTCAAAATCCGAGCTCTAGTAATTATATGGACATAAAATCGCAAAAATATGGACATAAATTTTAAATATGGAGAGGTAAATTTTTAAAAATTTCTTCAAATTCATTAAATTCTAGTAAAATACATCTAAAATGGCTAAATCCGGTATAATAACTCGATTTAGAAGAAAAAATGCAATTTTTTAGAGAAAACAACCAAAAAACCAAAATTTTCCATTTTTTGCTTATTTTTGAAGCAAATTTATCAATTTTTAGAAAGTGTAAATTTAATGAATTTTTTCGACAAAATTTTGCTAAAAAATGTCTTTTTCGGAAAATTTTCCGGTCTTTGGGGTTAAAACGGCCAATTTAGCTGATGGGGGCCGTTCTAATAGGGGTTTTTTGAAAAAATGCCAAAATATGGACATAAAATATGGATAAAAATGCCAAAATATGGACAAATATGGAAATATGGATATAAATGGCGAAATATGGAAAATATGGATATAGAAATCCATTCTAGAAGATCCAAACCAACCTAAACAAATTTCTCTCAAATTTTGAAAAATTTTCCGGCGGAGCCATCGGCACTGCCGGACCCCCTGTTTCTCAAAAAGTTTTTTGGAAAAAGCGCGCCGCAAAATTTTTTTTTTCATTTGGGACAAAAAAACTTTGCAAAAATCTGAATTTTTTTTCTAAACTTTGTAACCCTGCAAAATGCCTAACCCACCTCAGTGAGCTTCGTTTTCTTTTCATTGAATTGCTGCGCCAACACCTCCCTCAAAAAAAATCTTAGAAAGTTTTTTCATAAGAAAATTGTAAGTAAAAAAATTTTTCGAGAAATTTTCAGCAATTTTTTTGAAAATTTTTTTAAACATTTTGTTAGGGGTCGTACGAAGGGAAAAAAAAATGAATTTTGGCGCAGGATAAAAATATCTCCTTACAAAGAAATCAATTTAATAGCTTTCAACATTCTCTATTCTATACTCTTAATTATTCCATTGTGAAATTGAATGTGCCTTCGCGAAAGTGTGCTCATCAAAAATATTGAAAAAGTGATGGCTTGCTTAATTGAATTTGCAAAACAATTAATTTTCTGAATTATTCATTTGATATTTGATAAAATGTTACTCCTATTTTATTATTTAAAATGCATTGAATTCTTTCTCTTTTTTGTTTGGCTTTGCTTATCCATCCAATTTTATTTATTAAAAAAATGAATTTTTACTGTTTTACATAAATTTGCGCATTTTCATTTTTTAGCTTTGTTTTGCATATTTTCAAATGTTTCGTTCGCCATCTGAGCCAAGCCCGTTCTCGTCAACTCGGTGCCCCCACGATACTCAGGCGCGATGTGGACGTCCGTACTGTCCATTTGCACACCAAGCCGACGACACTGTCGACGTCGTTGAAGGTGAAGGAATGCCGAAGTTCGGCGGGAGGGAGTCGGTGTAAATATTGGTAATCCTTCGGAATTGGTGTCATGACAAAAAAATCTAAAAATTTTCTTACAAAATCACTTTCCATGGTAAAAAGCTGCGCTGTTTTCTCGGGTTCTTTATCAGAGTGCATTTTTTTTACCCTAGAAAAAAAATTAACGAAAATTTATTCTCAGAAGTGGTAAAAACTCAAAAATTGTACGAATGAGAAATTTGTACCCGAAATGTGATTTTTGCATTTTCGAATTTGTTCAAATTCGGTGTCCGGGATCGTTTTTTGCAAGAAAATCCCAGGGACCCTTTTCCATGCTCTTTTAAAGCAAAAAAATATGTTAGAAAATGTGCGCCTCCAGCATCGGTATTATCTGACATTGAAGCCAGCCTCAAAACAACAACAACAGAAAACCCAATGGGATTCCCCCTCAAAAAGCCGTTGTTAAAAAAAATTATATTGAAATTTTTTTACGAAATAATTTTTTTTTGTTAAAATTGAAAAAAATGTCAAAAAATTTCTCCAATACTCAAAGATCAGCAGCACACTTTTAGAAATTGAAATTTTTTTTAACTTTCTTAAAAAATTTTTTTAACCAATTTCTAAATTGCTTCCATTTCATCAGACACAGCGAATGATGTGCTTGTGTTGGACAGTGACCATTTGTCCGACGGTGGCCGGTCATCAGTGGGAGCAGAAATTCGACAGGTTTCTCTTAAATATTTTTTTAAAAAATTAAGTTTTCAAAAATATCAAAAATTTTCTTGGCTTTTTCTTGTAGAAAAACACTTAAAAATAAGAAATTCTGAAAAAAACTTTCGGCGGTGGCTTGGTGCCCCCCAAGGTCCCTCCGCACCCGAAATTTTGAAGGAATATTTTTGCTGAAAATTTTAGATTTTCCCTGCTGGTACCCCCCCCCACAGTTGTAAAATTTCCAAGTTTTTTTTAAAAGGATTTTTTTTGACAAAATTCTTGCTTTTTTAAATATATATTTTTAATTGGCATATTTTTTGAATGCTCACACTTTTCCTGAGATAATTGGTGTCATTTTGTTTCTAATTTTAGGGTGTACAAAAAATAATGGGACGACCTAATATAAAAATCCCGTCAACCCCTTTGCAGGTCCGTCTTTCGCCGTCAATTTCGCCGTCTGCGCCGCCCCAAAAAAAGCCAAGGAAAGTGGCCAAGGCAATTAACCTTCGCCAGCTCAGATCGCACGCGGACATCAAAGTGGATGACGAGGAGAAGGGGAACAGACGGCCCGACGGGAGAAGACGCAAAGTGCCAAAAGTGGTGAGAAACCAGCAAAACAATTTTCTTCCAAAAAATTTATCATAAAATATATTTTTCCCATTCGTTCGTCGTGAGGGGGGGGGGGGTCGAAGCGGGAAAGAAAAAATTTTAAAATTTGAGCAAAACCCCTTAGCAAAATTCATTTAAAATTTCAAAAAAAATTTCCCCAGCGGTGCGTAAAAATCCTAATTTTTCTTTTAAAAAAATACGCTCAAAAATCGCAAAAATTGGTCAGTTATTGGACAAAAACTATTAATAAATCGCAATAAAATTACGTCCCGAGAAAATTTTCATTGTTTTTCAGCCCCACCGTTGTGACAAATGCCCGATGGAATTTCCGAAATTGTGGAATTTCAAACGGCATTACCGTACACATTCTGACTTCAAAGTATTCGAGGTAAAAGTAGCTAACAATAAATACGTTCAAATATAACAATTGATTTTTAAGTGTGAATTGTGTCCACATAGAACGCATCAAAAAGCTCACTTGAAGCGCCACATGAGCCTTCATCGTAATGCTAAAGGCCCAAAGGTGATTCTTTATTTTCGGGGATAATGACAAGGGATAATATTTTGAATACGATTTTATGGCTTTTCAACAAGGTTTTTAAAAAATGAACAAATAAAATAATACATGGACGGTAAAAAACGAAAAAAATTGCCAAAAAAAAATTGCGTAAAAAACAAAATTCCAATGAATTCAAAGGAAAAACAAAGTATATTTAATCTGATCAAAAGTTTAAAACGTCAAAACTCATTATAAAACATAGTTTTTGAGAGCAAAACTAAACATTTATTATAATTTGACGGCAAATTATTTACTAAATATAAAAAATTGAGAAAATGCATAGATTAACAGCAAAAACTTTAATTTGACCCATTTTAATTTTAACTTGACCTATTAATCGATTTAGTATTTTTTTCTCCATCGATATGCAAAATTTAAAGAAAATCAGTAAGGCGGAAAAAAAGTTTTATTAAGCGAAATGTTGTTCTTTACATTATTAAAAATGAAGAGATAGTACATAAATAATGGATTGTGGAATAAATTTTATGCTATTTAATTAATTAATATATATTTATATAATATTTTGATATTAAATGCCTTTCCAGTGTCGTTTTTGTGGAGCACCTATTTCGCGACAGAAGATGGTGCAGCATGAGGCTTGTGAAAAAGTGGTGAGTGCCGGCACAAAATTGAGGCGAACTTTGGACCCAATTTCAAGTTCGACCACCCATTTGCGTCCTCCTCATCCGCTCCCGCCTGTGCTGTGGCTGCCGCTTCTTCCGCCATGATGCCCTCCTCGTGCTCTTCCGCGGTCATCGGCACCACCCATTCCCCATCATCATCTTTCCATGCTGCTGGGACCAATGCCGGTGCTGCTGATGGAGGTGGTGGCACTCTCCGGCGCCACCAATCGCCGCCCCTTCTCGCCCATCCGCCGCCCGCTCTTCCACCGCCGCTCCTCGATCACCAACGGGCCCAACAAAACTGTGCCTCCGCTTCTGCTGCCTCCTCTTCCTCCTCCTCCCTGAATCCGCATCATCATCATCATGTTGGCGGTGTTCATCCGTCCTTCTCTTCCATCATCACCACCAACATTTCCGGCCCACAAATCCAAACCCAACAGAAGCAGTGCCAAAATGTGTCGCCGCCCCAGGCATTGCTCGAGGCCGAACTTCCATTTAGCGACTCGCAATTTGACGGCACCGTTGAGGTGGGTATTGTTCAAAAATCATTTTTAAAACCAATTTTATCATGTAGAGCATACTCGATTGTAATTTTTTATAACTTAAATTTTTTTAAATTTCAAAAAAAATTACAATTTTTTTAGCTATTTTTCAAATTTATGGTTGATTTTTTATATTAACACTTTTCTTACTTTTATTACTGGTTTTTTATTTACAAATGCAAAACAAATGAAAAATTTGATGGAATTACGACCAATTTTCAAGATTTACTAACAATAAGTTTTTTTTAATTTTCAACAAATCGCTGAAAAAACTTTTTAATTTTTTTTCGTGTGGAATCCTCCCCCCCCCCAAAAAAAATTATTTTTTTCTCGAAAAATTGCACATCCAGCAGATAAAGGTGAAAATTAATATGTTTTTTTATTTTTAGGCACTTTTAAATTTCCGCCAGAATTATTGGGATGCCAATGCTTGTCATGAGAAACTCGAAATCATTGGCGACAAAAGTCTCATTGTCCATTATAAGAGAAATGAGAATGGTATTTTATCATAATTTACTTAGTTATATTATATATTCTCCTTAAAAGATGGTATGTGTTCTGTTTTCGCTAAACATCCGATTTTGCTGTTCAATAATTCGTCCGACATTTTTTACTACGAAATTTCAATCGGAAATAAGAAAAAGTAAGAGATTTTTTATTTTTTGAATAAATTTATTAGGAATATAAAAATTTAATTATTTTTATTATTATTAATAATAAAAATTGAGGCGAACTTTGGACCCAATGTCAAGTTCGATTTGGCAACTCTCTGATGATAAAGAAATATTCACTAAAACTGATCAATTTGTTCTTTTTAATCCTTTTTATTTCCGTCTTCGCAAAACGCAAAACTAAATTAATCTGTTTGTCCTGAATTTTGATGAAAAATCAGATTTTATAAAATTTCTAATCGTTTAGTAAGAGCTTATCATAAGCTTTTAGACATGAGGAGCTTTTGAATAAATTTGTCAGTCAAGAAAATTGGCTCACAATCAGCCGGAGTGCCGGATAAAAAAGGCCAAAGTTATTAATGACTAATAATATCCACTTTCTCTCGTTTGATTATGTATTAACTAATAAAGATGCATTTATAGTGTGAAAAAAATAATTTGTTAGCGCGAATCAGCCATTTTTGTTTTTGAAAAAAGTGCCGCAAAAAATCAACTTCGATTTTTCGTGCTCAGAATTTCCCAAATGCTTATTTCTAACAAAAATTGCTCAAATTGATCATGGAAAATCAAAAATATAACATTTGAGCATTTTAAACGTGTTTTGAATAAATTTTATAAAAATGAGGCTTTTTTGCCTGCCAAATGAGGCTTTTGAAAAAATCTGCCTACCCTGGTAATATATAAATTAACAATAAATTCGTTTAATGATCATTTGATGACATATGAAAAAGGAATCCTAAAAAAGTCAATTTAATGTTTTAGCATTAAAATTTAAATAGAACCAAAAAATCCAATTTGATTCTTCTCGCTTTTGAGCTTATCCCCTTAAAACAATCAAGCTGATAGCGGCATGGCCAGAAGAAAACGGTCGATCAGCGGGATTTCGACTCAATTGATCAGGTGATTAGAACAGCGCGTCTTCACCCAGTCCACTTGGAAGTAGTCGGCCAATATGAGCAACGAAAGGACATTTTTCGCTTAAATTTGAAAGTAAATAATTGCATCTAATTAATTATTGTAAGCAAATTTACGATTTGGCAAAATTGGAAATAGAAGAGCATTGGTCGAAATTGCCTCCAAAAATCCATGAACTGCTCCATGTCGATGCCCAATTCGTTCAAAGTGACGACGGCTGCTGCTTCTTCTTCATTTCCACGCTGAGCATTCGACGGACCATCGGCAATTGGCACATAAACCAAGCAGCGGACACCGTAATCTGATTGATACAGTATTCGTTTACCAATTTTTTTTTCAACTGAACCAATCCTCTTCCTTTAAATTCTCAAATGATCAGTGCTTATTGACTTTTCACCTTTCTGTTACCAATGTGCACGGTCAAATCGTCGGCTGGCGAACTCAGCGGAGGGCAAGCAAGGGCTGGAGAAATATTTAAATGAAAAAATGATTTTTTTTTAATGGATTTTCACTTTTCGTCCATGTTTTCACGTTTTTTGAAAATCCGTACCAACACTGAGTGAAAATATTACAAAGTAAGCAAATCACTGGCGAAAAATAAGTTGTTGGCTCAAAAATAAGGCATTTTCTAAAGGCGATTATAATGCCAGCAGAGAATTTGCACATTGTCGTGGCGACAAGAAATTTGCGTCGAACTCTGCGGGGTGAAGGGGACGGGAAGGGGATGAAATGGGCGAGGCGCGCAGAGTAGCCGTTCGGGGGAATGTAGGGGGTCGGGACCGATCGGAGAGTGATGAGTCGTGCCGGTTTTCGTCCAGGCAAATAGACCAAGTTGGGCACAATTTTAATAAGAGTATGTTTATTGTGTCGACCTCAAACTTGGGTAATTAAACCGTCCCAATCGGGACGGTGAGGGAAACGAAAAATGGGGGACAAACATGATAATGTGAACGGGAAAAAGGGGCACAAAAACGGTGACAGTAAATAAATCACAAATGGAAAAATGTGGCAAAATCAAAAGGGGTCAGAACGGCGAAACGGCGATGGGAAAAGGAAGGGCATTCGGGCAACGGCTGGTCCAAAAGGGGCCACACAATGGCAAAGGAAAGGGAGGGCACTCGAGCAGGCGCGGACAGGGAGGGCACTCGCACAGACAGAGAGCAGCGAAGGCCGGGTGCAGTGAAAGGCGGTGGGCGGGTGCCGGGAAACTTCGGAGGGAACCGTTTGTCTCGAATCTGAAATTTCCGGAAAAGTCCACCCCTTTAAATACGATTTTTTTTGCACCAAAGTACGCTACAATTTCTCATTTTAATTAAAATATGTTTTTGTGTGTTATCCGTTTGGATTTGCCATTTTCCCATTAATTGTTTGCTTTTCCGTTTTCCCTTTACAATTCCAATTTCTTTAATATATTAATTATTAATAATTTGTTTACGAACAATCCTTAACAGAATTCGCAATTTAATATTAATTAATTTTCGTTCCTTTCATTCCTGAGGAAATGCACTTTTCCTTTTCAAACAATTTTCCGTTATTCATTTCAAAAGGTTTTTTTCATTTTTATGTAATTATATTTTCGATAGTTTTTTATAATATTATTTTTCCAAAATAAATGTAAAAATATTTTTTATTATTTATGTTTTATTTTTCCCCATTTTATTTTCTATTGTTTTTTATTTTTCCTCTTTTTTATTTTGGGTTTTATCTTAGGATTTCGCGTTGTCGCGACACTCCCGCGCGAAAGAGGAAGGCAACGACACATAATTCTATATAGAATAGGTAGTAGACATGGAATTAGGAAAATCATAATGAGTATGAATATGATAATAATAAATATATTGAAAAAATTGGCTTTAATAAGGGAATAGATAAAATTTAATATATCAGTTACTTGGTCAAATGAAATTCCAATAGTGGGGTTTTCATTAGTATTGTTAGTGGGAATGATTTTTGTATCTTGTTGGTGTATGTATTCCAGATTAGCTTTCAAAATAATTTCAGTCTTACCATCGGGACATGTTTTGCATGATAGAGTCCAATTAGCACCACTAGTACAGGAATAACATCCTTCCAATGATATTGTAACAATATTACAAATATTTTTATCATAAATAGCTTTAACCTTATGTCCTTTAAGTGTGACTTGCATTTGAAGAGAAGTTGTTTGCTGTATTTTAGCTTTAATTTGGGAATCGAAGTATACGTAACTTCCCTGTGTTTTAATGGGTAAAAGGTTCTCTTGCCTAGCAAATATTTCGGTAAGTGGACTTTTTTCACATTCACAATGTACAACGGAATCACCTCCGTGGCATTGACATGCTTCTGGTGGAAAAGTGCAACTAAAACTTTGCGCTTCTTCTTTGTTTTTACACCGTAATATATTTTTGAGTAAATTTCCGTTCGCAACTATTGCTGCTTTTAATTCTTCGCGAACTATAATAAATGTCGAACCAAATAACGGCGTCGGTGGAATTGAAGTCGAAGTCAGTGTGACAGATATAGAACTATTAGACTCGTCACCAATGTGTGTTAAAATTCCGGGTTTCAAGTCAACAGAATAGGTTAATTCTGGATTGATAGACAATTTAATTGTCGCCTGAATGGTCCAAGATGGACAGTTAACAACTTCGAAAATTTCGTCACCAACTGATTCGGCATAAGTTCTGTAAAATAGACATCCATCAGTTGCGAGGAAACATTGACAATGCCATCCTCCGCACGATGGTACACAGTATGAATAACCTGGTTGATTATTAGCGTGATCATTCACTTCGGGATTCCGGTCTGACATTTTTACTGATTGACAAGTTTGGCCGGTACATTTCCCAGCGCCTGAGCATCTTTTTTGTGATGTCGAAGATAATTCGTAACCTCTCGTAAAATAATCAGATTTTTCCGTGCAAATTATTGTTAAAGTTTCTATTGTAATTTGTAGTGTTTCCATAGTGGTGTTAGTTTTTGTATTGTCGAGTTTTAAGCAGGTTAAGTGTTCAGGTGTAATAGAGAGTTGGGTTGTTTGGTCATAAGAACATTCAATTTTTCCTTCTTGAGTTACAGCACAGTCATTTGTTCCAGCGACTAAATTTGTCACTTCATCACAAGCAAAAATCATTTTGAATAAAATTAAACTGGAAGTGATTAAATAAATCAATGGTCTTTTTAACTTTGGTCTTGAAATTCTAATTC
Organism: Heterodera glycines; assembly: GCA_004148225.2. Classification (NCBI taxonomy): domain Eukaryota; kingdom Metazoa; phylum Nematoda; class Chromadorea; order Rhabditida; family Heteroderidae; genus Heterodera; species Heterodera glycines. The sequence goes on from CP049705.1 coordinate 11,018,657, forward strand.
GATTTACTTTGGGTTTTCTTTTAAAACAATTAAAAATAAATTGTAAAATCCAATGGATAAAACGTGTGAGTATTCGAATAATTTGGAGGCTTAATGAAATAACATATAAAATTATCATTATAATTACAAGCATTAATGCCCAGTGAATCTGGTCTACACATTGTGGGTTTTTAAGATATTCCATACAAAATCGACAGTTAATTAATTCACATACGGGAGATGATTGACATGTGATTTGTTTCTCATTTGATTTATCTGGGTTACTTATAAATTTAATTACAGGTTTATATTCAAAGGATGTAAGTTTTGGGGGTAAATAAATTATTTCCTCTTTTTGGGGGTTCTTTTTTATAATTGTATAATTTTCAATGGAAATTTGTAATTCTTGTATATCATTTATTGCTTTAATAATAATGCCTCCTTTTAAACACTCAATGGTTGCTTCTTCATTGATTGAAGAGTTTTCTTCTCTTTTATTCCGTCTATTTTCAATAAATGATTGATTTAAATTATTTGGCAAGTAAAATATTTTTTCAATAGTTCCCCATGCTTTGATTTGAATTAATTCTTCATCAGATTTAACAAGGTAAATTTTTTCGTATGGATCGTAAAAGCAAAATTTCGTTCCATATATTTGTTTGAATGAATTATTTTTAAAACAGTCATGTTCTCGACAGTAAATTGGAGTACCAATCGTCAGATTGCCCTCCCCAAAACAACGAAAATTGTTTATTGAGTCAATTTGGGAAAAAAGTAAATTTAATGTTTTCACTATGTGAATTGAATTGTCATGAAGAACAATTGAATTAAATAATTTTCTTTTCATGATTGGGCAGTTTTCAGTTTTATTTGGTGCGCAGATATTTGGTTTGAAGAACGAAATAATGCTTTGGTAATTAATTTTTTCAACTGATTCATTTTTGATTTTATTGTAAGATGCAAAACTACAAAATTTGAATCCCTCTGGACATTTACATTTTTCACCACAATAAGGTGGGCGTCGTTTAATAATATGTTTGTCTTTGCATACCAATTGTTTATAGCAAAATTCTTTTGTTATTTTATTTTGTCTGATTGTAAAACCGTTTTCGATACATAGAGTTGTATATCTCGTTTTCCATATTTTAGGTTCCTTTGGACATTCGTATGAATAAGATGAACATAATGAAATTAATGTTAATAATGATATAATTGTTAACGAGTTTTGAAACAGTCTATTCAGTTTTATAGGGACTAAGGGATTATCCATCTTCCTTTTTCTGTTGAAATAATTGGGTTTTTGATTAATTATTAGATTAGAGAGAGTTTCTTGCTCTTTATCATCATTTGAATTAATTTCTAACGGGTAAATTAATTTTAAGGGTCGATTTAGTACTGTTTTATTTGGAAGTTCGATATTAGCGCCTCTTACGATACCATCTGATCCAGTTATGACATTTTTGACAATGCCAGTTTTCCACATTGCTCTGGGAGTTTGATCATGTATTATTACAATTTCATTCAATTCTGGAAAAGATTGTCGCGACAGCGCGAAATCCCAAAATAAAGAAGGGAAAAAATAAAAAACACTAGAAAACAAAATGGGGAAAAACAAAACCTACATAAACAAAAATAATTTTTCATTTAATTTGGAAAAACATATTAGAAAAAACTATCAAAAATATAATTATAAAAAATGGGAAAACCTTTTGAAATGAATAACGGAAAATTGTTTGAAAAGGAAAAGTGCATTTCCTCAGGAATGAAAGGAACGAAAATTAATTAATATTAAATGGCGAATTCTGTTAAGGATTGCGTTCGTAAACAAATTATTAATAATTAATTGAATATATTAAAGGAATTGGAATTGTAAAGGAAAAAGTGGAAAACAAACAATTAATGGGAAAATGGCAAAACCCAAACGGATATAACAAAAACAGATTTTAATTAAAAATTATAAATTGGAGCGTACTATGGTTTCAAAAAAGCCGTATAAAAGAGGCTGGGTTTTCAGTGATTTCAGATCGCTCATTGGTTCCCTCCGAAGTTTCCATTCCTTCCCCGTGCCGTGCTCTGCGCCTTCCCCGTGCCGTGCTCTGCGCCTTCCCTGTGCCATGCCCGTGCGCCTTTCCCGTGCCGTGCCCGTGCGCCTGCCCCGTGCCCTGCTCATTTCCCGTGCCGTGCCCGTGCGCCTGTCCCGTGCCCTGCTCATTTCCCGTGCCGTGCCCTGCGTCTTCCCTGTGCCGTGCCCTGCGCCTTCCCCTTACCATTCCCCTTTGTGCCCATTTTATCATGTCGGATTATATTTGTTCATTAATTAATTATGGTTTAATTACCCAAGTTTGAGGTCGACACAATAAACATACTCTTATTAAAATTGTGCCCAACTTGGTCTATTTGCCTGGACGAAAACCGGCACGACTCATCGCTCTCCGATCGGTCCCGACCCCCTACGTTCCCCCGACCGGCTACTCTGCGCGCCTCGCCCATTTCATCCCCTTCCCGTCCCCTTCACCCCGCAGAGTTCGAAGCAAATTTTTTGTCGCCACGACATAATTGGTGCCACGACCCGGGACCGTGCCTTTCCCGCTGTGCCCATTTGTCCTGCCGTGCGTCCCGCTGTGCTCGTTCGCCCTGTTGTGCCTGTCCACTCCGCTGTGCCCATTTGTCCTGCCGTGCCTGCCGCTCTGCCCGTTTGTCCTGCTGTGCCCATTCGTCTTACTGTGCTGCCTGTCCGGTCTGCACCTGATTGCCACGTCAAAACGTCAAATTCACCGTTGCGCAACTGCTCGTCATCCGGAAGTATAAGGGTCACCAAGCCCATACAAAATCAAGGGTTGACAAACCCAATTAAAAAAAAACACAACACACACACACGGATCACCAAACCCAATCAAAAAACCGAAAAAGGACACCATAAAAAGCCAAACATAATTAAAAGTCATAATAAACCCTACAGCAAACCCATCACTAATTTAAATAATTAAGTGGACAGAGCGACTCCTAATTCAATTACTCCGACGACCAAAGCCAACACGAAAAAGAAACAAGTGGCGAAAAGCACTACACTGACTGAACTTATAAAATTAAAAACACAAACGGAATACAAATTAACGAAACTTCGCCCAAAACATACGGAGAATATATTGAAAGAATTTTATGAAAAAAAGGAGCAAATAATTAACAAAAACAAATAAAATTCTGTGATCAAATTTTTAAATTTGTGATAACAATTATTAATTCTGTGATCATTAAATTTTAATAAAAATTATTTAACCAGTGATAAAACAATTAAAATTCGACTCGATACTGATTATCCACTAAATAACCATAAAAGGGTACTTAGTTAATTATTTTGAATTTTTAAAATACAAACTATGTCCGGTACGCTTCGTAGCAAATACCCCTCCTTCGCGTATTAAAAAGGGAAATAGAAACGATCAAAACAAAATTGAGGAAAACAAATTCGAATATGATCAAAAATAATCCCGGAGAATGCATGCGGATATTCAATAAACAAAGGAAATTATCCAAAAAATAGAGCCAAATTTTGAAAATTAAAAGCCTTAAATAAAAGGTGGCAAAATTTAATGAGAAAAATGAACAAGGAAGAATGGAATAATGAATGGAAAGTTCAAAAAAATCTTTCGTGAAAAACACGACTACCTTAAAACCATTAAAGAAATAGATGAAATTCTCGATACATTAAAAGACGTAAATTTGGAGGTAAAAAGGAGATTAAAATTACTTAAAGCAAAATCATCTTCAGACTCAGACCCGGAAGATGAATCAAATGATTATGAACATGAAAATGAAGACGAAGTAGAAGAACAAGAAGAAGAAAAGGAATATGAAAGTGACAATGAAGACGAATCGCCAGAACTTTCTTTGAATGACCAAATACACCATGATCGTATACCATTTGTCAATTACCGATCAAGAATAAAGCTTCCACCCCAAACGCTTACGCATTTTAATGGCAAATTCTCCCAATGGCCCAGTTTCTGGGATGACTTCAAATCCTCAGTGGACAATGACCCAAATTTAGAAAATATACAAAAACTCAAATACCTTCGAGGGCTCTTACATGATGAACCGTACAGAATAGTGTCACCGTATCCCCTTACGAATAAAAATTACACTATCGTAATAAAATTACTAAAATCAAGGTACGGAAACCCCCAATTAATCAGAGAAAATCTTCATAGCGAATTACGCAACCTCAAAAGGCCCAATGAATCCACAATTGAATTAAGACGATTTATTTTGTTAATTGATCGAATCATTTTACAAATGAAATCCCAAGGGGAAGACATAAATCACCCTCAAATCAAACAATCAATCGAAACGAAACTCCCCTATAACATTAGACTTAAATTGAGGGAAAAATTCAAAATTTATTCAACAAAAGAAATAATGGAATTTTTGAATGATCATACCCAAGCACGTGAAGACATAGAAAGAATGGAAGAATCGAATCGCCAAACCCGGATTTTCCCTCTAATAGACCACCCCAAAACGGAGTACAGAGACAATTCTATCCAAATTTCCCACACAATCAAATGAAACCAAACCCACGGAATCAACAGAACACATCTTCCTCTCCTTTTCCATATACTTCTGCATTTACAACGAAATCAAACCCAGTACGCCTGGCACAGTTTAAATCAAATCCAACACAAACTAGAACCCAAAATAAAATATTTTGTCGCTTTTGCGAAGAGAAAACCATGCAAGTAAGAATGCAAAATTTATTCAACTCCCGAAAAACGAAATGAACGTGTACGTGAACTCAAACTTTGCCTAAATTGTCTAAACAAGGGACATATGGTCAATGAAAAAGGTTTTGTTACAAATAAGCACCCGTACCAGTCCCCACTGACTACCACATGTGCAATTCACTGTATTGTGTTCATTTATCACATGTCCTTAGGTCACCCATTTGACACATTTCTGCGTATATTAGACGCTAGTGAAAGCCCCGACATGTATTCATTGTGCATTCTGAATAAAATGATTAATCCGTATGTGTGTGCCTGCCAATTTTTATCTCCCTAGGGCAAAGCGCATAAGGGAAATGATTGATTAGTTTATTACACAACGGCGCACGGTGCGCGCTGTTGGTGCCGCCGCATATATACAGCGAACTCACGCGGGAAAGGCTCACTTTTTTCGCAAAAATAAATTATCAAAATAAAAATAATAATAATAAATGTCGCTGGAAGACCACAATTATTGCGGTGAGTTGGGCGGCAACGAAACGCCCACAAAGAGAAGAAGGAGAAATGACGATGATGACGGGGAACAGAAATTTCAAAAAAATTGCATCCGCACTCTGAGCGCCGACAAACAATACAACCAAAAATTCAAAGTGCAGAGCGTAAAGTCGACTTTTGTCATCGAAAATTTGCCCGCCAATCCCGAGTCAATGCTGCGCGCATTGTTCGCTCACTGCATGTCAACTGCCTTGGACGAGTCACAACAGAACGGCATCACACCGGATCAATTGGGTGCTACAATCTCTTCAGATCTGCTAAATCCCAGCATATGGATTCCCATACGCCGCATTTCCGACAACACCGCCGATTCAATCATGAACCGCTTTCTTGAAGTGGCACAGTCAAAATCGCGGGAGGGCTCTCTTGGGGCTCGCCGTTCACTGTGACCATCACAACGCTGGATGTTGCACAGTTACCGCAACGACAACAGGTGCGTGGCAGTGGGAAAAGGACACCGTATTCAGTACAACATATCGTAAAAGAGAGTGCTCTTCTGAGAATCAACAACAGCGATGATGCATATTGTCTTTTTTACGCTTTGGAGACAAGCAGGAAGTACCACAGCAAAGAGATGAGCCGACAGACCTTTTCTAAATATATTAATCGGCAGAATGGGCGACGACTGGAAGACGTGTTTGGACTGATGAGCAGCGCAAACATTCGCACCGATCTGAGAGAATATGACGCGGTTGTATATGTGCCGATTGTCGTGGACTATTGGAATCGGAAATACGCCACAGCAAACCAGCGATTTAAGGTGTTCATTTTTGGCGCTACAGGCACCTATCGGCCAAAATTTCAATATGGGCCGGACAATTACAACGTCGAAATCCCGCTCTACCATCACAACGGCCATTTCGACGGAATTCGATGCGGGGTGGGCAAAGCGGTGTTTGGGCGTGACTACTACTGCTTTTCGTGCGAATGCCCCTACGATAATGCTAATGATCACACGCTACAATGTAAAGCAAAGTGCATAAATTGTGGTCGCATAGGAGTGGGGCGACCGTGCCGAGCGGATGACAACAACGACAATTATTACAGAGAATGCACAGCATGTGGCAAGGATTTCATGAGCCAAGACTGCTTCAGTCATCATTTGTCGAGCAATGTGTGCCGACAATTCAAGAAATGCAAACAGTGCGGAGTTGTGTGGAATGTCAAACAAAACCGACGAAAAGGACGCAGCGGACACGTTTGCGGTGAGAAATTCTGCTACACCTGCAAATGTTACCATAAGCCGGAGCGGGGCTGCTTCATACAGCAGTTGAAGGCGCGCCGCCCCAAAAAGTACAGGCTGATCGCCTTTGACTGTGAAACAACACAGAACACGCGAATTGAGGGCGACCGCAGACTTCATTCCGTCAACTTCATCTCATGCTATGTCGTCTGCACCAAGTGCATAAACGAAAATTTATGGCGAAATTCTCTACAAGCGCCATGTGGCATTTGCGGTCGGCAGCGCACCGTCACATTCTCCCACCGCGCCTATGAACGCACACAAACCGATGCTCAGTTCATCACTCCGTGTCCAATGGCGGCCTTTGCTCAATGGCTGCTCAGCGAATTCGATCCGCGCTATCCCACAATGCTCTTCGCCCATTTCGGGGGTCGCTTTGACAACATTATGCTGTTTCGGCAGTTCTTCCTCAACGGGTTTTGCCCGCAAATGATCCGCCGTGGTAACAAATTATACGAAATGAAAATTGCGAGGGGCGAAAAAAATCCGGAAATCATCGTAAGAGACAGCTGGAACCTTATGCCGGTGCCGCTCGGCGCTCTGCCCGGAGCGTTTGGACTCAATGTGCAGGATAAGGAGTTCTTCCCTCATTTGGCGAATGTTGAGGCGAATTATGGGCACATTCTGCAGTCGCTACCGCCAAAAGCTGACTACTTATACGGCGGGATGACGCCCGACCGACAGCGCAGATTCGACCAGTGGTACGCGGAACACCGCCATCAGCAGTTCGACCTATGTGAACAGCTCGCAGCCTACTGCACCAACGACACGCGCATACTAATTGAGGCGTTGGTCGCTTTTCGCACGGAGTTCTTGACGATCAGTGACCCGCTGGAGCGGCATGGATGCTTGGATGACGACAACGACGACGAGGAGGAGGAGGAGAGACAACGACAATGCATTTGAAGTGATCGGCGGTGGCATTGACATAACGTGGGAGCCGATGACCATCGCCAGTGCCTCAATGAGACACTTTCGACTAATCACCTCAAGCGGGATCAGCTCGCCATTGTGCCCGAGTGCGGCTACGACACTACAAACACGCAAAGCCTTGTAGCGCTCAAATTCATGGACTGGTACGCCAAAAAGAACGGGGTGAGCATCCAGACGGCACACTCGCCCGGCGGAGAGAAAAAAATTGGCCAGTACACTGTGGACGGATACATCGCGGCGACCGACACCGTGATTGAGGTCAACGGCTGCCACTGGCACGCGCACGACCACCCGCGTCACCGCTTTCAGCCCCAAACAGTGATGGCGAATGGGAAAACGGCGCAGCGGATACGGGAGGACGATGCGCGACGGATGGCCTTCATCACATCCCAGGTGCAACAAGTGCTCGTATTTTGGGAGTGTGAAATCAACGCGGAGAAGCGCAACAACGACGAAATGAAGCGCGCCTTTGCGCAGTACAAGGACAGCGGCCCAATTCGTTTGAAGGACTGCTACCATGGAGGACGTGTGGGTCCACAACGACTACACTACGAGGTGCCGGAGGGGTGGCGGATGAAATATTACGACGTTCGTTCACTCTACCCCCACACGAATGCCGTGACAGCATACCCCGTGGGTCACCCAACACGAGTGAACATCATTGGTGAGGCAGAGCAGGCGGTTGACTGGCGACGCGCCGACCAGGTGCCGGTCCGAGGCATTCTCAAAGTGTTCGTTGTGCCGCCCCATCACGTTGATGTGCCTGTTCTGCCCGTGAAATTTGATCAGCGGCTTCTTTTCCCGCTGTGCCGTACCTGTGCTCTGCAACACCCGCATGGAGCCGTCAATGAAGACTACGAGTGCACGCATCGCGAGGATGATGAGCGGGGGTGGGTGTCCACTGTGACGTCAATCGAGTTGGAGGAGGCGCTTCGCAACGGGTACCGGTGTACGGCCTACTATCGCTCCGTCGAGTGGGACGATACGCGGTGGAGCGACCGCGTTTTTCGAGGCTACGTTGCAGAATTCATGGCCATGAAAACACATGCCAGCGGCTTCCCGGATGAAATTGGCACAACCGAGGAAGATCAGCAGCAATTCATAGAGGAATGTGAGGACAAATTCGGAATCCGAATCGAGCGGGAAAAGATGGTGCACAACAAGGCCAAGCGGACCATCGCAAAACTGTGCAACAACTCCCTGTGGGGGCGCTTCTCTTTGCGCAATGGGTTGTCCAAAACGATTGTGACCGACTCGCCCGCGGAACTGCGCGCTCTGCTTGACAACCCAGCGGTGGAGGTCAGCTCCGTTGACCAGCTCACCGACGAATGCGTTCTGGTCACCTATGCGGCCGGAAACGAATGGGTGGAGGAACACGAGTGCTCAAACATTGTGCTCTCTCTTTGGACAACATCGGTGGCGCGCCTCCACTTGTTGCGGCTAATGCAGACGGTTGCGCGCGCACCAAACTCTGTGCTCATCTACACCGACACGGACAGTGTGTGTTTCGCCCATCGTGAGGCGGACGGGTGCCCTCTGGAGACGGGACCCCACCTAGGCGACCTTTCGGATGAATGGCCGGACCACGAGCTCGTGGAATTTGTTTCCGGTGGGTGCAAGCAGTACGCCCTGCGGATGCGGCACCGCCAAAGCGGGGAGGAGAAAACGGTGCTCAAAGTACGGGGCATAACACTGAGCGCCGATGCCTGTCAGCTTCTCCACTTTGACACATTCAAGAGGAGTGTCCTACGCTACGCAATGTGCCATTCAAATGAGGATGATGAAGAAGGAGATGATGATGATGATGACATTTGTTCAATTTTGATTGAGTACCCCAATTTCCTGAGGCCCAACATTAAGGACGGGACGGTTATTTCTGTTAAGCTGTCGAAACGCTATCGCCCTATTGTAACTAAGGGGGTTGTGGGATGAATGCAATTGTACATGATTTTGGTTTTATAAAGGCGTAATTTATACGGAATTGTACTTTTTAAAAATGCATAATTAACAAATGGAAGATTACAATTTAAAATAATGAAGCGTGAGAAGTTGCAAATTTTAGGTAGAAAAATGCATAATTTAGTAAGAGAAGTAGCAGTTTTGGAAATATTAAAAAGATTCATCATCATCTGAGTTACAGAGTTGCTGTTTTTAGGTAGAAAAATGCACAATTAGTCATGTTTAACTGCTTGACTGAGAATATTTTTGATTTGCTCTTTTTCAATCCATATTATTCCCTTCACATAACCACAAGACGGAGGAGGTGGTGTTGCCGCAACACTGTTTTGTGTGGGCATCGAGCCAAACCAGAGACCATGGTCGTCATAATCAGCATCATCGGAAGAGTGATGGCAAATTTCGCAGCAATGATGACGAGGATGATGATGATGACGATGAGCCGTCACGCTTTTGAGACAGCGAATTAACGTACACAGGCGGAAAGCAGTCATCGACGACTTTTACCAGTTCAAGCGGGTAATATTTGTGCAAGGGTCATCCCTTTGACCAAAACATTTCTCGATAACGCATGGGAATTGCGGGTACTTTAGCATAATGCGGTGCCGCGAGTAATAATGGGCCGCAACGCAAACATTGTAGGGGCGCCTCAGGTTACCATAAGCAAGCACTGAGTCGGCGCCCTGTTCAGTGAGCCCAGCAAAGAAGAGCGTGTGGGTGAAGCCATTACGGTCGGAGTATGTAGTGATGAGCTTACTGTGTGCAAATTCCTTCAACAATTTTTCTCGATCCGCAACACTAGCACAAATTCGCGCGCCCACTTCGTCAGGGGAACAGTCCAAAATGCGCGAGAATGCGATAAGCAAATGCATTGCGCGCAAGTGAGATTTTGTGCACATTCAAGCGCTTTTATATGTGCGTAGGAGCACCGTAACTTGTCTTTCACGTAGCGCGCAGCACTGTACCTTTTCGCTATATAAAAGCGCAAAATATGACGCAAAACTTCATTTTAATCACAAGATTTTTTTTGCAAAATAAAAATGAATACTTTTAATAATGTTCAACAAAACATGCCAGAAGAAAACAACAACAACAACAACAACACCAGCAACAACACAGCAACAATACTAATGCTCAATTATGGAAACTTTTACGAAAAAATATATTCTAACTTTCAATCTTTGTCATTGCTGCTCACAAAAATTGTTCAATTCGACAAAAAACAACACGGCGGTAATTATGCTTTTGAGTTCGATCCGTTTAGGAGGGGTAAAAGTGCAATTTCACATGTGCAGGGGTGTGTTTCGCTTAATATGAGGTTGAGCGACATGAATTGTGCAAATAAAAACAACGATTACAACAACAATCGCTTTAGAAGCAGCTTCACTAATAATACTCAACATTTGGCAATTTCGGAAAACAATCGCACGAACTTTGACACTGGGAATAACCAAACGCAACAACAACAATGAAAGTGGACAAATGGTCAACAATGCCGGATGGATGAATTGATTACCTATTTTATAACAGACTAATAATTTTGCTAAATAGTTCATGTATTTAATCACCATTTCATATTGTTCTAATAAATTAAAAATATTAATCATTTAATTTTTTTAATCCCTTTTGGTGTTTGAATATACCCGTAAATGTGACAAGCGCATCGCCGGTAGCGGCATGATGCATTAGTTTCTCTTTTGTGCCGGTTCAGAAATGCCGCACATCCCTTTGTTATTTGAATTTGACCCCGTTCGCAATCGGTCACCGCAGCGTCGGACCTTGGCTACACAGATGGCCACGATCCCGTCTCATATAAAAGGGCACATGAGAATGTGGTTCTCTTTTTGTTTCCTCCATTCATTTACCCTCCCCAAAATGAATTCCCGTCAAATTGAGCGTGCCCAACTCCGTGCAAGGTTAAACTTGCTTGTCGACGAAGTCGACTTTGTGGTCCAAGGGCTGATCAACAATTATCAGACCGATGGGTTGATCGGTGGGGTAGGTTTTTTTTCCCCCGTTTTTTCGGCCCATTGAATTTGATCCCTGATTGAATAGGCGCCGGAGGAGGTGCACCCGGTGGAACTGAACGGAGGGCAAGACCTGCAGCATGAGCAGCAGATGGGCATGCAGCATGAGCAGCAGCTGCACCAGCCATGGGAAATGGACGACCCACCCCTGCCCGAGCAGCATTTGGAAATTGGGCCTCAACTTCCGACTGATTGGGCATATCAGCCACAGCAATGGGCCCATGTTGAATATGGGGAAGAACAACAACAGCAGCAGCAACACCATCAACAAGGCGCCTGGGACGACGCATGGAGCCGCTATCGCCAAATGCGCTTGCGCAGATTCAGGATGAGGCGGATGGGCTACGCCAGGACTTGAGTAAGAATTTCGGGTCGGGGTCCCTCCCATAAAACGAAAATTAAGTGATTGAGAGATTTGTACATATGGGGCAGCCGCAGCCTACGTGGCCCGGTTATCAAAGATGTTTGAAAAATTATTATGCATTAATTAATAATTAATTTAGCGATTTGGTTGCACAACGAGGTCGACGAACCGCAACACCAGCAACAACCACAACAACAACAACAACAACAACAGCCGATGCTGGGGTGGGAAACTCCCCGCTCGCACTTTGAGCGGCCCGTGCCACAAAGGACACCCAGTCCATCGGGTGATGCACCGAGGGCACTGATCGGAGAATTAATTTTCTCCGATCAGTGCCTTTTGTGCATGGGCAGCCATGGAGTGGACTGTGCGGTGACAGTCCGAGGCAACAACTGCGGCTGTGTCACAATCTGTGACACATGCTGCGAGAACGGCTGGTGGCAGCGCTATGTGGACGCAGCGCGGGACCAGGCTGCGCGGCAGGTCGAGGACAGCATCGACCCGTGGACAGGACTCGTGCGGGGGGATGAGGACAGCCAAAGGCTTTGGGTACGCAAAACTCATTTTTTTTTTTGAATAAATTAAATTTAATTATGTTTTCAGGTCGAGGGGCACGATGTGCGCCCCAAATGCCTTGGATGCCAGGCCGTCCGCGTCGACTATCTGGTTGTAGTGACGCGGCCGCGCCGCTCGCAACGTGTGCGCTACGCTCGCCGCTGCGCCTTTTGCTGATGGATGGTGATGCTTTTAGTAAGATCGAAAAAAATGATGTGCCTTTTGGCGTTTTTAAAATAAATTTGTAAAATATTTTACGGGAGTCAAAACAGTAGGGGCCACTATGGAAAATTGGGTTTAAAAGCAAATTTAGTTAGAATTGAAATAGAAATAAAAACAAAAAAATACACGCCATTAATATTTTTCGTTTTCTCAGATTGTATAGCAAAAGGGCTTTAATGATTAATTAGCCCAAAATTGATTTAGTTAAACTTATTTTAGTTAATGAGTACCTAGCTTTACCCTACCTCACCAATCATTCATTAATGAGGCCACTGCATGCGCAGCGAACGGGGTTAGTAGGGGGTCAGAGTTATTTGGCCACAAAGGGATGCGACTGATGCCACAACCCAACGCGACAGTGGAGGAAGGGGATGAATGATTGGCGGGGTGGGGCAAAGCTAGGCACTCATTAACTATAATAAGTTTAACTAAATCAATTTTTGGGCTAATTAATCATTAAAGCCTTTTGCTATACAATCTGAGAAAACGAAAAATAAAGAAGCAATTCAAGAAAAAAAAGAGAAAATTTTTTGAAAATTATTAAAAAAAAGTCAGATTCATGATCGGAGGACATTTAAACTCCTTGAGGTTGGGAATTAAGGGGATGTCAGATTCGTGATCAGCGACTAATTTTAACAAATTTTATTGGTTAAAAGCAAAAGCCTCGGGATGGGGATCAAGAAAAATATTTAAAAACAAA
>CP049705.1:11045636-11064967 GCA_004148225.2 Heterodera glycines
AAAATTGGGATAATTTTTTTTAATTTAAAGCAAACGAGCAGTGGGCGCCGCTTCGCGGCGCCAACTGCTCTTTTTTCAGATTTTAAAAATTTCACTAAAATTATTCTTTTCTGTTAAAAAACCGCATTAAAAATTTCAAAAATTTTTCCCGGTTGCTCCTATCGGAACCGCCTCCCTCCACAATGTTCCCAAAATTTATTGAAAAACCGTGACGGAAAAAAGGTGTAAATAGTCAATCCTTTCCCAAATGTTCTAATATAATGTAAAAGTAATTAATAATTTTGATGAAATCATTGAATAATTTTTAAGCTGATATAGAAATATACCGAAAATATTTTTTAAATCATTATTTATTTGGTAATAATTTTAAAATTTAGCCTATTAAAATTTTTAAGTATTTCCGCGTTCCGCAAAAATTTACCGCTGTAATTACGATTTCCGAAAATTTTTGTGGCTTCGGAATGCCATCCATGTTCCAAATACTTATTTCTCCTTTAACCAGGGGTTGATCGAAAATTTTTCAAAATCAGACCATCAGGGCCAAAAAATCAGATTTTAGGCTCAAAAACCAAGACATTTTGTAATATTGCTTCAACTAACGATATATATGATATTTTTCGTCTTTTATTTCTCTCATTTTATCCTTTCCTCTCTTCTTTCCTCTTATCTCTCCTCATCTCTCTTTCTCCTCCTCACTCTCTTTTTCTTTTCACTTTCCTCTCTCGTATCTCCTCTCTCTCTCTCTTTTCCTCTGTTCTCTCCTCTCTCTCTCTTTGTCCCGTCCCTCCTCATTCTCTCTTTTCTTTCCTCTCTTATCTCCTCGCCTTCTCACTTACTTTTCCTCTCTTCTCTCCTCTTTCTCTCTCCTTATCTCTCGCTTTCAATCCCTTTTTTCTCCTTCTCTCACCCCTCTCTCTCTCTCTCTTTCTCTGTCTCTCTCTCCCGCTGTCTATCTCTCTCTACCTCGCTCTCTCTTTTCCTTCTCTCTCACTTTGTCTTTCTCTCAATCTGCTCTCTTTCTCCCTTCTCTCTTACTCCCTGTCGCTCTCTGTCCTCTCTTTCTTCCTCTTCCTCTCTCTCTCTCTCTCTCTCCTCTCACTGTCTCCCCTTCATCCCTCTTTTTATTCCGCTTTCTCATTGATTTCCCTTTCGCTCTCTCTCTTCTTTCCTCTCTTCTCTCCTCATCTCTCTTTCTCCTCCTCACTCTATTTTCTTTTCACTTTCCTCTCTCTTATTTCCTCCCTCTCTCTCTCTTTTCCTCTGTTCTCTCCTCTCTCCCTCTCTCTCTCTTTTCCTCTGTTCTCTCCTCTCTCTCTCTCTTTATCCTCCTCCCTCTCTCTTTTCCTATATTTTCTCCTCTCTCTCTTTTCCTCTGTTCTCTCCTCTCTCTCTCTCTCTCTCTCTTTGTCCCTCCTCACTTTATCCCTCCTCACCCTCTCTTTTCTTTCCTCTCTCTTCTTTTCTTCTCTCTCTCTCTGCCTCCTTTCCTCTCTTATCTCCTCCCTCTCTCACTCACTTTTCCTCTCTTCTTTCCTCCCTCTCTCTTCGTTCTCTCTCTTTATCTCTCGCTTTCAATCTCTTTTTTTCCTTCTCTCACCCCCCCCCTTTCTCTCTCTCTGTCTCTATCTTTCTGTCTATCTCTCTCCCCCTCTCTCTCTCTTCCTTCTCTCTCACTTTGTCTTCCTCTCGATCTCCTATCTTTCTCCCCTCTCTCTTACTCCCTGTCGCTCTCTGTCCTCTCTTTCCTTTCTCCCTCTTCCTCTCTCTCCTCTCACTGTCTCCCCTTCATCCCTCTTTTATTCCGCTTTCTCATTGATTTCCCTCTCGCTCGCTCTCTCTCTTTTCCTCTGTTCTCTCCTCTCTCTCTCTCTCTTTATCCTCCTCACTGTCTTTTTCTTTTCTCTCTCTGCCTCCTTTCCTCTCTTATCCCCTCGCCCTCTAACTCACTTTTCCTCTCTTCTCTCGCTCTCAATCCCTTTTTCTCGCTTCTCACCCCCCCTCTCTCTCTCTCTCCTCGCTCTCTCTCTCTCTCTTCCTTCTCTCTCACTTTGTCTTCCTCTCGATGATTTCCCTCTCGCTCTCTCTCTCTCTCTCTCTTGCTCTCTCTCTATCTCTCTCTTATGCAACGTACGTAGCAAGGATAGCACGAAAATCCGATTTCCGAAATTTTGTAACAAAAAAAGACAGAAATTTTCAAATTTTTTTTTGAATTTTAGCCTTTTTGTACAATTTCAACTGAAATAAAAAAGGTGAACAAAATAATCCCTTTCTCAAAAATGTTCTAAAACAATATAAAATAACATGAAAAAAGGTTTTGCTGAAAATCACTGAATTTTTTTTCAACCTGATATACCAAAAGCATTTTTGAAACATCTTTTACTTGGTTAAGAATTTTAAAATTTCCTATTAAAATGTTTAAAATTTTTTGTTATATTTTATATATTTTAAAAAATTTCCAACTTAACTTCAGATTTCCTATGTTTTTGGGATTGGAATTCGATTTACGAAAAATTTTTGACCCAGGAAGTATGGACTTTTCGTACAAAAGGGCTTAAATAATACTTTATTCCTTTTTGGAAGAAAAAAACGAAATTTGAAAAATCGAATTCATGTTAAAATTGATCAAATTAAATGTCAGACTCATGTTCAACATGCCAGAAAATCCCATTGAAACATTTTTTGATTTTTAAACTTCAAAAAATTTGAAAAAAAGGAGGTAGATTTAGATAATCCCAAAATTGGTAAGGAAAAAAATCAAAGAAATGAAAAAATACAAAAATACAAAATATTTTAAAATGCATGTAAAAATAACAAATCAAAAAGTTTGTAACCATTGAATAAAGTAAACAAAAACAATAAGCAAATGGAGTAAAATTAGTAAAAAGCATTGGAAAGAATGGGAGAAAAAAGGTCGGGTCAAAAAATTCTTGAAAAATTTAGACATATTTTCTTCTCTTCCGAAATACCAAAAGGTTCTAAATTTTCACCAATTTTCACCAAAATCCCGCGAAGGAGAGTTTATATAATTGACGATAATTAAATAAATCAGCATTTTTTAAGGTTCTATTTTTTGGTAGTTTTTAGTGCATTTTTCAATAAAATTAAGAAATAAAATTATTCAAAATCTTTCAAAAATGTAAGCAAAAATCATAAATAAAAAATTTTGCATTCATTGAAAATGGTAAACAAAATCAATGAGCACTGCTGGAGGGAAAGCAGTAAACAAACACCCTCGGGGAGAAGAATGGAAGGGAAAAGAAATCGCGTCGAAAAATTCTTTGTTTTGAACGGTGGGCGGGGCTAACTGCCGATTAATATAATAGATTTACTCCCTGAATAGAAATTGCAGAATTAATAATGCATCATTATATGAAAGAATAATTTTATATTGACATAAGCTTTCATACCACTATTTTCATCGCGAAGAAAATGATTTTAACACATGAAACAAGAATATAAAGAAACATTAACAATTAAGATATGCAATATTTTTAAAAATTAGAAATAATAAATAAATGTAATAAAAATATAAAACACGAAAAACCCACAAATCCAGAATACGAAATTATTTCAAATTTGACAAAAAAGCAGTAATAATTAGTAATCCAACAGCTTCATGGCATGAATCGAATGTTTATCAAAGATTAAAATAGAAACAAAATTCATTCCTTTTAAATCATTTATTTTATTTTAAAACAAAATTTCCAGCAAATTAAACCTCATTATCTGGACTGGAAGAATACAATATATTTAAATTAAATAAGCAGTTAAATATTAAAAAAGGAAGATTATACTACAAAATAATACAAAAATATGATTTATATGAAAGTTCACTATTATTCTAAGTTTTCATTGCAATTGATCCAGCACACCAGAATGCAAGGTAAAATGGTAAATAATTAAATAAAAAAATCAAACTAAAACTGATTCATACAATTAATTACACAAACAATCAAATTAACTTAAGTTTAATGTAAGAAACAACAAAAATAAAATAACTTCGATAATTAGTACCAAAGATTGCTAACAAGGTCAAAGAGGGATTATATTTTAAATATAAAAACAAAAAATAATAATACAAAAAAGGTATTTAAACGATTTATAAAATTAAAAATAAAAAATATAGAAAAAATGCATTTAACATTCACTCTCCAAATAATTCACTCTCCAAATAATTCACTCTCCAAATAATTCACTCTCCAAATAATTCACTCTCCAAATAATTCACACTCTCCAAATAATTCACTCTCCAAATAATTCACTCTCCAAATAATTCACTCTCCAAATAATTCACACTCTCCAAATAATTCACTCTCCAAATAGTTAGAAAAGCTGGTAGAACAGCTAATCGCGGGCGAGAATCGATATGGAAATCGATTTGCTGACCCTCAACACACCTCCCACACTTCGGCCTCCACCAACAACAACGGCAATGTTCAATGGGGTCAACCGCCGCCTTTTGCTGGCACTGGCGCCGTTTCGCAGATGATTACCGAGGCAATCATCAACTCCGAACAACTGAAAGAGAAGTCCACTCGTGCGGTCATCGAAAAATTGCCGGAGGCGATGGACCAACAGGCAGTGGTGGAGCAAATTGCAGAACAATGCGGTGTCAAAGACAAATTGTCGCCCGACATTCACCGCCACCCAAGGACACGGCCTGAAGGAGGGGTAAAAAGGGATCGGATTTTAAAAGTGTCGTTTTTGGACAAATTTTCACGTGACAAATTTCTCTTTAATTTCCGTAATGCTGTGAAAAAATTGCCCAATGTGCCCCAACATATCAAAGTCCGAAGGGATATGACCCAAAGTGAGCTCAAAATCTTATACTCCCTTCGGCAACAAGCCTATCAGGCCAATATTGCCGCAGGTGAGTATAAGTATTTTGTGGTTGACTTGGAGATCAGATCTCTGAAAGACCCCCGCCCGCTCAGAACTCGCTAGGGATACGCGAGCAAATCAAACAAAAACATTGGGAATACGGGAAAGAAAAATCCTTGGATTTCTTGCCTATTAATAAACGCCCGATCGATAACAAATAAAATAGCTGACTTAGAACATATAACCCAAAAATACGATCCTTTTATAATCATAATAAATGAGACCTGGTTAAACTCCAGAAACACAGTAGAATCAGAATTTACAATAAATAATCAATATCAAATAATCTTTGCAAGCCGAAATGATAAAAAGGGCGGAGGATCGGCAATTTTATTAAAATCAAACATCCCTTATCAGACACTTTTCTCTGGGACAAAATTCCAAAGCGAAATTATTCACATAAAATTACTTTTTAAAAAACCTATTCAAATTATAAATGTATATCGTCCACCAAATTGTACAGTTCAGAATACTAAAAAACTACTCAAATTCATTTCTGACCAGAGCGATTCTGAAAATACCATATTCTGTGGTGATTTTAATATCCCAAATATATTGTGGGATGAAAATACAAAAAAAAATAAATGATCCGGCGTCTAATTCTCTAATTGAGTTTATGCACCAAAGACAATTGATACAGCATGTTAAGGAACCAACCAGAGAAAAAGCAATTTTAGACAATTGAAACAACATGCCAAGGAACCAACTAGAGAAAAAGCAATTTTAAACCAGTGAATTTGAATTAATCCATAATTTAACAGTACTTGAAAACTTTTCAACTTCCGATCACAAAATGGTTGGATTTAAAATAAAAGTAAAATTCAGTCATAAAAATCCTAAAATTTACAGAAGAGATTTTAAAAATATTAATTTTTCGAAATTAAGTCAGGCGTTACTTGAAAATCGAATTGATTTATCAATAAACTCAGTGTTCACCGTTGAACAGAAATATAATGAATTTTTAAATAAAGTTCTGAAATTATATGATATTTTTATACCCAATAGGCCTCTAAAATCGATAATAAAACAATCGTATCCTCAAAAAATAAGAGACTTATTTTCAGAGAAATTACGTTTGCATAAGCTTGTAAAAAAATTCCCTGAAAAAAGTGATCTCATTTTAAATTACAAAATTATTTCTAGGGAAATGAAAAAACAATTGTACAAATTAAGAAATGAAAAAGAGTCAAAAATTATTTCCCAAGGGCAAAACTCAGTTAACAAATTTATTCGAAATAAATTATCAAAAGTTAATGAAATTCCTACGTTAATTGATAATGCTGGAAATATGTTTTCCAGCAATGTTCAAAAATGTAAGATATTAGCAGAAATATTTCAAAAGTCTTTTTTAAGAAAATCAATTGTTAATGGTCCACAAACTCAATCGACACAGAATAAGACTAAACTTTCTGACATTGAATTGAATGCGGGAATAATTTGGAATATATTAAGAAGACTTCCCCGGCGTAATTCCACTTCACCGGATAATGTTCCTTACATTTTATTAAAAAATTGTGCAGAACCAATTACAAAAATATTAGCAGATATATTTAGGCTAATTTTGGATTCCGGTCAAATTCCGGAAATATGGCGAACATCATTGGTGGTACCAATTTTCAAAAAAGGCGAAAAAACTGATCCATTAAATTACAGGCCGGTGTCATTAACCAGCACTGTCTGTAGAGTTTTTGAACGAATTTTGAGTAGCAAAATTTTAGAATTTCTGAACAGTACAAGATTCTTTGATAAAGAACAATTTGGGTTTTAAAAAATAGATCGACTACAACCCAAATATTAAAAACGATGGACGATATATATAATTCTATACAAAAGAATCAACAAATTGACATAATCTATATTGATTTTGTCAAGGCGTTTGATTCTGTTCCAATTGATTTATTACTTCAAAAAATCAAAAAGATTGGAATTGAAGGAAAAATTCATAATTTTTTAACTAACTTTTTAAAAAATCGGAGTTTTAAGGTTAAAATTGGCGAAGAATTGTCAGAAAGTTTCAGAATATTTTCAGGAGTGCCCCAGGGAAGTGTCTTAGGGCCATTACTCTTTTTTAATTTTTATAAATGATCTGCCGTCCTTTATTGCAAATGAAGCGGCATCAGTTGGCATAAAAATGTATGCCGATGATGTTAAATTATATTATGACCACGAAAATGATGACCATTCGAATCAGTTGGATAAAGCAATTGAGGCTCTGGAAAATGGTCAAAAATAAATGGGTTAGAAATTTCAACGAAAAATGTTTTGTTTTATATTTAGGGAAAAATAATATGAAAAAAGAATATTTTATTAACTCACAAAGGATTTCAGAATCGGATAATGTTCGTGACTTGGGAATTATAATTGACTCGAAACTGAATTTTTCAGAACACATAAGCAAAATTATACGAAACGCATATCTTAGAAGCTTTCAGATTTTGAGAGTGTTGAAAAGCAGGGAAATAAAGACTCTAACAGCAGCTTATAAAACTTTTGTACGACCTCAATTAGAATACGCTACCGAAGTTTGGAACCCTAATTTAAAAAAAGATATAGACAAAATTGAGCGGGTACAAAAATTTTTCACAAGAAAAGCTTTTCAAAAATGTGGATTTGTGTACAAAAAATATATGGAAAGACTTAAAATCACTGATTTACACAAATTGGAAGAAAGAAGAAAAATCAATGATTTAACAACAGCTTTTAAAATAATTAAAGGATTCACCAGCCTAGAGGCTGAGCAAAATTTCTTTTTCTCAGAAAGGCCCAGGAGGCCTTTACTTTTACGGGTAAAGCGCCACACGGCCAAAACTCAAAATAATTTTTTCCATAGGATAGTAAGAAACTGGAATAACCTTCCAGTTTTAGCGGTGCAAATTAATAAGGCAAAGGAATTCAGGGGTTTACTAAAAGCAATGAGTTCTGAGTAGGAAATTTCTGTGCCACATTTACAATTTATAATCACCTGTGAATTCAACATTTGATTTATTTTATTTTCATTTATATTTCGGTATTTTTGTATTTTTAATTTGATCAATTTTATTTGTTTGTTTCTTTTTGGCGCCATATAAGAGCACTAATGTGCCTTTGGTTTGCTCGATAAATTAAAGATGCCATAAAATATTTTCATCTAAATTACGATTGATATGCAATTAATAATTAATTCAACCAAAAACAATAGCAATTTAATAGTTCGATAAAATAAAAGACGACGCTTTTTAAAATTAAGTATACAATTTATTTAAACCAATAATAACAACCTAATATGAATTTAATATATTTTAAAAAACAATGTCCAAATAAACTTTTCGAAAATAAAATTAATTAAACAATAAAAAATCAATTAGACGAAAAGGAAAGATAGCTGATTACACTGCGCACTAATTAACTTTTGAAACGACACAAGACTCGAATATTAATGAAATAATCAAACATTAACATGAATCATATATTATAAAAATTTTTAAATAATCAACTACTTAGGGTGTAACATAAGTTTCCGCACAACTTTTTTTAAAGAATTTTTTTATGAATATAAATTTAAAAAACCACAATCATGATCCGAAATATCTGACATTATTATTGAGAATAGTTTGCTATTTATCGGGCAATGGATAAATCCCATTAGAAAAGTATTTAAGGAGTTAGAGTTGATAATGTAAAAATGGTCATTTTCGAGGTATGTATTTTTGATGGCTGATTTAAAGAAAATGAAAAGAGATACAGAGGCAGAGAAAACGTGAGTAAATAGAACAAAGTTAGGACTATAAAAAATTATAAGAAAAAAATTTTATTACTTCAAAAATGAATTATTGGAGGGCCGAGTCTAAAAATGGTCTCCAAAAACGGCATTTTTCAAGACCCCAAATAACAAAATGTTTTAAAAGTGGTTTTGGAAATTCCGAATTTAATTAAACTAAGTAAATTGACCACGCTGAGTCCGAATATGGCTTTAGATTTGGTCTCTGGGTTCTCAACAAACCTGTACAGCTCCAACTTCATGCATGGAGTTGGAGCAGTACAAGCTCAGGGTTAAAAGATAGGTCAGATTTAAGGCCATATTCGGTAGTAATATTTTTAAAATTAAAAGCACAAAAGAATAAAATTACTTCCAATTTTAAAAGAAAATTAATAGATAATTGAATCAAGAAATTAACTTGTCGTAAAATATTAAAAATATCCTTTATCCGCCCAATATTTAAATTCATTTTTTCATCGAACGAAAGTCGCGAGCGCGAGAAAATAAAATATTTAAGTCTTTCACCCTTTAATGAAATTTACGTTTTCGATATTTTATGAATAATTTCAAAATAAACAAAAAAATTTCATAACAATTAAATAAAAGTGCGAAGGCCTTATTTATATGTAGCTTCTGCCCTGTACTTCTTTTCTTCGCGGTAGCGCATTTACTATTTAGTAAAAAAAAAAAGATTATTTATATTATTTCTTTGCTTATTATTAAAATTTAAATTTTTGAATTATTATTTCATATTTTTTCTCAATAACTTTATTTCTTAGTGTGCTCTTTGTAAGAAACCATTAAAAACAACTAAAACATGTGTAAATAAATCTTCTTATAAAATTTTCTTGTGTTTGCTCCCATAATGGGTCTACAAAATTTTCAGTGTGCTATTTTTCTTTTCCATTAATATCTTAGTCGTTTAAAAAATAATTTTTCTTCTATTTTTATTATTTTTAAATTTTTAGACAATAGGCTGACGATGATTTTGTTTATAATATATGTAACAAGTTTTTTATTTAAAAGCCAAAGAATTATGTCTAATATGTATTTTCATTCGTCTATTTTGCCATTTCATTAGTTTCAGAAATTACAAGTGCAAATTCATGTTTTTTTTGATTAAATACAAAATTTTCTTTTATTGCCAATTTTATAATGTATTTTAATATCCGAAATTTTTCGTTCGTTGACAGCATTAGATTTTGCAATTTGATAATTTTTTTCTTTTTCAAACTCGAGAAAAATTATTTTGTCGAAAAGTAATTAAAATATTTTTTTGTTAAAAATTGGAAACGAGATATTAATGTTGCACAATGACACAGTCAATAAATAGATTGTTAATTAAATATTTGAGGATTTATTTGTATAAGAGCAAAATCTTACTTAGGTTTTTCAAATATTTCATAATTGTTTCATGTTGATTCCTTGCTTTTTATGGAATAAGATACATTTAATTATTACAATTAAAATAAAAATCATTTTTCTTTATATTTTATCAATCTATTCATTTAATACTATTTTGATTTATTTAATTATAATATTTGACGATTTTATGAACTGTATAGCTTTATTCAATTTGTCATCTTAGAATTTTTTTTTTCATACAACATTACATACGTTTATGGTATTATTGAATTCGTCCATTTTAACATATTAAAATTTATGATTCTATTTATTCATTTTTATTATCTTAATTTTCATTAATTTTTTTAAAGCTTTTAAAATTATTTAATTATCATTTTTAGTTAAATTTTTTGATCTTTGCGACATTCTGCGAAAATAAAATTGAGAGATTGGGATTTCTGAAAATCTATTTCACTAAAACTCTTTTTTTAATACTTCTGGATTTTAAACTGCCTGAAGAGCACGAAAAGATATTTTAAGATATTGCAAAATTTATATATTAAATAAATATATATTTTTTTAAAAAGTCCCCCATTTTAGTATATCTTCTTTTACAACGAAAATGAAAAACTAAAAATAAAAAGATAAAAATATGAAAATGAAATATTACAATTTTAAATGCTAAAAAATGCATTTTATATATAACTTGGGGCACAACAAAAATAAAAAATATATAAAGTATTAACAAAAAATATATTAAAAATTTTTCTAATAACACAAATAAAAAAGCTACTAAATAAATCTATAAGTAAATATATATTTAAACCTTAAAACTTTAATATTTTTTTTTTTAAAACGATATTAACTATATAATATGAGAATTAAATACTACCGATTAAAAAAAGAGATTTTTTTATTTTACTATAATAGTTTAATAATAAAATATAATAATATGATTTTGAAATATTTTAAAATTTAAAGCATCTTTATTCAAGACCAAAGCATGTGAATAAAATTTAAATAAATAATTAATGTATTGGGATATTAAATATTTTTGAATTTTGTAATTTTTGTTTTAAAAAAATACACGACAAATTAACAAATGTTATGTTTAATAAATAGAAATTTATTTTAAACAACAATTTAAAAAATGTTGAAAATAAATTTATTGTATGAATAAAATTAAGGAAAATTACCAAAAAAGAAAGTGCATTTCCGATTTTTTTTAAATAGATATATATATTGGTTATTTAATTTCCATTGGCGAGACGGCGATCTTTTTCTAAAGCGCCTTTAGTTTATCATAATATAAATTACATATTTTATTTTTTATTTTCAATTTTTATCAAAATATAATGTATCTAAAATTTAAAAAATATATTTTATTATTCTTTTTTTGAGTTGTTATAAAAAATGATAATATTTTTATTTATTTTAGGTTATTATTAATAATTCAAAAATGAAAATTTTTTTTACTGCAATTCCAATTTATGTGAAAAAATATTAAAAGTTTAGCTTAAAAATTTTCTAATTACATTGAATTACAATTAATCACTCAGCATTTAATTTTTTTACACTAAACAAATTAACCAAACAAAATCAAAACGTAAGATATGTAGATGAAATTAATTGTCTCACTCTTACTTTTTACAGACGTAATGGAGTTGCACCATAAACTATAAACCTGATTTACCTCAGAACATGATCAATATTATACGGGCAATTATCATTATAATAAACCTAAAAAATTCCAACGTCAAAAATGATGAAAATTTATTTATTCAGATTTTCTCTGTTGATAGAAAAATTTAAAGATGCAAATGTTCATAAAAAATAAATTAATAAAAATTTTGAAAGGTTTTTTAGATAAGGATTTACTTTGAAAATAAAATACATAAATATTTAATTAATGAAATCATTTTTTGAAATATTTAATATTTTTTATAGATAAGCTATTAAAACACTAAATAAGGTCATTTTTGTTGAATAAAATTAAACACAAAAATTTGAAAAATAAAAAAAATACTAAATATTTATAATAACCTCTATATAAATTAACCATATTAAAAAAAAAACAATAAAAATTCAAACATAGATTTTCAAAAATAACAGAACTGCATTATACAAGAGATCAGAGGAAAATGCAAATTGAGGATGGCAGCATTTGATTATATGCAGATAATTAAAACAAAGAAAATTAATATTAAGTAAACTAAAATATTTTTAAGCAAATATAAGGCAAAAATACATACGGCAACAAAAATTCATAAAAACTTATTAAATACAATTTTTACATTTCGGCAATGGATAAACAAGATTATTGTAAACTTTGATGCAACCGCACCAAGAGTACACCTTAACAAAAAATCCAAAACAACATGGAAAAATAAATAAATCGGTCGGAAATTCTTTTTACTCATCAACTTATTGTAATAAATTTATATTATATTATTATGACAGAATATTACAATTAATAAGATCATGTAAAAAGATAATTCTTTCTTTAAATCAAATGAAATAAATTTGGTTAAAATATGGAAAAATCTTGTTAAGCTTGAGATACGAAAAAAGTATTTTTAATATTTAATAAAATTTTACGAAGGTTAAAAAAGATGATAAAATTTTTATTAATATAAACAATAATAAATTGAATAAAACATTATTTAATATATATTAATTATTTTAATATCTTAAAAAATAATAAAATTTGGCCATAACCTATTTGCTATTAACTACATTCTTAATATCAAGTGAAATAAAAGTCTATTGAATATCTCGTAGACCTAAATTCTGTAATAAAGCAACAGACAAAAAATTATTCTTTAATATAATCGAAAAAGTTACATTTTGTGTTTTCGTGTAATTTTTTCTTATTGTCATCATCTGTTCTTTTCTTACATTATGAATTGATATTAAAAATGTAGGTAATAATGACCAAGTAAGAAAAAAGTTATTGCCAAATAAACGAATATTGAACGTCTAAAAGTTGATGGAGGCCTAATCCAAAAAATGTTACGGGCCATACCGTGAATTTAATATTAGCAAATCTAAATTAATTTTTTTTTTGTATAAAATTGATTTGATAATAAAAAACTTATAATTTTATTTGTATTTTTAAAACAAAATTTAAAGAGTCAAATTTCGTTATTTTTCAATTTATTCAAATCAAAATATATCAAGAATTATATTTCAACCGCTCATTTTGCTTGAGAAATTTGCCGAATTAAAAAATCCTAAATAAAATATTAAAAATAGAATGATTACAAATTAAAATTTAAAAAAAATTCTTAAGATGACAGGCAAAAAATCAAAAATTCACATATAATAATAATAAGGATTTGGAAAGTTTCAGGCAATTTCCGTTAAAGAGATGAAATATATATTAAATATTACATAATTAGATAAGAATATAGCAAATTTAATCTATTTTAATTAAACTACTAAAAGTCAATTTAATTTGCCCAATAAAAATAAAATTGTATATTAAAGTGTTAATTTCACATATTCTCAACGGGCGAGGCGATCTGAATCATGAAATAATATTTTTGATATTGTATAGGCGCTAATCATAATAAGATTTTAGAACGTAAGTGTAGTTACGAAAAATAAACGATAATTAATCTCATTAAAAATACAGGAAATTATTTTTGATAAATTTTTTCCTTCCAATGGGAATTTGAAATAGAGGTCTTTGGACATTTTAATCCATTAAAATCGCAAAAATAAAACATAATCGTATCTTTTATTTAAATAAAAGAAAAAAGTGTAGTAATGTAAATAAGTCGTTTCCATTAAGCAATTATAAAATTTTGAACCAAAATTCGAAAACTAATCGCTTTTTGAGCAAAATAAAATTGTAAAAAAAATATGATTGAAGCATATAAAGAAATTATTTAATATAATTATTATTATTGTACAAAAAATCCAGATTATTTTGTAACTGCCAAATGGCTCTTGAAGACATAAATAACCATATATCTAATTATTAATAAAAGCAAATAAATGAATAAAAGAGTTAATTGATTCATATTATTAATTTTTACATTTGACAATTTAAAAATTAGAAATAAATAATTAAATTAAGAAAATTTATAGAAATGTTATTATGTCTCAATGAATAAAAAAACATTATCGAAATTGTTGGAAAAGCTCTAAAGGCAGAAAGCTTCAATAAGGGGCTTTTATACAAGATAATCTTGTGCAACATCACAGATTTTTAACGGGACAAGAAAAAACAGCCAATTATCTTCGAAAAACATTCGAAATCCCAACCGAGAAAAAATGTCGAGTTCAAAATTACTCTCTAAGTATATTCGAAGACAATCAGAATACAAATATTTTTTATCACTACAGTCGAT
Source organism: Heterodera glycines (assembly GCA_004148225.2). Lineage (NCBI taxonomy): Eukaryota > Metazoa > Nematoda > Chromadorea > Rhabditida > Heteroderidae > Heterodera > Heterodera glycines. The sequence continues at coordinate 11,059,956 of CP049705.1, forward strand.
TGCGATTATTGTGATCATATTATTAAAAAAATTTGACGATTCAAATAACTCCTCTGTCAAAAAAAATAATAATAATGTGAAACAAATTAGAGCAATCAAACTCGTACTAAATCTAATCAATGAAGAAAAATTAAATGAAACTTAAACTTTTTTCAATTACAAAGCAATTTGAAAAGTAAAAAATCGAAAAAATATTAATGACAATTGAAGCACTAATTTTAAATTTTAATGATACTACAGATTTAAATTCAATAATTTTACTCGACAAGGATTCAAAAAAAGTTTTCAGATTGGCATTAAAACTCTAGATGGGTCTTATGAAACCGTAACAATAATAATGAAAATTGTTTAAGAAAACAACACCTACCTCTACACAACCCTTTTTGGAGTCTGGACCATTTGGAATGATATATATATATATTTATTGTTTGTAATAAAGAAATAAATTAAGCTGCAATAAATTATTAAGAAAATGAAGCGCATAATTAATATCCAAAAATAAAAACTTCGGAGGATAATACGAACATTAGGTGCCGATAGGCGCCGCCGGGGGAAATTTTAAAAATTTGGGTGTAATTTGTTAACAGATTTTCAACAAAAAAAGGTTGGTTTTTGCGATTATTAAGCTCAATTGGTAGGATTTTCATTTAAAAAATGATAAAATATTGGAGTCAAAGGGAAAAATAAAAAATAATAATTATATTCTTTAAAAGTAACATTGCCCAAGTGTGCAAATGGCCTAATGACTAGTCTCCTTGACTTTCCCTTTTTCTTTCCCCTGGTTCAATCCCTCTACGTAAATTAAATTATTTTCAATTTTTTTTTTTTGTATACTCGTGGGTTTCCTATAAAGAAAATATGATTCCTCATAGTTTTTTTTAAATTGATACATATTTTATCATTTTTTAAATGAAAATCCTACCAATTGAGCTTAATAATCGCAAAAACCAACCTTTTTTTGTTGAAAATCTGTTAACAAATTACACCCAAATTTTTAAAATTTCCCCCGGCGGCGCCTATCGGCACCGCCGGACCCCTTCTTTCCCAAAAGTTTTTTGAAAAAGCGCTCCGAAAAAAAGTGATGTGAAAATCAAATCTGAATTTCTATTAATATTCGATGATTTAGTCCAAAAATGATTAATTGTTTGAAATAATTGAAGAAAATTTGTTTGAAAATTTTCATTAATTTAATTTATTAAATAAAAAACCAAATAATTTTGTATTATTTTCACTTGATATAAATTAAAATTTGAATTTTTTTTTAAATTTTTAAAATTTCCCGGTTGTCCCGGTTCCGGTTTTTCTTGCGGTCCCGGTCCCGGTCCCGAAAAAAAATCGAGGTCCCGGTCCCGGCTTCTCAGGTCCCGGCAAGTCCCGGTCCCGGTTTTGGCAAAAATTCCCGGTCCCGTGGCACTCTATTTGAAAGTAACTCAGACCTAAAATTCAAATTGGCATGCTTTTCATTATTAAAATAAGAACGTTTCAAAATTAAAAAAGAAATTAAAAACTTAATAAACTCGAATTCTATTAAAATAGTTTTTAAAAATCAAAAATTAAGGTAATTTAAAATAATAACATTTTCAATTAATTGATCATTGTATAATTAGGAACATTCGAAAAATTATAATAATATTTAATGATGTGATGTTTGAATTGAATGGAAATTAAAAATTAACGAGAAATCCAACAAAAATATTGATTAAACTTTTGTCATAAATTTAAAATACAAAGGAAATCTAAAAATGCGATAGTTTAATTATAAAAAAGAATTACAATTATTAGATTAAATTTTTAATCCTTAAAATGATAATTTAAAAAATTGATTAAAATATTTCAAAATAATTTAATCATTAATATAGCAAAAGAGTGAAACTGAATTAATAAATTATTTTACCAAAGATTAAATAAAAATTATAATCATTTTCGATATCGATTAAATTTATAAATCAGCTAAATTCTTTACCTTATATGAGTGGATTCAAAGGTTATTATAAAAATATAAATTCAGTGAAAAAATTTATTTCATGAAGTGATTGAGACCGACCAGGAAAGAATCACGAATGAAGGAGCTAAATGCATAAGAATAATAATAAAATAAATGAATATAAGAATTTTATAATATAAAAAATATCTCATTTATCCACTTTCAAACACTTATATTTTGCCTTTAATTTAATATACAAAACAGACAAATAAATTATATACAAAAACTCAGAGATGATTGTTTAATTCTATGAGCAAATAGATATTTAAACATGAAAACTAATAATTATTTTATAAATATAAGAATTATACCACAATAAAAAAAGAAATTTTTTAATTTGTAAAATAGATCTAAAAATTAAATATTGCTTAAATAAAATTGTCTAATTACCAATATTAAAAATATTTCGTGTAATCATTTTACCAAAATTTTCAAAATAAAAAAATATCAATTTTTATATTCGCACCGAAAAATTAAAAATTTTTTAATGTTTTCTGCAGTGAAAAGTCATCAATTCTCCCGCAAAACTAAAAAAAGGCTGTAAAATTAATTATTTTGAACCTAATTTTCAAAATCATATTTAATTTATTTGTATTAATTTATTTAAGTAATTTAATGCGCATAAAAATTATGCCGAAAAAATTTTAAAAAATTTTCCGTCCAATCTTCAGAAAGCCCACATGCGCGCCCAATCAGGCGATGCCTATTATTAACGTAAATTTTGCTATTTATTTTAAAAATTGCTAATAATTTATTTAATATTATAATAAAATATTCTTTTTTTAATTTTTAATCAAAATCTGAAATTTATCAAGCAATCAAAATTTAAGTAAATAAAAATCAAAGTCATTTGAAAAATAATTTATTTAAAAAACGATAATCAATATCCATACAGAAAAATAGCTTAATGATTAAAAGTTAAAAAATAATAATTATATGATGAAAACTAAATTTAGATTTTTTGCTTCAAGACTGTTCTGAATTCATAGATTTTGAATTTGGGGCTTGATAAAAAAATAGATTGTGAATAAACATTTTTTATAAAAGATGTAATGAATTAATTTATTTGAAAATTGATAACATAAACAGAAATAAAATGTGGACTACTTAATTTCATAAATTTTATCCAACAGGAGCATCCTATGCTAATGGTAAAGCTTACTGAGGACTCATAAACCAAAAAGTTGTCGCCATGGTTAAATCGCCATAATTTTAATGTTTGAAGTCAAAAATTTATAAGATAATAAAAATTTTGGTCTCTTTAAATACTCAAATTCTTGCGTTGTAATGCGTGATGAAATACTAATTTTTGTTAAATTTCGCCACAATTTGAAACAGATGGATACTTGAAAAAAAATTGTGTTTTGTTGATTGAAATAAGACAAAATTACAAAATGCGTAAAACATAAAAATATTATAAAAGAATATAAACTTTAAATGAAAAAAAAGAGAAAAAAAATGTAGTTTTGTATAAACAGTTAGTATGAAATATAGAACTTAATTTAATTAATGAATGAAATATAATTGAAAAAAGAAACAAAAAATTTAATGATTCGATTTCCTAGCACTACTGGAGGATTTTACACAATCTATAAGCTACGTGAAATAACCTTGATTAATTGGAATCATAACAAAGAAATAAATGAATTAGAACCATAATTTTAATCAAACAAAATATAAAATATGGAAAACTGACTAATAAAAATCGAAAATATATACAGAAGTTAAAAACAATAAAATAATTTATGGTTTTATCACATAATTATTTTCATTGATTTTTCAAATTCTTGATGATGTTCAGAAACTTCGTTGTTTAACCTTCCTTCTGTTATCATTCGTAAAATGCATATCCATTTTTTACAACGTTTGTTTTAATTAATATAATCATTATTGTCCTTAATAAAATATGATGCTTTCAATTTAATTAATCTTTAAATTGAATTTTTATTTTTTATTATTTTGGTGTTTGCATTTAATACGTATTTAATTTTGTTTAATTATCTGAATAAATTACATTTGCTCTTTTTTTTGTCAGGAAACTTTAATAATTACTTAAGCATCATGTAATTATTTTAATTTTTTAATATTATATTATTAACTAGAGACCGGACGGGATCGGGATCCCGCGGGATTAAATTTGGGATCCCGACCTCGGGATCCGTCCCGAAGGATTTTTTAAATTCATCGGGATTGATCGGGATCGGGATTTCATCGGGATCCCGAACCGGGATCCCTCCCGACCATTTTACCAATCCCGCGGGATCCCGCGGGATTGAAGTCATGATAATTTTTCGAAAAATCTCCATTTTTTAATTAATATCTTGAATTTTAAATTAAAAAATATTATCATTTGCTAATTTTTCTTAAAAAATCCGTAAAAATCCCAAAAATTTCCACAGATCTCCAAAATTCCAATTAAATTTTCAAAGTTTAACGTAAAAGTTGGTCATTTTGTGACTTTTATTTTTTTCAAAAAAGAATTATCAAAAAATTTTTTAATTCCTAAAATATTATTTTAAAACTTTTAGGTAATATTATGACACAACAATTTCTAAGAATTTTGTGAAAAAATTAGATTAGAAATTGTTGTCCACGTATTTTTCCTTCGGTGCATATCTGCAGCGCCGGACTCTAAAATCCTTATTTTCCTGAAAATTTTGCTCAAAATCGCTAAAAAATTTTGGTTTTTTTGGACAAAATCTGTTAACAAATCGCATCCAAAATTACAAAATTTTTCCCGGCGGCGCCTATCGGCGCCGCCGGCCTCCACCTGGTTCCCTAAAGTTTTTGAAAAAATCTCAGCAAAAAAATCATAAAAATCTGATTTTTGGCTCCGATGCACTTAACGATTTGCTAATTTTCCTCAAATTGTTAAAACTGATCATAGGAGGCGGAAATATAAAAATTTATATTAATTAAATTGTAAAAAACAATTTAAAGCTATGTTGTTAAATGTTCTAATCCTAAAATCTGATTTTTTAGGCATGATATTCGAATTTTGAAAATTTTCTAAAAACCTGATATAATT
>CP049705.1:11065853-11095411 GCA_004148225.2 Heterodera glycines
AATCGTGTGTTAGTCTTAGTCCCACATTTTGTAGACATTTTGCATGCTGTCGGTCCAAAAGTCAGTGCAGCGCTCAATGAGCACCACCGCAGGTCCCTGGCAAAGTGCTACACCAATGCATTGGACCATCTTGTGAGCATGCACATGGATATAGCAAACCCCCAGTCGAGATCAATTGTTAGTGCAATTGGAATTTATTCGTTGACTTATCTTTCCATAATTATAGGCATTCCCAAGCATTTCCACCGGGGCTTTCAATTTCCCCCGTGTGGATGCCGCGCACATTGCCATTAGAGCAATTCTGAATTGGCTTGCGGACCAACCAGCGGATGCACCGGCAATCGATGAAGTCCGCTTGGTCGCATTTAGTGACGAGGACTTTAAATTGTACAAGGAGATTCGCGAACGAGTAATAAATAAGCAATCATGTTCGTTTCTATTTTTTATTCGTAGGTCAAACGCCAAATGAACGCTGGCAAACGTCCAACGCCCAAAACATCGTTGCAGACGCCTTTACGCATTCCAATGGTGTGTATATGATAAAAGGCTCATTTGTATGTTTGTTATAATGGCTTTCCCCGACAACATCGCGGCTGTCGGAATCGGTTGAGCGAATCGACCTAGCCATGACTCCTACAACGAGTCGCGCCCCGGTCCCCCACTTTCCAATTCACCAGCAGCGTCGCGTCCGAATTGTTGATGTACGAGGCGATGGAGCTTGCTTCTTCCGGTGAATATATTAATGCACTACCAAATTACAAGTTACCATTATGTAGGGCCATTGTGTTCGCCATTGTTGGCCGTGACGATGTCAACATCGCATTCAACTTGCGTCAGCAAATGTTTACTCTTTTGCGACAATTTGTTGACGACCCAAACTGTTTCCCGCGAGGCTTCTATGCCAATCGCGCGCGTTTCATGCAATTTATTGAAGCACTCCTTTTGGACGATCAAATCAACAACTTTGACGCTTACATCGCAAGTCGGGAAGGCGCAACTGCTTGGGCAGACGCATCTGATGCTCTGATCGCGGCCGTCTTACTCGGGCAGACAATTGTTGTCGTGTCACCTGTAGATCCTGACAATGTCCGCCGTGCTACGAGCTTTTATGACGACACCGTTCGCCATACAATTGGAGTGTTTTTCCCAGACGGAAATCATATGGTGACAAATATTTTCAAGGCCTACCTCATATTGGTTTAAAAACAGAGAATGGAGCAAGACTTTCCACATGATCAGCTGCAAAACTTCACTGTACATGGTCATCAAGGTCAACAAAGGCCGGTACAGAACCCGGTTTTGATATGGTACAATGGACTCAACCACTTCCAAACAATCTTGGTCAGTTTCTCAGTGTATGTCAATTGGAGCTCAGTTCATTTGGTGTTTCAGGGTCCTGAACAGCTGAACTACCCTGCCGCACACAACATCGTGACGAACCAGCAGTACGTGACTCCAGCGCATCTGTTACAGGATGCTATGGATGTCGGGCCATCTCTCGCAGGGCCTTCTGTTGCCATGCAAGAGGAAGAATTTGCAGAAGAATTTGTACCGACAAAGAAATTCTGCTCGAGTGATGAGCGAAGGATCTGAGTTTGTTTATTTTTTATGTACACTTGGTCGGAGTCCTTACTCCCCAGTGTGTTATTTCATTTATTTCTGTTGATTTTTCACTATTTAAAATGTTTTGTATTTGTTTGTTCATTTCTGTTAACACTTGGTCGGAGTCCTTACTCCCCAGTGCTTTCATTTTTCTATTTTTCGTTCACACATTTATTTGTTTTTGTTCACACCACTTGGCCGGAGTCCTTACTCCCCAGTGGTGTGTTTCAATAAATTTTTTAATAAAATTTCTCAAATTTTTACAGCACAATTATATATTGTTAATTAAATAGGTAGGTCTTGCACATATGGGCCACCACATCGTGGTGTGCAAGTCTAGTAGCCAACAACAAAAATACATTGTTGGTGAAGCTAACGGCCCATTAGGTAAAATAATTTGTTTTTCATTCAACTGAGCACGGGTGCCACGCATGTTCCGGTACACGCATGCCCATTTCAACTGCTCACGGGTGCCACGCATGCCCATTCGCCAAGCCCTCGGGTTCCAACTGAGCACGGGTGCCACGCATGCCCATTCAACTGAGCACGGGTGCCACGCGCATGTGCCGGTAGCTGCTGCTGCACGAACATCCAGACACGCATCTTTCGTGAGCTGCTACTGCACTAACAACCTGGACTGTGCACCCCATTACTGGCTACGCCTCGAACGGCTAGGGCGCGGCTGGTTTAAATTATTATATAATTACCTAAATCATTATTTCACATTATAAAATATTTAATATTTTATTACATATTTTCTTGAGATATTTCGATTATAACCAATGTGTATGCATATTCCTTTTTATGCTAATTAACACTTTTGGAAACTCAAAGAATGGCTAGCAAAGTTTCATTCACTCGTACAAGTGCCGGACATCCTATTGCACAGGCTGGCCCAAAATCTGGCACATGTTCAGATAATGAAAAATATATAATTATTTTATTTATTTTATTTTTTATCTTGGACATTTATAAAATTCTGTCTTATCACTTATTCAATTGGATAAAATGGATTTATTTTGTTTTGTTTTTTGTTATAATACAATAAATAATTAAATTTTAAAAGAATTAAAAAATTGATGATTTTATATAAAAATTTTGTTTTTTTTCAATATATTAATGTTTAATTATATTCGTTAGAATTTACTTAATATTTTTATTTTTTATCAGTACTTAAAGCTATTCATTAGTTTTATTTTAATTTTTTGATTAGCACTTACAATTTAACTGTATCTCTTTATTTTTGGCAAGATTCTTTCATCGATATTAAAGGAGATTACCAGGTGCAATCATAAATAAAAAATAATAATATTCAAAATATTCTATTTTAAAATCAAAAACATTAAAAAATATAATTATTGAAAAATCAAGCTTTACATAGAATAGTAAATTAATGTTTAAAGAAAAAAATAAAGTTCCCAACGTTTGTAAAATGCTTTCATTTTATAATGTTATTTTTTGTAAGAAATCATCTTTTAAACCATTGTTGATTTTCTTAGTAAACTTAAATTGCATTCAAAAAAATTACAAATTACCCCAAAATACACTGAAAAATAATTAAATATGCTACATTAATAAAAAAAATTACATTTGCTCGATATAAAATAATAAAAATGACCAATTTAAGAAATTAACTTTCAACGTTCCCATTTCAAGAAATGTCAAGCATGTGCGTGCCTGAACTGGAAAAAATGTAACTTAGTTAATTGTTAATAATAGAGACCGGAAAACTGGGGTCGGAGGGATCCCGAGTCGGGATCCCGACTGAATCCCGATCCCGATTAATCCCGAACATTTCGTAAAAACGATCGGGACGGATCCCGACTCGGGATCCCGACCGAATCCCGATCCCGATCAATCCCGAAGATTTTTTTTCGGGATCCCGCGGGATTATCGGGATTTGCAAAAACTCAATTTTTTTTACGTTTTGTGTCATGTTTTGTTATAATGCTTCTCTAATATTATAATTGATCAATTCCATTGAAGAAAAATAGGAATGGGAATTATATCAGGTTTTTAGAAAATTTTCAAAATTCGAATATCATGCCTAAAAAATCAGATTTTAGGATTAGAACATTTAACAACATAGCTTTAAATTGTTTTTTACAATTTAATTAATATAAATTTTTATATTTCCGCCTCCTATGATCAGTTTTAACAATTTGAGGAAAATTAGCAAATCGTTAAGTGCATCGGAGCCAAAAAAATTTTGTAATTTTGGATGCGATTTGTTAACAGATTTTGTCCAAAAAAACCAAAATTTTTTAGCGATTTTGAGCAAAATTTTCAGGAAAATAAGGATTTTAGAGTCCGGCGCTGCAGATATGCACCGAAGGAAAAATACGTGGACAACAATTTCTAATCTAATTTTTTCACAAAATTCTTAGAAATTGTTGTGTCATAATATTACCTAAAAGTTTTAAAATAATATTTTAGGAATTAAAAAATTTTTTGATAATTCTTTTTTGAAAAAAATAAAAGTCACAAAATGACCAACTTTTACGTTAAACTTTGAAAATTTAATTGGAATTTTGGAGATCTGTGGAAATTTTTGGGATTTTTACGGATTTTTTAAGAAAAATTAGCAAATGATAATATTTTTTAATTTAAAATTCAAGATATTAATTAAAAAATGGAGATTTTTCGAAAAATTATCATGACTTCAATCCCGCGGGATCCCGCGGGATTGGTAAAATGGTCGGGAGGGATCCCGGTTCGGGATCCCGATGAAATCCCGATCCCGATCAATCCCGATGAATTTAAAAAATCCTTCGGGACGGATCCCGAGGTCGGGATCCCAAATTTAATCCCGCGGATCCCGATCCCGTCCGGTCTCTAGTTAATAATATAATATTAAAAAATTAAAATAATTACATGATGCTTAAGTAATTATTAAAGTTTCCTGACAAAAAAAAGAGCAAATGTAATTTATTCAGATAATTAAACAAAATTAAATACGTATTAAATGCAAACACCAAAATAATAAAAAATAAAAATTCAATTTAAAGATTAATTAAATTGAAAGCATCATATTTTATTAAGGACAATAATGATTATATTAATTAAAACAAACGTTGTAAAAAATGGATATGCATTTTACGAATGATAACAGAAGGAAGGTTAAACAACGAAGTTTCTGAACATCATCAAGAATTTGAAAAATCAATGAAAATAATTATGTGATAAAACCATAAATTATTTTATTGTTTTTAACTTCTGTATATATTTTCGATTTTTATTAGTCAGTTTTCCATATTTTATATTTTGTTTGATTAAAATTATGGTTCTAATTCATTTATTTCTTTGTTATGATTCCAATTAATCAAGGTTATTTCACGTAGCTTATAGATTGTGTAAAATCCTCCAGTAGTGCTAGGAAATCGAATCATTAAATTTTTTGTTTCTTTTTTCAATTATATTTCATTCATTAATTAAATTAAGTTCTATATTTCATACTAACTGTTTATACAAAACTACATTTTTTTTCTCTTTTTTTTCATTTAAAGTTTATATTCTTTTATAATATTTTTATGTTTTACGCATTTTGTAATTTTGTCTTATTTCAATCAACAAAACACAATTTTTTTTCAAGTATCCATCTGTTACAAATTGTGGCAAAATTTAACAAAAATTAGTATTTCATCACGCATTACAACGCAAGAATTTGAGTATTTAAAGAGACCAAAATTTTTATTATCTTATAAATTTTTGACTTCAAACATTAAAATTATGGCGATTTAACCATGGCGACAACTTTTTGGTTTATGAGTCCTCAGTAAGCTTTACCATTAGATTAGGATGCTCCTGCTGGATAAAATTTATGAAATTAAGTAGTCCATATTTTATTTCTGTTTATGTTATCAATTTTCAAATAAATTAATTCATTACATCTTTTATAAAAAATGTTTATTCACAATCTATTTTTTTATCAAGCCCCAAATTCAAAATCTATGAATTCAGAACAGTCTTGAAGCAAAAAATCTAAATTTAGTTTTCATCATATAATTATTATTTTTTAACTTTTAATCATTAAGCTATTTTTCTGTATGGATATTGATTATCGTTTTTTAAATAAATTATTTTTCAAATGACTTTGATTTTTATTTACTTAAATTTTGATTGCTTGATAAATTTCAGATTTTGCTTAAAAATTAAAAAAATAATATTTTATTATAATATTAAATAAATTATTAGCAATTTTTAAAATAAATAGCAAAATTTACGTTAATAATAGATAGGCATCGCCTGATTGGGCGCGCATGTGGGCTTTCTGAAGATTGGACGGAAAATTTTTTAAAATTTTTTCGGCATAATTTTTATGCGCATTAAATTACTTAAATAAATTAATACAAATAAATTAAATATGATTTTGAAAATTAGGTTCAAAATAATTAATTTTACAGCCTTTTTTTAGTTTTGCGGGAGAATTGATGACTTTTCACTGCAGAAAACATTAAAAAATTTTTAATTTGTCGGTGCGAATATAAAAATTGATATTTTTTTATTTTGAAAATTTTGGTAAAATGATTACACGAAATATTTTTAATATTGGTAAAATCATTTAGACAATTTTATTTAAGCAATATTTAATTTTTAGATCTATTTTACAAATTAAAAAATTTCTTTTTTTATTGTGGTATAATTCTTATATTTATAAAATAATTATTAGTTTTCATGTTTAAATATCTATTTGCTCATAGAATTAAACAATCATCTCTGAGTTTTTGTATATAATTTATTTGTCTGTTTTGTATATTAAATTAAAGGCAAAATATAAGTGTTTGAAAGTGGATAAATGAGATATTTTTTATATTATAAAATTCTTATATTCATTTATTTTATTATTATTCTTATGCATTTAGCTCCTTCATTCGTGATTCTTTCCTGGTCGGTCTCAATCACTTCATGAAATAAATTTTTTCACTGAATTTATATTTTTATAATAACCTTTGAATCCACTCATATAAGGTAAAGAATTTAGCTGATTTATAAATTTAATCGATATCGAAAATGATTATAATTTTTATTTAATCTTTGGTAAAATAATTTATTAATTCAGTTTCACTCTTTTGCTATATTAATGATTAAATTATTTTGAAATATTTTAATCAATTTTTTAAATTATCATTTTAAGGATTAAAAATTTAATCTAATAATTGTAATTCTTTTTTATAATTAAACTATCGCATTTTTAGATTTCCTTTGTATTTTAAATTTATGACAAAAGTTTAATCAATATTTTTGTTGGATTTCTCGTTAATTTTTAATTTCCATTCAATTCAAACATCACATCATTAAATATTATTATAATTTTTCGAATGTTCCTAATTATACAATGATCAATTAATTGAAAATGTTATTATTTTAAATTACCTTAATTTTTGATTTTTAAAAACTATTTTAATAGAATTCGAGTTTATTAAGTTTTTAATTTCTTTTTTAATTTTGAAACGTTCTTATTTTAATAATGAAAAGCATGCCCATTTGAATTTTAGGTCTGAGTTACTTTCAAATAGAGTGCCACGGGACCGGGAATTTTTGCCAAAACCGGGACCGGGACTTGCCGGGACCTGAGAAGCCGGGACCGGGACCTCGATTTTTTTTCGGGACCGGGACCGGGACCGCAAGAAAAACCGGAACCGGGACAACCGGGAAATTTTAAAAAATTTAAAAAAAAATTCAAATTTTAATTTATATCAAGTGAAAATAATACAAAATTATTTGGTTTTTTATTTAATAAATTAAATTAATGAAAATTTTCAAACAAATTTTCTTCAATTATTTCAAACAATTAATCATTTTTGGACTAAATCATCGAATATTAATAGAAATTCAGATTTGATTTTCACATCACTTTTTTTCGGAGCGCTTTTTCAAAAAACTTTTGGGAAAGAAGGGGTCCGGCGGTGCCGATAGGCGCCGCCGGGGGAAATTTTAAAAATTTGGGTGTAATTTGTTAACAGATTTTCAACAAAAAAAGGTTGGTTTTTGCGATTATTAAGCTCAATTGGTAGGATTTTCATTTAAAAAATGATAAAATATGTATCAATTTAAAAAAAACTATGAGGAATCATATTTTCTTTATAGGAAACCCACGAGTATACAAAAAAAAAAAATTGAAAATAATTTAATTTACGTAGAGGGATTGAACCAGGGGAAAGAAAAAGGGAAAGTCAAGGAGACTAGTCATTAGGCCATTTGCACACTTGGGCAATGTTACTTTTAAAGAATATATTAATTATTATTTTTTATTTTTCCCTTTGACTCCAATATTTTATCATTTTTTAAATGAAAATCCTACCAATTGAGCTTAATAATCGCAAAAACCAACCTTTTTTTGTTGAAAATCTGTTAACAAATTACACCCAAATTTTTAAAATTTCCCCCGGCGGCGCCTATCGGCACCTAATGTTCGTATTATCCTCCGAAGTTTTTATTTTTGGATATTAATTATGCGCTTCATTTTCTTAATAATTTATTGCAGCTTAATTTATTTCTTTATTACAAACAATAAATATATATATATATCATTCCAAATGGTCCAGACTCCAAAAAGGGTTGTGTAGAGGTAGGTGTTGTTTTCTTAAACAATTTTCATTATTATTGTTACGGTTTCATAAGACCCATCTAGAGTTTTAATGCCAATCTGAAAACTTTTTTTGAATCCTTGTCGAGTAAAATTATTGAATTTAAATCTGTAGTATCATTAAAATTTAAAATTAGTGCTTCAATTGTCATTAATATTTTTTCGATTTTTTACTTTTCAAATTGCTTTGTAATTGAAAAAAGTTTAAGTTTCATTTAATTTTTCTTCATTGATTAGATTTAGTACGAGTTTGATTGCTTAATTTGTTTCACATTATTATTATTTTTTTGACAGAGGAGTTATTTGAATCGTCAAATTTTTTTAATAATATGATCACAATAATCGCAATCGACTGTAGTGATAAAAAATATTTGTATTCTGATTGTCTTCGAATATACTTAGAGAGTAATTTTGAACTCGACATTTTTTCTCGGTTGGGATTTCGAATGTTTTTCGAAGATAATTGGCTGTTTTTTCTTGTCCCGTTAAAAATCTGTGATGTTGCACAAGATTATCTTGTATAAAAGCCCCTTATTGAAGCTTTCTGCCTTTAGAGCTTTTCCAACAATTTCGATAATGTTTTTTTATTCATTGAGACATAATAACATTTCTATAAATTTTCTTAATTTAATTATTTATTTCTAATTTTTAAATTGTCAAATGTAAAAATTAATAATATGAATCAATTAACTCTTTTATTCATTTATTTGCTTTTATTAATAATTAGATCTATGGTTATTTATGTCTTCAAGAGCCATTTGGCAGTTACAAAATAATCTGGATTTTTTGTACAATAATAATAATTATATTAAATAATTTCTTTATATGCTTCAATCATATTTTTTTTACAATTTTATTTTGCTCAAAAAGCGATTAGTTTTCGAATTTTGGTTCAAAATTTTATAATTGCTTAATGGAAACGACTTATTTACATTACTACACATTTTTCTTTTATTTAAATAAAAGATACGATTATGTTTTATTTTTGCGATTTTAATGGATTAAAATGTCCAAAGACCTCTATTTCAAATGCCCATTGGAAGGAAAAAATTTATCAAAAATACTTTCCTGCATTTTTAATGAGATTAATTATCGTTTATTTTTCGTAACTCCACTTACGTTCTAAAATCTTATTATGATTAGCGCCTATACAATTATCAAAAATATTATTTCATGATTCAGATCGCCTCGCCCGTTGAGAATATGTGAAATTAACACTTTAATATACAATTTTATTTTTATTGGGCAAATTAAATTGACTTTTAGTAGTTTAATTAAAATAGATTAAATTTGCTATATTCTTATCTAATTATGTAATATTTAATATATATTTCATCTCTTTAACGGAAATTGCCTGAAACTTTCCAAATCCTTATTATTATTATATGTGAATTTTTGATTTTTTGCCTGTCATCTTAAGAATTTTTTTTAAATTTTAATTTGTAATCATTCTATTTTTAATATTTTATTTAGGATTTTTTAATTCGGCAAATTTCTCAAGCAAAATGAGCGGTTGAAATATAATTCTTGATATATTTTGATTTGAATAAATTGAAAAATAACGAAATTTGACTCTTTAAATTTTGTTTTAAAAATACAAATAAAATTATAAGTTTTTTATTATCAAATCAATTTTATACAAAAAAAAAATTAATTTAGATTTGCTAATATTAAATTCACGGTATGGCCGCGTAACATTTTTTGGATTAGGCCTCCATCAACTTTTAGGACGTTCAATATTCGTTTATTTGGCAATAACTTTTTTCTTACTTGGTCATTATTACCTACATTTTTAATATCAATTCATAATGTAAGAAAAGAACAGATGATGACAATAAGAAAAAATTACACGAAAACACAAAATGTAACTTTTTCGATTATATTAAAGAATAATTTTTTGTCTGTTGCTTTATTACAGAATTTAGGTCTACGAGATATTCAATAGACTTTTATTTCACTTGATATTAAGAATGTAGTTAATAACAAATAGGTTATGGCCAAATTTTATTATTTTTTAAGATATTAAAATAATTAATATATATTAAATAATGTTTTATTCAATTTATTATTGTTTATATTAATAAAAATTTTATCATCTTTTTTAACCTTCGTAAAATTTTATTAAATATAAAAAATACTTTTTTCGTATCTCAAGCTTAACAAGATTTTTCTATATTTTAACCAAATTTATTTCTTTTGATTTAAAGAAAGAATTATCTTTTTACATGATCTTATTAATTGTAATATTCTGTCATAATAATATAATATAAATTTATTACAATAAGTTGATGAGTAAAAAGAATTTCCGACCGATTTATTTATTTTTCCATGTTGTTTTGGATTTTTTGTTAAGGTGTACTCTTGGTGCGGTTGCATCAAAGTTTACAATAATCTTGTTTATCCATTGCCGAAATGTAAAAATTGTATTTAATAAGTTTTTATGAATTTTTGTTGCCGTATGTATTTTTGCCTTATATTTGCTTAAAAATATTTTAGTTTACTTAATATTAATTTTCTTTGTTTTAATTATCTGCATATAATCAAATGCTGCCATCCTCAATTTGCATTTTCCTCTGATCTCTTGTATAATGCAGTTCTGTTATTTTTGAAAATCTATGTTTGAATTTTTATTGTTTTTTTTTTAATATGGTTAATTTATATAGAGGTTATTATAAATATTTAGTATTTTTTTTATTTTTCAAATTTTTGTGTTTAATTTTATTCAACAAAAATGACCTTATTTAGTGTTTTAATAGCTTATCTATAAAAAATATTAAATATTTCAAAAAATGATTTCATTAATTAAATATTTATGTATTTTATTTTCAAAGTAAATCCTTATCTAAAAAACCTTTCAAAATTTTTATTAATTTATTTTTTATGAACATTTGCATCTTTAAATTTTTCTATCAACAGAGAAAATCTGAATAAATAAATTTTCATCATTTTTGACGTTGGAATTTTTTAGGTTTATTATAATGATAATTGCCCGTATAATATTGATCATGTTCTGAGGTAAATCAGGTTTATAGTTTATGGTGCAACTCCATTACGTCTGTAAAAAGTAAGAGTGAGACAATTAATTTCATCTACATATCTTACGTTTTGATTTTGTTTGGTTAATTTGTTTAGTGTAAAAAAATTAAATGCTGAGTGATTAATTGTAATTCAATGTAATTAGAAAATTTTTAAGCTAAACTTTTAATATTTTTTCACATAAATTGGAATTGCAGTAAAAAAAATTTTCATTTTTGAATTATTAATAATAACCTAAAATAAATAAAAATATTATCATTTTTTATAACAACTCAAAAAAAGAATAATAAAATATATTTTTTTAAATTTTAGATACATTATATTTTGATAAAAATTGAAAATAAAAAATAAAATATGTAATTTATATTATGATAAACTAAAGGCGCTTTAGAAAAAGATCGCCGTCTCGCCAATGGAAATTAAATAACCAATATATATATCTATTTAAAAAAAATCGGAAATGCACTTTCTTTTTTGGTAATTTTCCTTAATTTTATTCATACAATAAATTTATTTTCAACATTTTTTAAATTGTTGTTTAAAATAAATTTCTATTTATTAAACATAACATTTGTTAATTTGTCGTGTATTTTTTTAAAACAAAAATTACAAAATTCAAAAATATTTAATATCCCAATACATTAATTATTTATTTAAATTTTATTCACATGCTTTGGTCTTGAATAAAGATGCTTTAAATTTTAAAATATTTCAAAATCATATTATTATATTTTATTATTAAACTATTATAGTAAAATAAAAAAATCTCTTTTTTAATCGGTAGTATTTAATTCTCATATTATATAGTTAATATCGTTTTAAAAAAAAAATAATATTAAAGTTTTAAGGTTTAAATATATATTTACTTATAGATTTATTTAGTAGCTTTTTTATTTGTGTTATTAGAAAAATTTTTAATATATTTTTTGTTAATACTTTATATATTTTTTATTTTTGTTGTGCCCCAAGTTATATATAAAATGCATTTTTTAGCATTTAAAATTGTAATATTTCATTTTCATATTTTTATCTTTTTATTTTTAGTTTTTCATTTTCGTTGTAAAAGAAGATATACTAAAATGGGGGACTTTTTAAAAAAATATATATTTATTTAATATATAAATTTTGCAATATCTTAAAATATCTTTTCGTGCTCTTCAGGCAGTTTAAAATCCAGAAGTATTAAAAAAAGAGTTTTAGTGAAATAGATTTTCAGAAATCCCAATCTCTCAATTTTATTTTCGCAGAATGTCGCAAAGATCAAAAAATTTAACTAAAAATGATAATTAAATAATTTTAAAAGCTTTAAAAAAATTAATGAAAATTAAGATAATAAAAATGAATAAATAGAATCATAAATTTTAATATGTTAAAATGGACGAATTCAATATACCATAAACGTATGTAATGTTGTATGAAAAAAAAAATTCTAAGATGACAAATTGAATAAAGCTATACAGTTCATAAAATCGTCAATATTATAATTAAATAAATCAAAATAGTATTAAATGAATAGATTGATAAAATATAAAGAAAAATGATTTTTATTTTAATTGTAATAATTAAATGTATCTTATTCCATAAAAAGCAAGGAATCAACATGAAACAATTATGAAATATTTGAAAAACCTAAGTAAGATTTTGTTCTTATACAAATAAATCCTCAAATATTTAATTAACAATCTATTTATTGACTGTGTCATTGTGCAACATTAATATCTCGTTTCCAATTTTTAACAAAAAACTATTTTAATTACTTTTCGACAAAATAAATTTTCTCGATTTTGAAAAAGAAAAAAATTATCAAATTGCAAAATCTAATGCTGTCAACGAACGAAAAATTTCGGATATTAAAATACATTATAAAATTGGCATTAAAAGAAAATTTTGTATTTAATCAAAAAAAACATGAATTTGCACTTGTAATTTCTGAAACTAATGAAATGGCAAAATAGACGAATGAAAATACATATTAGACATAATTCTTTGGCTTTTAAATAAAAAACTTGTTACATATATTATAAAAAAAATCATCGTCAGCCTATTGTCTAAAAATTTAAAAATAATAAAAATAGAAGAAAAATTATTTTTTAAACGACTAAGATATTAATGGAAAAGAAAAATAGCACACTGAAAATTTTGTAGACCCATTATGGGAGCAAACACAAGAAAATTTTATAAGAAGATTTATTTACACATGTTTTAGTTGTTTTTAATGGTTTCTTACAAAGCACACTAAGAAATAAAGTTATTGAGAAAAAATATGAAATAATAATTCAAAAATTTAAATTTTAATAATAAGCAAAGAAATAATATAAATAATCTTTTTTTTTTTACTAAATAGTAAATGCGCTACCGCGAAGAAAAGAAGTACAGGGCAGAAGCTTACATATAAATAAGGCCTTCGCACTTTTATTTAATTGTTATGAAATTTTTTTGTTTATTTTGAAATTATTCATAAAATATCGAAAACGTAAATTTCATTAAAGGGTGAAAGACTTAATATTTTATTTTCTCGCGCTCGCGACTTTCGTTCGATGAAAAAATGAATTTAAATATTGGGCGGATAAAGGATATTTTTAATATTTTACGACAAGTTAATTTCTTGATTCAATTATCTATTAATTTTCTTTTAAAATTGGAAGTAATTTTATTCTTTTGTGCTTTTAATTTTAAAAATATTACTACCGAATATGGCCTTAAATCTGACCTATCTTTTAACCCTGAGCTTGTACTGCTCCAACTCCATGCATGAAGTTGGAGCTGTACAGGTTTGTTGAGAACCCAGAGACCAAATCTAAAGCCATATTCGGACTCAGCGTGGTCAATTTACTTAGTTTAATTAAATTCGGAATTTCCAAAACCACTTTTAAAACATTTTGTTATTTGGGGTCTTGAAAAATGCCGTTTTTGGAGACCATTTTTAGACTCGGCCCTCCAATAATTCATTTTTGAAGTAATAAAATTTTTTTCTTATAATTTTTTATAGTCCTAACTTTGTTCTATTTACTCACGTTTTCTCTGCCTCTGTATCTCTTTTCATTTTCTTTAAATCAGCCATCAAAAATACATACCTCGAAAATGACCATTTTTACATTATCAACTCTAACTCCTTAAATACTTTTCTAATGGGATTTATCCATTGCCCGATAAATAGCAAACTATTCTCAATAATAATGTCAGATATTTCGGATCATGATTGTGGTTTTTTAAATTTATATTCATAAAAAAATTCTTTAAAAAAAGTTGTGCGGAAACTTATGTTACACCCTAAGTAGTTGATTATTTAAAAATTTTTATAATATATGATTCATGTTAATGTTTGATTATTTCATTAATATTCGAGTCTTGTGTCGTTTCAAAAGTTAATTAGTGCGCAGTGTAATCAGCTATCTTTCCTTTTCGTCTAATTGATTTTTTATTGTTTAATTAATTTTATTTTCGAAAAGTTTATTTGGACATTGTTTTTTAAAATATATTAAATTCATATTAGGTTGTTATTATTGGTTTAAATAAATTGTATACTTAATTTTAAAAAGCGTCGTCTTTTATTTTATCGAACTATTAAATTGCTATTGTTTTTGGTTGAATTAATTATTAATTGCATATCAATCGTAATTTAGATGAAAATATTTTATGGCATCTTTAATTTATCGAGCAAACCAAAGGCACATTAGTGCTCTTATATGGCGCCAAAAAGAAACAAACAAATAAAATTGATCAAATTAAAAATACAAAAATACCGAAATATAAATGAAAATAAAATAAATCAAATGTTGAATTCACAGGTGATTATAAATTGTAAATGTGGCACAGAAATTTCCTACTCAGAACTCATTGCTTTTAGTAAACCCCTGAATTCCTTTGCCTTATTAATTTGCACCGCTAAAACTGGAAGGTTATTCCAGTTTCTTACTATCCTATGGAAAAAATTATTTTGAGTTTTGGCCGTGTGGCGCTTTACCCGTAAAAGTAAAGGCCTCCTGGGCCTTTCTGAGAAAAAGAAATTTTGCTCAGCCTCTAGGCTGGTGAATCCTTTAATTATTTTAAAAGCTGTTGTTAAATCATTGATTTTTCTTCTTTCTTCCAATTTGTGTAAATCAGTGATTTTAAGTCTTTCCATATATTTTTTGTACACAAATCCACATTTTTGAAAAGCTTTTCTTGTGAAAAATTTTTGTACCCGCTCAATTTTGTCTATATCTTTTTTTAAATTAGGGTTCCAAACTTCGGTAGCGTATTCTAATTGAGGTCGAACAAAAGTTTTATAAGCTGCTGTTAGAGTCTTTATTTCCCTGCTTTTCAACACTCTCAAAATCTGAAAGCTTCTAAGATATGCGTTTCGTATAATTTTGCTTATGTGTTCTGAAAAATTCAGTTTCGAGTCAATTATAATTCCCAAGTCACGAACATTATCCGATTCTGAAATCCTTTGTGAGTTAATAAAATATTCTTTTTTCATATTATTTTTCCCTAAATATAAAACAAAACATTTTTCAGTTGAAATTTCTAACCCATTTATTTTTGACCATTTTCCAGAGCCTCAATTGCTTTATCCAACTGATTCGAATGGTCATCATTTTCGTGGTCATAATATAATTTAACATCATCGGCATACATTTTTATGCCAACTGATGCCGCTTCATTTGCAATAAAGGACGGCAGATCATTTATAAAAATTAAAAAGAGTAATGGCCCTAAGACACTTCCCTGGGGCACTCCTGAAAATATTCTGAAACTTTCTGACAATTCTTCGCCAATTTTAACCTTAAAACTCCGATTTTTTAAAAAGTTAGTTAAAAAATTATGAATTTTTCCTTCAATTCCAATCTTTTTGATTTTTTGAAGTAATAAATCAATTGGAACAGAATCAAACGCCTTGACAAAATCAATATAGATTATGTCAATTTGTTGATTCTTTTGTATAGAATTATATATATCGTCCATCATTTTTAATATTTGGGTTGTAGTCGATCTATTTTTTAAAACCCAAATTGTTCTATATCAAAGAATCTTGTACTGTTCAGAAATTCTAAAATTTTGCTACTCAAAATTCGTTCAAAAACTCTACAGACAGTGCTGGTTAATGACACCGGCCTGTAATTTAATGGATCAGTTTTTTCGCCTTTTTTGAAAATTGGTACCACCAATGATGTTCGCCATATTTCCGGAATTTGACCGGAATCCAAAATTAGCCTAAATATATCTGCTAATATTTTTGTAATTGGTTCTGCACAATTTTTTAATAAAATGTAAGGAACATTATCCGGTGAAGTGGAATTACGCCGGGGAAGTCTTCTTAATATATTCCAAATTATTCCCGCATTCAATTCAATGTCAGAAAGTTTAGTCTTATTCTGTGTCGATTGAGTTTGTGGACCATTAACAATTGATTTTCTTAAAAAAGACTTTTGAAATATTTCTGCTAATATCTTACATTTTTGAACATTGCTGGAAAACATATTTCCAGCATTATCAATTAACGTAGGAATTTCATTAACTTTTGATAACTTATTTCGAATAAATTTGTTAACTGAATTTTGCCCCTGGGAAATAATTTTTGACTCTTTTTCATTTCTTAATTTGTACAATTGTTTTTTCATTTCCCTAGAAATAATTTTGTAATTTAAAATGAGATCACTTTTTTCAGGGAATTTTTTTACAAGCTTATGCAAACGTAATTTCTCTGAAAATAAGTCTCTTATTTTTTGAGGATACGATTGTTTTATTATCGATTTTAGAGGCCTATTGGGTATAAAAATATCATATAATTTCAGAACTTTATTTAAAAATTCTTTATATTTCTGTTCAACGGTGAACACTGAGTTTATTGATAAATCAATTCGATTTTCAAGTATCGCCTGACTTAATTTCGAAAAATTGATATTTTTAAAATCTCTTCTGTAAATTTTAGGATTTTTATGACTGAATTTTACTTTTATTTTAAATCCAACCATTTTGTGATCGGAAGTTGAAAAATTTTCAAACTGTAATTCATTAATTAATTCACTTAATTCTCTAGTTTACTAAATCTAAAATTGCTTTTTCTCTGGTTGGTTCCTTAACATGCTGTATCAATTGTCTTTGGTGCATAAACTCAATTAGAGAATTAGACGCCGGATCATTTATTTTTTTTACCTTATTTTCATCCCACAATATATTTGGGATATTAAAATCACCACAGAATATGGTATTTTCAGAATCGCTCTGGTCAGAAATGAATTTGAGTAGTTTTTTAGTATTCTGAACTGTACAATTTGGTGGACGATATACATTTATAATTTGAATAGGTTTTTTAAAAAGTAATTTTATGTGAATAATTTCGCTTTGGAATTTTGTCCCAGAGAAAAGTGTCTGATAAGGGATGTTTGATTTTAATAAAATTGCCGATCCTCCGCCCTTTTTATCATTTCGGCTTGCAAAGATTATTTGATATTGATTATTTATTGTAAATTCTGATTCTACTGTGTTTCTGGAGTTTAACCAGGTCTCATTTATTATGATTATAAAAGGATCGTATTTTTGGGTTATATGTTCTAAGTCAGCTATTTTATTTGTTATCGATCGGGCGTTTATTAATAGGCAAGAAATCCAAGGATTTTTCTTTCCCGTATTCCCAATGTTTTTGTTTGATTTGCTCGCGTATCCCTAGCGAGTTCTGAGCGGGCGGGGGTCTTTCAGAGATCTGATCTCCAAGTCAACCACAAAATACTTATACTCACCTGCGGCAATATTGGCCTGATAGGCTTGTTGCCGAAGGGAGTATAAGATTTTGAGCTCACTTTGGGTCATATCCCTTCGGACTTTGATATGTTGGGGCACATTGGGCAATTTTTTCACAGCATTACGGAAATTAAAGAGAAATTTGTCACGTGAAAATTTGTCCAAAAACGGCACTTTTAAAATCCGATCCCTTTTTACCCCTCCTTCAGGCCGTGTCCTTGGGTGGCGGTGAATGTCGGGCGACAATTTGTCTTTGACACCGCATTGTTCTGCAATTTGCTCCACCACTGCCTGTTGGTCCATCGCCTCCGGCAATTTTTCGATGACCGCACGAGTGGACTTCTCTTTCAGTTGTTCGGAGTTGATGATTGCCTCGGTAATCATCTGCGAAACGGCGCCAGTGCCAGCAAAAGGCGGCGGTTGACCCCATTGAACATTGCCGTTGTTGTTGGTGGAGGCCGAAGTGTGGGAGGTGTGTTGAGGGTCAGCAAATCGATTTCCATATCGATTCTCGCCCGCGATTAGCTGTTCTACCAGCTTTTCTAACTATTTGGAGAGTGAATTATTTGGAGAGTGTGAATTATTTGGAGAGTGAATTATTTGGAGAGTGAATTATTTGGAGAGTGAATTATTTGGAGAGTGTGAATTATTTGGAGAGTGAATTATTTGGAGAGTGAATTATTTGGAGAGTGAATTATTTGGAGAGTGAATTATTTGGAGAGTGAATGTTAAATGCATTTTTTCTATATTTTTTATTTTTAATTTTATAAATCGTTTAAATACCTTTTTTGTATTATTATTTTTTGTTTTTATATTTAAAATATAATCCCTCTTTGACCTTGTTAGCAATCTTTGGTACTAATTATCGAAGTTATTTTATTTTTGTTGTTTCTTACATTAAACTTAAGTTAATTTGATTGTTTGTGTAATTAATTGTATGAATCAGTTTTAGTTTGATTTTTTTATTTAATTATTTACCATTTTACCTTGCATTCTGGTGTGCTGGATCAATTGCAATGAAAACTTAGAATAATAGTGAACTTTCATATAAATCATATTTTTGTATTATTTTGTAGTATAATCTTCCTTTTTTAATATTTAACTGCTTATTTAATTTAAATATATTGTATTCTTCCAGTCCAGATAATGAGGTTTAATTTGCTGGAAATTTTGTTTTAAAATAAAATAAATGATTTAAAAGGAATGAATTTTGTTTCTATTTTAATCTTTGATAAACATTCGATTCATGCCATGAAGCTGTTGGATTACTAATTATTACTGCTTTTTTGTCAAATTTGAAATAATTTCGTATTCTGGATTTGTGGGTTTTTCGTGTTTTATATTTTTATTACATTTATTTATTATTTCTAATTTTTAAAAATATTGCATATCTTAATTGTTAATGTTTCTTTATATTCTTGTTTCATGTGTTAAAATCATTTTCTTCGCGATGAAAATAGTGGTATGAAAGCTTATGTCAATATAAAATTATTCTTTCATATAATGATGCATTATTAATTCTGCAATTTCTATTCAGGGAGTAAATTATAATCATTCACAACATATTTTAATACAATTATTTAAACGAGAAACAATTCTTTAATATTTTCGTTTTAATGAAAATTTTTTACGATTTTAATTAATATAATTCCCCGCATTAATATAATATTCTTTTATAAAATTTATTGTAAGTGTGTTGATGAATTGGTGCATTATTGACCTTTTTCCACCAACATAAAACAGATCTGAATCAGAAAAATTTAAGTGATAAAAAAATTTAAGTGACAAATAAATTTATCATAAATAAAAAGGTATTTTGTTAATTTTATAATATTTATGACGATTATACAGTCAAAACTACGAATAATATCAGTTCTTGGGAATATCTTATAACATTTTGAATTGAAAAAATTTAAAACAATATTTTTAATTAGAATAATTTAAAACAATACACTATAAAACCAAAATATTATTTACATAATTTTTATAATCAACAGAATAAAAGAAATATTTTTATAAATATAAACTTTTAATTATTTAGTACTATTTTTTATCTCATGGTACTTATTATTAAGATTATTCACATTACTTATTCATTCATTTAACTTTTATTTTCTTTATGAATGGGATAAATTTCATAATTTTTCATCATCCAATTGTCGAATTTTGATAATAAAAAAGCTTTTGACAAAATTCATATTCTTTATTAATATTTAAAATTTTTCTGTTATCGTAAAATTTTTGTATAATATTTTTATTTCATATAATGGCAACGAGCTCACCTCTTGATCAAGGTTTCTAGTTTTTGCTTGTCATTCACGAAAATATTTTTCGTTTTAATGTTTCTTTGCTAAAATAATTCTTCATTTATCATTTTGTAATTAATATTTATGGCATCTGTGTTTTTCTGTCCCTGTATAATATTAACATTTTGATATTTAAATATCCATAATTATTAAAAATTGTCTTAATAATTTTAGCCTTTTTTCATTCCGAATTGTATTATTTTATCCTGATTTTATCAGCGTACCATTCCTGAGCCATTTTATTTCTTCCTTTGGTTATTAAATTTTTCAATTGTTAATTTGCTTGTTAAGAATTAAATTTTTATATTTCTCGCTTTTGACATTATTTCTATAAATAATCTTATGTTAATGCGTAGACGCCGGCGCCCCTTGCAAAGTGCCAAACTGAATTGAAGCTTATTAAACGGTATATTTGATACCTTTATTGGCACATACTTAATTGAGCTTACTTGTTTTGAACAATTTGTGGCGGCAGGCTTCCGCTGGTGGCCAGGGGTTTGCCACCAACATTCCGCAGCCGCCCGGGATTCTGGGGAGTAGTCGCGCACATCCCCATCCTTCAGGTTTCTTCCGATCTTGCGCTTGTTGACTCGCGCCTTTCTCGGCTCAGAGTCCGTCAGGTACTGATTGTACCGGTCCAGATTGTACTGGACTTAGTCAGCCATTAAGTCGTTGATGAGATTCGTTAAATAGAAGCTTTGAACCATTTTAACGCTAAAAATTGTTCATTAATGGGGCTGGTGAAGGTAAATAACCGCATGGCAACAGCCCAGGACAATGCGAGTATTATATGTTTTTCTATTTATTATTGAAAAAGACGCCAAAAAATTAGTAACAAATTTGAAAACTAAACATAACGCCAAAAAATTATTTATTATAAAATTTCCGTTCTATATTTTTTTGTTTTATACATTTTTTTACATGCATGTTATATTAAATTAATGCTTTTCCATTTTTTAAATTGTTTTTTAGAATAGCTTTTGCTTTTTGCTATTCTTCTTCTTCCTTTTTGTCCCCAAATGCTTTGTGGGCTTTGCAAATGGCCTGGGCACAAGCCCTCGCAATGCGTTGTGTACCGTTTTGGTGACGACCAGGGCGAGACGGTTTTTTTTTGCTTTAAAATTTAATAAATAAATTACTGAAATTTATTGTTAAGCGAGTGGCCTGCCATGCTTGTCATGGCATTGGGCACCGCCCGGACAGCTGCATGGTGCTGGGTGCTTGGTGTAAGTGCGAATGGGGAGGGAACGGGGAGTGGGTGGCGAGAATTTTTTTAAATATTTTTTTAAATTAACCTCCCTTTAGTGCACTGGGCGGTTGCCTATTTGGAAAAGGCACCGGTGTTCCCGGAGCAGGTCGGCGGCGGGCGGTTCCTCTGCTTCGTCTGCGGTGATGCCCACCAGTGGCGCCGCTGCCCACTTGGGCAGCTTCGGACCGAATTCATGGAATTTTGGTTTTTTTTTCACTTTTTAAAGCCTAATTTTTAAAAACAGTTCCATGAACAAAACTGTGCAGCGCCACCAGAGGGGCGCCTGGGTGGGCCGCGGCGTCGGCATTGCCGGATGGGACTACCGGCCCTTCGGTTTTTTAATCAACTCATTTTATATAAGCTTGTTTTTAAATCTGATGGCGCTTTTTAGTCCGTCCCCGCAACCAAATCCGGTTAACAGCCTTCATGCTGTCGCATGGCGCTGGGGAGGAGGATGCTGAGTTTGAGCGCAAGCGGGCGGTGCGCGCAAAAAGGCGCAGACGGAGGACACTCCGTGGAAATGGAAGGGCGCGGTTAATTTTCGGGTGTTTGAAAATGCGGATTTCTAGGATACCTTTATGGGCACTTTTAAAAGTCTATTTTTAATACCTTTATGGGCTGCCGCTAATAAGTGTATTTATTTTATAGTTGCGCGGCTATGACACAATAACGGAGGAGGAGCGGCACAAGCGTTACGGGGATCAGACCGTAACGCTCTTGCTGTAAATTGTTTTTTAACCCAGTAAAATGATATAAAAAATGCCCTAATCTGATCTTCAACCATTTTATAACCATTTTATTTGTTTTTTCATTTATTTGTTTTTCTTTTTTATTTTAAACTATCCATCCTGACCCCACAAACTGCTTGTTGGTTTGCGGCTGTCCCCACTGGGACGGGCAAAGCAACAAGGAGTTTGTGGGGGTGTGTTGTTTGAAAAATTTTTTTGACAAACCCAGGGTCCCTCAAAAAGGAGGGCACCCTTTATCCCAAATGGCCCTCTTTAGGGGCATGAGAATGTAAATTAAATATACCAGAATGGGTGGTTTTTTTGTCGTTTCTTTTATGCAATAAATTTTTCTGCGAAACAATTTGTGTGATTTGAGTGAAAGCAAGTTCTGAAATATTAGGCTAAAATATATACCTTATCGGCATATACCAATAAAGGTAATTGCTGTATATTTAAATCATTTCCCCAATTGTGGGTACGGAAATAGTGTGTGATAGAGATTAAAGGCATAAGAGATATTGAAGCGAGAATGGGAGAAAGACATGAGAGCATGAATAAAAATAGTTCATTGGAGGCGAGGAAATTGCCGGAGGAAATTGCCCGCTCCTCCTTTCCCCCCTTTCAACCCATCACATTTTTTCTCTTAATTCACATTCCCTTATATATAAAGGAGATGTGTCTTCTGCATATCGGGCGGCGGCACCGGTGCGGCGAAAGCCTTCCGGGGTGCTGGTGCTTCCATCAGGAGCAGCTGATGGAGGCCCACACAATGTTGGGTATTGGAATCAGTGAATCAGAATTCAATGGTGCCGTTTTCTGTTCTATTTTTAAAATTTTTCATAAATAAAAAGTGTAAAAAATTGAAAAAATAGAACAGCGAGCAACACCAGTGAATTATATTTCCTTCTGTTAAAAAATTATAAAAATGTTGAACAATGATGCCATGCATGCCCAGGGTGCCGCGCATGCCCAGGGTGCCACGCTTGTTCATTCGCCAAGCCCTCGGGTTCCTACTGCTCACGTGTGCCGCGCATGCCCATCGCCAAGCCCTCGGGTTCCAACTGCTCACGGGTGCCGCGCATGCCCAGGGTGCCACGCTTGTCCATTCGCCAAGCCCTCGGGTTCCAACTGCTCACGGATGCCACGCGCATGTTCCGGTAGCTGTATTATCATGACAAGGGGCAGGCGCGAAGCGCCTGCCCTTCGAGGCGTGTGAGCGAGGAGCGGAGCGAAGCGGAGCGACGAGCGAGTACGCCGAGCAAGCGCCAACCGATGCTGCTGCACGAACATCCAGACACGCATCTTTCGGTAGCTGCTACTGCACTAACAACCGCAACTGTGCACCCGTTACTGTCTACAACTCGACCGGCTCTTCTCGAAATTTCGAATTCCACTGCAAATGCCAAGCCTCTATACTGTTATTTGTCTTGCTTATGTTATTTTGGAGCCGATCAGAAACATTCCACAATCGAGGAGCAAATAAAGCACGGCGATGCGCAAGACCGGCATTCTTAATCCATCCCCTAATCCAGTGGTCAACACCGCGTCCGTTGTTAATCTGAGGGTTTTGGTGCAGTTGAATTGGTGGTTGTGCCATTATAAAATCATCACCAAACCATGTCCGTACATAATATTGCATAAATTCATAATAGATTTGCCCTTAATTTAAAACCCCTTTTTCCTACCAAAAATTTCGTGATTAGGCTGGAAGCTGGCTACTAAAACACAAAAGTAACTGTAAACCGATTCAATTGGCACAAAAGGAATTGCTTTGAATGACCTAGAAAAATAATTAATTGCAGAAAGAAATTTTGTTTTACTTTAAACGCAATTTTTCATCTCATTCATTTGCATTGCATTGTTCAATGCCAATGTCCCAAATTCGTCGCATGTTCGTTTGTTGTCGCAAATTCCTTGAAATTGCTTCTCCAAAATGCCAAACGCATCCCGCTCGAATACAACGTGGGAAAATTGCACCAAAAGTTGTTAGCGCGGATGACTCAAAATCAGAAATCACGACCCCCCTGTTCATTTTGTTACCAAATGAGTGAAACAGTAATTCTGGCCGGGCAATATGGACACTTTATTTTGCAGCGCCAAAATTCGTGCATATCATTTGACTAAAAATATTAATTTTCACGGTAAATTTCAATATTTTAGTACTTTCGAGGTTTTATCGAACGCATATTCAAAGCCATTGTGTGTTAAAAGCGCTTTTCCTTCCTGGCCATAGCGTTTTGAAACAATTTCCAAAAAATTTATGTGCTGAGGGGCCCCTTCTGCTGCCCCCTCAGATGAATCGCTTGACACAAATTCTCCATCCTCGAGGAGTGCCATTGTATTAGGCACGTTAAGCTGCTTCCGCTCGACGATGGAAGGAAATTTAAATTGTAAAAACCGAAAATTTGGTAATTAAACGCAAAAACAGAAAAAAATTATAATGGACAATTTCCCATCTTAAGTAATTTATGAAAATATTTTTATTCATCATTTGTGTTTGTGTTTATGTTTATGTAAACAGCAGATGTGCAGACGAAAGATAACGATCTCAAAAAGTTGACAAAATGTTGGCCAATTCAATTTATTTTAATTAGTATTTATCTCACATTGTTTATGTAATAATGAAAAGAAAATACATGCTAATAATGTAGCCATTTACTTTTTAATTAATTTATTTTTTCATTTAGTATAATTTATTTTTTATTTTATATAAACATAATTAATTAACAATGATAATATTTAAATTAAGAAAAATATTTTCGATTTATTAAAAAATTGCTTCCTGGTGCCCAAACTTCACGGTGCCCAAACTTCTGGTGCCCAAACTTCTTGGTGCC
Organism: Heterodera glycines; assembly: GCA_004148225.2. Taxonomy (NCBI): domain Eukaryota; kingdom Metazoa; phylum Nematoda; class Chromadorea; order Rhabditida; family Heteroderidae; genus Heterodera; species Heterodera glycines. The sequence continues at coordinate 11,090,921 of CP049705.1, forward strand.
CAAACTTCCCGGCGCCTAAACTTCCCCCCCCGTTTCATAACTTTAAAATTATTCAATTTTATTTTGAATTTTAAATAAATATTTTTTCACTGTATTAATTTAATTTGAATAAGTTTTTATTTGATATTTTTATGATTTCTTCTTCTTTTTAATTTTGTTTTAAAAAATTTCTAATTATTCATACGCTCATTTAAAATAATTTTCTATAAACCATTTCATCAATTTTCATTTATTGTTTCATCAATGTATAAATCTCACGGCTTCTCCATGGTGTTGAGTCGTTAACACAATAAAGGGCGTTTTGAATTTAAAAAATTTCGTTATGTTTCAATAAAGTTATGGCAAAAAATGTTCGAAAAACAAAGTTTTTTGAGTTCATTCGGTCCTAACTTTTTTTTTGAAATTTGCTGACTGACAGAGAAAATCGAATTTAAAAGGGGAGGAGATCCAAGCCGTCTCTAAGAAATAATATTTATAATTCTCCCATCATCCGCTGCACCAGCAGAAAATAAATTTAATTATTTGGAATGTGTAGTGAGTCTATTAAGTGGATATTTTGAATTTTAAATGCCCACATTTCCCGCCCATTTTACTGCCCATAAATATGGAATTGTTTCCCTTCCTTTGCTTTTTCCACCATTCATTTGTCATTTAATTTATCTGCATTTATTATTTGTCCTTTGACCTCCCAATTTTCTGTGCTTTATTTATTTGGAATAAATCAATATTCCCTTTAACTGTTGCTCGGACACAACAGTAAATTGGCGCAGTCAGCAAAGGAACAAAGCCAGCATAAAAGCGACACAAACAGCAATCAACATTTACGAAAATTTTTCGTGTTAACAATTTTCGTTGGGAAATTGAATAAGTCTCGTGTTGACTTTTCAATTTCGCAGATTCGCCGAAAAACCGAAACACTCGTGTTGTGTAAGGTTCCGTGATATACGGTTTAAAACGTCGCAGCGATGGCTCAACAACAGCAAGACAACAAAATCAAATCGGCCAAAGGACCAGGAGCATATTCACCGGAAATGTCATGGGATTCCTGGGCGGAAAGATTCGATTTTTTCATCAAGCTCAGAGGGATCACCGACCCGGAGATGAAAAAGCTATTGCTTTTCACCGAAATTTGCCCGATTTATGATGAGTTAAGAATGATGGCACAGCCTGACGACATCCGCGATATGGATTTTGCGGAAATTACGGCATTGATGTGCGAGCGTTACGGCGAAGCAAAGTCAATTGCGGCAAGGAGGCACGAGCTGTTCACCGCCAGGCAACATTCCGGCCAATCGATTCGCGACTTTTCTATTCAATTGCGTTCACTTATTGCCAAAGCGGAGTGGGGCAAGGACAGCATCGACATGTGCTTAAGCGCATTATTCGTTAATGGAATTGTCGACGACTCAATTCGTGCCGAACTGATCAAAAAAGGGGACAAAGATCTCAAATTCAAAGATGCCATCGAATTGGCAGTTGTGCTGGAGCAATCAAATGTGGACGCTCAAGCGATTGGATCGGACTCATTGAAAGGCAATGTGGCCAAAATTTCAGGAAGAGGAGGAGGATATGATCGCGCCAAAGGAACCAACAATAGCAAAAGTGCCGACAGTAGGCCATGCTACCGTTGTGGAAGAAGCGGACATTGGGCTAATATCTGTCCCGGCAAAGCCGACAAATGCACCAAATGCGGAAGAGTCGGACATAGGGCGATTGTATGCAGGACAAATGGTGGCAACAAAAACCCGGCCAGAGTGGAAAGTCGGCTATGGAAAAGCAGCAAACACGTGAAGCAAATTCAGCTGCAGTGCAATGAGAAGCCACCAGTAATTTCGAGTTTGGAGCGAAAGTCGGCTAAAACTGAGACTGTTCCGCCGAGCTTCATCCAACTCAAAGTGCATAAAGGAAATGCCGAATTCGAATTGGACAGTGGTGCAGATGTAACAATCATCGGTAGCCAAGATTGGAGCCATATTGGAAAACCCGAATTGAAGGAAAGTCAAGGACTACTGGCTTATGGGGGCATTCCGATCAAAGGCGTCCTCGGAATGGCCAATGTAAATGTGGAATACAATGGCATGCAAATCAACACGGATATTTATGTGGTTAAAGGAAATAAGAGGAATTTGTGCGGTCGTGATTTGATTCGCAGACTGCGCATTGATTTGAACAAAGCATTCGGCATTAACGAAATCCAAATCGGATCCACGAATAATGATCAGAAAGAGGTGGACAAAATTCTCGAAAAATTTCAAGACAAGAAGTATTTCGAGACGAATTGGGCCGATGCACCCGTCAAATTTCATTGAAATTCAAGCCTGGAGTGCAACCAAAAAGGTGTAAGGCTCGTCCTGTACCATTTGCGCTCAAAGCCGAAGTGGAGAAGATTTTGGATCAGTGGGTACAGCAGGGAGTGCTGGAGCCGATGAACAACAGTGATTGGGCCACACCTTTGGTCATTGTACCAAAACCGAACGGAAAAATTCGGCTCTGCTGTGATTACAAAGTGACCGTCAACCAATGGTTGGACGTGCACCAATATCCACTACCAAGACCGGACGACCTATTCAGTGTGCTAAATGGCGGTCAGAAATTTTCAAAAGTGGATTTGAAAGACGCCTATCTGCAGCTGATGTTGGATGATGAAGCAAAAAAGTGTTTGGCAGTATGCACGCACAAAGGATTGTTCCAATTTACGAGACTCCTTTTGGCGTAGCGTCAGCACCGGCGATTTTCCAGCAGGTCATGGACGAAATTTTGCAAGGAATTGAAGGAGTGGCAGTGTATCTCGACGATATACTGATCACAGCACCAACACAGGCAGAACATCTTTGCCGAATTACGCAGGTGCTTCAGCGGCTCAAGGCAAATGGACTGAGAGTTAAACGGGACAAATGCGAATTTATGCGTGAAAGCATAGAATATTTGGGACACCGAGTGGACAAAAACGGAGTACATGCTTCAGAGGAAAAGCTGGAAGCAATTCGCAAAATGCCACCGCCCCAAAATTTAAAGGAGCTTCAATCCTTTTTAGGTATGGTTAATTATTATGGCAAATTCGTGCCCGCAATGGCTACCGTTTCCGAGCCATTAAACCAATTGCGGAGAATGGAAGAAAAGTGGCATTGGGGAAGTGAACAGCAGAAAGCATTTCAAAGGATTAAAGAAATTTTGTCATCAACCGAAGTGCTCGTTCATTATGATCCCGACCAGCCATTATACTTGGCAACGGATGCGTCTGATTATGGCGTTGGTGCCGTTCTTTTCCATAAAAGTCAACAAAATGGAAAGGAAGGCGTCATCGCCTATGCATCACGGACATTGAATGCGGCGGAGCGAAACTATTTGCAAATTGAAAAAGAAGGCCGCGGAATTATTTTTGGAGTCGAAAAGTTTAAACAATTTTTGTATGGCCGAAAATTCGTGTTACAGACGGATCACGAACCGTTGAAAAAGATTTTTGGGCCAAAAAGTGAAATACCCGTGGTGGCGGCGAGAAGGCTGCACCGGTGGTCACTCATTTTAATGAACTTCGACTTTGACATCGAATATTGTCCAACAAAAGAATTTGGAAATGCCGATGGTCTATCGCGACTCCCATGTCCGGAGATAGCAAAAATTGATTTGGACAGTGCAGAAGTGAGAGCCGTACAATTGGAAAACATCGACTCGCTGCCTGTTACCGCAAAACCGATTGCCAGTGAAACAGCAAAAGACCAATTTTGAAGAAGGTCAAAGAACTCATTGAAAGAGGATGGCCGAAAAAGGTCGAAAGTGATCAGCTGAAGCCATTCGAGCCGAACAAAAACAGTTTGGAATTGGTAAATGGATGCATCATGTTGGGAAACCGAACAGTTATTCCGAGAAAATTTCACGGAAAAATGTTAGAACTGGAATTGTTCGGATGAAAGCGTTGGCTCGACAGAAAATTTGGTGGCCAGGAATTGACAAGGACATCGAAATGGAACGAAAGAGGTGCAGAAATTGCCAATCTGATGCACCCGAGGAGAGGAAGGTTCCATTGCATCCGTGGGAAACGCCTGACAGAGTTTGGCAGCGACTTCACATGGATTTTTGTGGTCCTTTCATGGGGCACATGTGGCTGATCATCGTCGACGCCAAATCAAAATGGCCTGAAGTGATCAAAATGAAGAACATCACGGCCAATGCAACGATAGAGGCCATTCGAATTGTTTTTGGCACACACGGATTGCCACAACAAATTGTCACCGACAATGGACGACAATTCGCCTCGGCTGAATTTGAGAACTACTGCCGATCACGCGGAATTGAACACACACTCAAAGGGTAACCCTGGTTTAAATAGTTTTAAATTTTATTTTCTTTATTGGGGTTTTGGATAAGTTTGTTTGTAAGTGGAAAAGCTGCAACTGTTAGATAATAAAATTCAATGACAGAAAAAATAATAACGTTATTAGGTACTTATTAAAATGAATTTTTAATAGTATTTAAGATATGGTATAATGTATG
>CP049705.1:11096078-11106119 GCA_004148225.2 Heterodera glycines
AAATATTTTGTTGGAAAATGAACAACATTTACGTGTTCATATTTGTGCAAGAGAGGAAAGGGCTACCCTTCTTTCAACCACTCTTCTGGTTCGAGGCACTTACCGGTTCATGCATTTGAATGTGAGACCGAAGCGCGATTTTGGACAATCTGTGAACTACACTTTATCTTTCGCATTTGGAAGTTCAGTTCACTTGATTCGGGTTATCCTGTTTTATTTATTTGTCATTTTGAATTTGATGAGTTTAAGGGACCGACAGTAGCATTTAATCCATTAACTCTTCGAAGTCTGAGCGACCGGGTTCCTCAATTTGTTTGTCCAAAAACTAAATAAAATTAAATAGTCGATGGTCAAAAAAATTCCCTACCCCCTCAACATCAGCAGCACAGTGGAACGATTTCGCACAATGATCGTCCATATAATCAGCAACCAATGCAAGGTAGAGAGACAATGCCGACACTTCAAGCTGAGCAACATCCGCCACCACTGTCGCCACAAACAAACAATGTACAGCAGCAACAACCAACTGTACCGAGTCCGCTGAACGAGCGCCAACAGAGTGTACAACCAACGCAGGGTGAACATCCACAAATCCGGGCAAACGCCACCTTGCAACCAAACGTGGTTCAAGCGCAGCAGCAGCAGCAGCAGCAAAGTCATCAGTTTTTGGCACTTGACCACGACAATGACGATCAGCTTTTGAACCAAATTTTTTTGGTAGTAAAAATGTAAAAAAAAATAGACATATCAATTACAGGATCTCACCACTACAGCTGAAATGGAACCTATCGCTTTGGACAACAGCAACAACAACAACAACAACAACAACAACAACAATATGGTTGTTAACGATTTTTGGTTTTGTCTATTTGTTTAATATTGCATTTTGTTTAGAACCCACAAATTTCTTCATCTCGGCGCCGAAACAATGCCAATGCCAATGCCGGACGTGGCCGAGGAAGAGGAGGAGGAACCAGACGCAGAGCGGTGAGACGCATGAATGAATGAATGAAGATTAAAAAAAAAACATTTTGTGAATTATTATTATTTGTTTATTTTTAAATAAAGAATGCTCGTCAACAGCCCCAAAGCGAACGAATTCAGTCGTCCCAACCCCAAACGGTCCAAATACTTTCTCCATCAGTGGTTCAACATGGCCAAGGTTTAACACGTGAACAATGCGATAGTATACTTCCCAATCTGGAAGTGAACGAGGCAATGGTCCGAAATGATGAGCGATGTGTTATTTGCCAAATGGGATTTGACTTGGGGTCATTGAATGCTACCGAACTCCCATGTAAACATCTTTATCATTTGTCATGCGCTAGAGATTGGCTTATGCACCAAAATCGTTGTGCCATTTGTATGCGCCGTTTTGTGCTTGACTCTGATGCTTAAATCAATTTGTCTTATGCAAAAATAATAATAATTAGATAAAGGAGTGCACATATTTATTTAAAAAATTCATGTCAAAAATATTAATAATTCAATGACAAATCATTATTTGATGAGACTTTTTTGCAAAATAGTTTTGTGTTATATATGAAAAATAAGATGAGAGCGAATGGGAGCGCCGTAGCATAGTGGTTAACGCTTTTGATTAAATGCTTTGGGGTTCTAATCCGCACGGCGCTCCCATTAGGTAGGAATTAAAAGTTATTAACAATACTAACGCTTTATTAATAAGCTTTAATAATAAATAATTGCTTTAATAATATTTATAAGAAATATTATAATTAAACCATGCAAATAAAAAAAATAAAAAAAGTGTTTTTTAATATTATGGCATTTAAATGAAAATGAAGAATTGGTACTTGGCATTTTTTTAAATATTTTAAACTAATTAATAATGAAAATACATTTAAAATGTTAGTTAAATAATATAAAAAAGAATATTAAAATTTTATTTGGAACATTTTCCCACACATTCATTTATGAGTGAATAAGGATAAATATTTATTTAATTATATTCTAAAATTAATTTTTAAATGTTAATACAAAAACCTAAAAAAAAAATAAATTTAAAACCAGCGTGATCCCGCGGATCCACATTACTAGGGTTGTAAATTATATGGACTAAAAAAGCAGAAATACGCTACCATACCATACCATGCGCTACCATACCATGCGCTACCATACGATGCGATACCTTACCATGCTATGAGCTACCATACCATGCGCTACCATACTCTACCATGCGAAATTGCTAAAAATGGATTTATAGTTTTTAAATGGCAAATTTTATAAAATTCTAGCATACCATGCGCTACCATACCACCCCCCCATTTTTTTGTTTCAAAATTAAATTTATTTGTCATTTTTTATCCATTACTCTGCTCATCGATATAAATTATGTTTTTCAGGTCCAGAAATGTCTAATTTTAATCAGAATGACTTTGCCATTACATCGGTGCACCAAATGCGCAACCGACCTCGGAATACAATTGGTGAAATAGCGGAAGTGCGCTTTGCTCCCCTTGAAGAAGTGGAACGGCCCGATCGTGTGCTCGAGCGTCTTGTACAGCGGCTGTTTGACAGAGTGCTTGATGGACGTCCAGCACCGATGTTAATTGGTCTTCAACTGCATCCACCTACCTTTGAGAATCCATTTACGATTCCACTTCGTCCACCCGAGCAAAACAATCCGGCTGCTATCGCTGATCTGATCCAAAGACTCAATGATCAATCTGCTGCCGGAATTGATCTGACTGGCGGGACAACAGTCACAAAAGTGCTTGCAGTTTGGCCAATGCAATCGGACCACAGTGAATCAGGGAGAGCAGGTTGAAATTTATTTTTATTTTCTTTTCATATTTTCTTTTGCTGTATAGGCGCATGCAGCCTTGAGGAAGAGCACCGATTGGTGAACACTGTTCGCTCGTTGATCCGCATTAAGAATCCGAATGATCGACTCTGTTTGGCCAGAGCTGTGTTGCTAGGTCTTCACGATTGGCGTTCACGGTCACCAGGCGGAGGCGGACCGACAGCATTCAAAAGTTTCGCAAATCGCCAGCACACCCACGGGCCTGAGGCACGTAACTTATTGAGACGTGCCGCAATTCCCCGCAACAAACACATGTACACAATTGATGACGTCCAAAAAGTACAAGATTGGATTGATCAACGATACGGGCCAGGAGAAATTCGAATTGCAGTTTTTGAGAAGGAACGTGAGTACCGAATTGTGTTCAAGGCAGCATCCGGCGAGGCAGCCAAGTTCAACTTGTGTCTTTTGTTCGAAAATCAACACTTCAACTACATTGGTCGAATTGAGCAACTGTTTCGTGTGCAAGGATATTGTATTGATTGTGAACGTCGCGTGACACGCTGGTACCACCCGCAGGAATGCAAAGTCGTCTGCCGTCTGTGTTTACGTTTTGGCGCAGGGTATCCATGTAAACAACAACAACAACAACAGCAATCCCGAGCAGATGGGTCAACTGGCAATCGTCTTTGCCGTGATTGTCAATTCGTTTTTCCAAATGACGACTGCTTCGCCTATCATCTGAGCAATCAGGCACCCGCAAGCATGTATAATCAGGGAGGACGCACTTTTCGCCCAATATGTGAATGGAGAAGAGCATGCCGACAATGTGGAGCCATAACCTATGCGAATTATCCACATAAATGTCCAGCCCAAATTGGCCAAACGGAATGGGTGCGCTGTGCACGATGCTCTGGACCCCATCAAAGTGGAGACCCTTGTTTTATTCAGCCTCTCAAAGATGAACCAATGAGGAGGAGAAGGAGAAGAAGAGGGCAACAACAACAACAAAATAATAATAACGATGACGAAGACGATGATGATGATAATGATGGTAACGAGGAGGGAGACGACGATCACGGTCATGATGCTGATAATGAGGAAGAAGAAGAAGTTGGAACAAATCGGTCGGTCAGACTTTGCTTTTTCGACGCTGAAACGTCCCAAGATTTACCACTTCAACTGCGTACAAAGGTTGTACAGAAACATGTTCCGATGCTCATTATTGCCGAAATTATCTGCGAAGCGTGTATAAATGAAGGAATTTCGGTTCATTCTGGTGTTGGACAATACGCAAATGGGTGTGTGTGTGGTCCTCCTGCGGGACCAAGGGGGCGTCGCTGGTGTTCTCCTCCGTTTCTGAATGCACCTGGGGATGACAATGCTCTACCAGCCAATGTCCACTACAACCCACGAAGACTGTTTTTCCATAGTTTTGACGACGCTACCAACAATGACCCGGTGGACGATTTTATCAACTTTCTCACCGGAAGTGGTCCACATGGTGTGAAAACAATTTGTTTATCACACAATGGCGGAAAATACGACATTCATTTAATACTGGAGGCACTTCACCGGCGCAATTTGCCACCAAAGCGTATTTGCACAACGGGACTAAAAATTTTTTCGATGACTTTGAAAGGGAACCATCAACGACACGTGATCTTTAAAGACTCGCTGAACTACTTTTTCTGTGAATTGGATGCACTGCCACGCACATTTGGATTGAACGCTGAAGTTGCAACAGCAAAACCTTTCTTTCCTTATCTGTTCATTCGGCGTGAAAATTTACACCAAAGATTGCATGGTTTACCGGGCAAAGAATTTTATCAGCCTGATCACATGAAAGCGTCAAAGAGAGATTCCTTTATGAGTTGGTGGGAGGTCGAGAACCGTTCTGCACGCTTCCAATTGCGTGAACAACTCATCCTGTACTGTATGAATGATGTGGCAATTCTGCGCGAAAGTGTGCTTCAATTTCGCCAAATCATTGCTGAAAATACGAGAGGACTGGACCCGTTTAAAATCTCATCCACGGCAGCTGGTCTTGCGTTGGCCACCCTCCGCCGCTGCTTTCTTCCAATGAACAAGCTTGTTAATGCGCCAGAAGGTGGCTACCTAAGGGGGCGGCGAGCATCTGCTGAATCGGCACGATACATTCGTTATTATGAAATGACACATCCGGGAGTACATGTTCGGTCTGCCCAATGGTCAATTGGTGAGGCTAACGTCGAAGACACTGGCTACCGCCTTGATGGATTAGTCACACGTGAACCCCCTCAACGCAACCTTGCCATTGAATACATGGGTTGCTTTTATCATGGTAAAAAAAAAGGTCGCCCTTTTCAACCGAACAAAAAAAAATGCTTAAAGGTTGCCCCACGTGTTACGCTAACGACAGACAACAAAAATTGGCAGGTGGAAGGACAGCCGAAGACCTGTATGAACGAACCAAGAGGCGGCTATTTGAACTGCAGAATCAGCATGGCTTTGAGCTGGAAGTTGTCTGGGGATGCGAAATGAAGCAGCGTCTGCGTGCTGATCCAGAATTTCGCCGGGTGTACAATGACTCATTCGTTCCAAGACCGCTTGATCCAAGAGAGGATGCACTACGAGGTGGACGCACTGAACCGTTTATCCTTCAGTACACTTGCAGTCCAGACGAAGAGATAATTCTCATTGACATTGTAAAAAAAAGTTAGGAGAAACAAAAAATATTTTTTCATTGTTAAAGGTGAGCTTATATCCATATGTGATGAAGGCATTCTCGTTTCCGGTTGGTAACCCACGCGTTCTCACGCGAGAGACACTTCTATGCGCACCGACATCACCGCTTCCCTGGTGTTCTGTCGACGCGAACACATTCAAAGGGCTGTTGTTTGTTCGTGTTCTGCCCCCAGATCCCGCTGTACACCCGCTAAAAGTTCCTTTGCTTCCCTATCGAACTACCGACGGGCGCCTAACTTTTCCGCTTTGTGCACGCTGTGCTGACAACCGACAACAACGGGCATGCAAACACATTGATGCGTCAAGGGCATGGGTTTCCGCGTAATTTTGTGAAATTAATCCATGTCAATTTACTTTTTTTGTCCCGGTGTTTAGATACACCCATGTTGAATTGAACAAAGCACTGGAGCTTGGCTATAAAGTTATTGATTTATTTGAGGTAAAAATAACGTATCGTTTATTAGACTAAACTTTAAAAAAAAGGTATGGCATTATGAAGAATGGGATAACCAACTGTTTCGTGACTATATGAACACCTTTGTGGGTCTTAAAGTTCAAGCAAGCGGTTGGCCATCCGGTTGTGATACCGATGAACAGCGCAGAGCCTATTTAGATGAATTTAGGCGGGTTGAAGGCATTCAGTTGGACCACAACAAAATTTCAAACAACCCTGGACTTCGGATGGTTGCGGTAAAAAAAAATACAGAATTACAATTTTTAAACTTAAAAAAAAAACACACACAGAAAATTCTTGCAAACTCCCTCTGGGGAAAACTTGCGCAACGAGTCGGTGGAACGGAAGTTCGTTATACCCGAACTCCAGCTGAGTTTCATGCACTGCTCGAGAATCGCAACATCGACATTATTGACTTTCATCACGTCTCTCACCATATGGACAGAGTGGTAGTGAGGAAAAAGGCTGAATTTGCAAAAGCACCGTCAACCAACTGCTTACCAATTGCAATTTTTGTCACTTCATATGCTCGTCTACACCTTTATGACTATATGGAACAAGTGCTGCGTCTTGGTCATAAGCTCCTTTATTGCGGTGAGCCAAAAAAAATTTTTTTTTTCACCTTTATTGACCTATTATTCAAGATACCGATTCAATTTATTTCGTGACAAACAACGGGAGACAGCAGGTGCCTGAAGGTGAAGCGCTGGGACAGATGAAGAGGGAACATTGCTCGAGGCGAATATACGAATTTGTGTCCGGTGGTCCAAAGAATTATGGTTTTCGCCATTGTGATCGCATAAATGGAGAGGATGAGCGTGCTGAATTGAAAGTCCGAAGTTTTCGTCTCTCATATTCTGCGCAGCAACTGCTCAACTTCGAGTCCATGAAGCGCATTGTTTTGGAACATTACAACATTGATGGACAAATGTTAACACATTTTTCTCTCACATAATAATCCAGAAAAAATACAATAAAATTCTATTCCACAGAGATGATGTGCTGGACATGGAAGGTGTTCATGTTGTCCCGGGAAGCAACGCGTCGATAAGAATCGAATTTCCACAAATTGGCCGAACTCCATGTTCGGATCTGTACACCTACGACGCTCACAAAGACTACCAACCTCATTATGTGAAGGGGCGCATTCGCCCCAGCATGGAAACTGTACCATTCGGATTTCGTGAAGCACAAACGGATCAAGAACAAGCTGAACATCACCAACGACAGCTGAATGATTTTGATAACAACTTATTAATTGTTAACCTTCCCGGATGCTCAAATTGGAATCAATAAAAAAAAATGTAACACATAGTAGAAGAAGAAGAAGAAACTTGCAAGCGTTTGTCATACAGAAAGAAATTAATAATTTACAATATCTAAGAACAATCGCAAGGCATGAGACAGATGTTCCTGCTTTTTGGATCCTGTAAAAATGATTTTTCCAGAATGATAGGCTAAACATGTGACCAAAGCGTGATGATTGTCTACAACAATCTTACAACGCATAGCGGGAAAAATTGTGGGATCATATTGGATGTTACGAAATCTGTGTGGGTCCAGTGTTGGTATAAAATTCAACAGAGGCAAACGATGGGGTAATGTGAATGAACCAACTATGTTTGTCACACGTATCTCATGGAGTTCTAACTGAGAGCCCAAAGCATGCTGCACCCTTCTTATGATTTTTTGCGCCTCGCGTACCGCTCTGTTTGGACAAGGGACACCCGTTAACACCGCACGGGCTGATCGAAATAGAAGACACGCAAGAGTGCGTTGTTGAGGCAGACGCAGTCGTATAATGATTGCATGGAATCGTTGGGGATCGTACTCCGAGTTGAATCCGTTTTGAGCAATTTTCAAAAACTCTGTGTTTGTGAAGGGCGTCCGCTGTAGTTGAAATGTCACTGTACAATTTTGAATAGTTAACATTTATTTTTTTTAATCTGACATTAAAAAACGACAATATTTGAATTAAAAAAAACACCCGTTCATCATGCATCATCATCATCATCACTAAATCATGGTTCTTTAACAACAACAACACTAAGACACTCAAGCGGGAACAGAGAGCTATGATCACCACCACCAAATTGAAGAACACATGGCAGTTGGGGGTAAGCCAGCTTTATACCATGCTTTACATAGTAGTAGACGCGCACCTAAAGTGTATTGTACACATAGATTGGTTAAATTTAAATAAATCAAAGACAAACCGTAATGCCAAGATAACCGCGCATAGCATATGCAGTTTGAGCTGGATGAATTGTCAGTTCGTTGCAATGGACACGAATGTTTTTCCAGGCAGGGCGCAGATGATTGGTGCGTAAATGAAGATTGGAACGCAACATTTCCGAAATTTCTCTACGTTTGCTCAGCGTCTGCAGCAGAACGTGAAGCTCATTCATTGAACATTTGTAGTGTTTGCAGAGAAAATCAATCAACGGCACACTCTTCTGCTTTTCATTGCAACTGCACTTGGTTTGTGGTTGCGGGTGCTTTGGCAACTCAATGTTGTCTAAATTTAAAAAACTGTTTTTAATGTCTAAAAATAACTAAATAAACCTTTCACTTGTTCCAGTTCCATTTGATCATTTTGCAATTCCCTCGCCCGCTCCTCCTCCTCCTCGATGATTTTAAGCCAACTCATTTGTCCTTCCTGAAAATTTATTTTATTTTTTTACTAATATAGTTTTATTTATAAACTTTTTTCATAAAAAAAATACCTGTGTTGCTTTATCTTCTTCTTCATTTCCTGTTGTCATCTTTTGTTCCGGGTACGCATTGTGGAGCCAATCGGTCGCAAGAATCGCGTCCATTTGTTTAATAGTTAAGAGATTATTTCTTAAAATTGGGCGTGCGCGAAAAGAAAATGTTGAACAATTAGAAGATACTGGATAATATAAGATAAACCGTTTTGCAAAAGTCGAGTTCAAATAAACGACAACCCACTCAAACGCAAATCTTAAAATTAATTTATAAAAACGCCCAATCTCTAGGGGTGTCGGAGGAAGGGCAAGTTTTGAGAGCCGGTGGACGTCCATTTATAACCAGCAGTGTTGATGACATTGTTAGTCACCTGTTGAACAAGGACAAGCGTGACCAAAATAAAGAGCCAACGCATTCAAAGAATTTGTTGAAAGGGCAAGGCAAAATCCGCTCTTGAGCAGGTACATGCTGGAAGCCCAACCGAAGAGCAGGTTAATCGGCGCGCAAAAGAGTGTGATGGAAAACTGTTGATGGTGTTGGATGATCTCATGGTTGGATTGGGCCAACAATTTCTTGACACTGTGTTCACCCGGGGATCGCACAATTGGGGGGTCAGCGTTGTGTTGGTCACTCAACATTTGTTCGCAAAAGAACTGCGGGTTGCGCGCAACAACTCCCACTATTTGGTGCTGATGCGTAACCCGGCAGGCGCGCTCCAAGTGCGGACGCTCGCCTCTCAGCTATTTCCAACGAAAAGCAACTATTTCACGGAAGCATACCGGGATGCAACTGAAAAGCAATTTGGCTACCTACTAATCGACATGCACCCCGAGAGTCCGGAATTGTTGCGCCTGAAAACGAATATATATGGAGAGCAGGGTGGTCTTCCCCCATTGGTTTATGTTGCAAAATGAAGCATGTCAAAAGAAGAAAAAGACTAACAGATAAACATACTATGAATGTTAGCCCGCTGATGTTGAAAAATGCTGACTTCTTACACCACTTTCGCTCAAAATATCGCTCAAAAAGCAGACAGCGCAAAATGATAGAGAACGCTTTGGATGAGCAGTTGCTCTGTTTTGTGGAGATGGGTTTCAATGTGTTGAAGGGTCGTGTTCCGTTAGGGAAGCGACAAATTCAACGGTTGGGTGCATTGAAGCACCAGTTGAGGCGCTTAGCACGCGCACGTTGCGCAAAAACCGCGCGCAGAGTACTATTATTGAATCGTCAAGACCAACAACAACAACAACACCAAACCGGTGCTGGCTTTCCGGTGGTAGCCAGTATGCTGACAAGCATTCTCTTACCAATGTTAATGGACAAATTACTGCCAAAAACTAATTGATAAATAGATAAAAAATAAATATATAAAAGCGAAACAGCTAAG
>CP049705.1:11107119-11132228 GCA_004148225.2 Heterodera glycines
AATCTTGGATTTGGATGCCAAAGAAAAAAGTTATAGCAAAAAACATAAAAATTTTTAAAATCTGCCCACAGATAACACACAAGTACCTTTTTTTGTAGGAGTTGCCATGAAACCTTTTGTTTTACAAATTTTGTTTAGACATTTCTCCGTGCCACCACTTCTGTCAGTTACCATATTCAACTTTATTTTTGGGTGGAAACAATGCCAATTGAACCATTTGAATTGGTGAATGAACGGACGAATGAAAAGCTGACACTGAAACAGGAGATCGACGAATTCGGCGTAAATGTGTATAATTGGCTGTTGCAACGGTGCCCAATTGGGGAGACGGCGACGGTGCCAGCAATTAAATGGGATGACAGCGTAAATCCGAGTGCCAATTTGAACAATGTCACTTTTGATCTGTGGAGTTTCGATAAATCCATTGGGTGAGCAGCAGCAATAGCATTTGATTTTGCCGAAAAATAAAATATTTAATTCATTTTAGGCCATTGTCGCCACCAACGAAAGAAGAAAAAGAAGAAGCGGATCAAAGCATCGGAAATGTCGTCTGCTGATTAAGTGTACGGGAATGAATAATTAATTGTATTTAAGAAATGATCGATCTCAATTTGTTGTGCTTAGTTTCTCTCAGAAATGCTTTTGTTAATTCTTTTGTTTCAATTATATAAACCATTGTTGATTTTTTTGTTGGGAAATTTCTTTAGTATCAATAGAAACGATTGTCTAGAGATTCAGTTATAGTAACATTGAAAAGTCCACCACTAAAGTGATATGAGTTCAAAGAGCAAACAATTAGCATCAATCAACCCAATTATCAAAAATCAATAATGGTCGGCGATTTCTCAAATGATCACTTTTTCTTCCGCTGATCAATGTGCCCGGGAGTCGAGAAATTGGCATCATAAAGACAGTAGACTCCGTTCAAACGGTCCAATTTCTCGTCTTTCTTCTGCTGTTTCTGAACCACCGCCGCCGTCTCCCCAACAATTGGGCACCGTTTCAACAGCCAACGAAAAGCTCCATCCTTAATCACTAGGGAGTGTAATTATATGGATATAAAATCGCGAAATATGGCCATAAAATATGGACCAAAAATCGCAAAATATGGACATAAAATATGGACCAAAATGCCAAAATATGGAAAAATATGGAAATAGAAATCCTTCCTAGAAGCTTCATACCAAGCTAAAAACATGTTTTTCGTGCGTTTCAGGCCTCCCACAGAAAGCTCCACCCTTAATCAGTGTCAGCTTCTCATTTGTCACTTCGTTCATCAATTCAAATGGCGCAATTGGCGTTGGTTTCACACGAAAAATAATTCGAACAGTGTAACTGGCCGAAGAGGTGGCACGGAGAAATGTCTAAACAAAATTGGGAAAAACAAAAACAATTTGAGAAAAATGGCGAGACACCTCTTTGAAGTTGTTGATCCAATCAATTTTTGGTGGATCCAAATAATCACTGCAAACAATCTCTTCGGTTGACCATCAGTTGTCGGAGTGTGCAACCATTTGGACAATTTTATTTACATATTTGGTACATATTTTGGGGTTTTCTTACAAATTTCGGGATTTTTTTTACATATTTATGTACATATGTATTTTGAACACTTTTTGTACATATTTCTAGGGTTGTAAATTATATGGATTAACATATTTTTTCTTCGTATATGCTATGAACAGGCAACGGATTTATATGTGCCAAAAAATCCCCCAAAATATGTGCAAAAACACCAAAAAAGGCCAAAATATGTGCCAAAAACTGAAAAAAACTACTTAATAAATACGTGAATTTTGCATAAAAGTCTCATTTTTTACCCATTTCGCTAGAAAATGCTTATTTTCGGATTTTTCGCTAAAATTTTAATTTTGCCATAAAAATGAAAAGATCATTAAAATGGTCAAAAAATGAAAAAATAAATAAAAAATTTTGAAAAATTTTTTGGGCATTTGGCCAAGAATTTTGCTGCCAAAAAAGACATTTTTGTTTAAAAAAATCAAATTTTTTCAAAGAATTGCCAAAATATATGACAAAAACTGCCGAACCCCAAAATATGTTTTTATTCCCAAAAAGTCCAAAATATGTTTTTATACATATTTTGAACACTTTTTGTACATATTTCTAGGGTTGTAAATTATATGGATTAACATATTTTTTCTTCGTATATGCAATGAACAGGGAATGGATTTATATGTGCTAAAAAACGCCAATAGGAAATTTAAATGTCTAACTTTCTTCTGAACTTAGTTGTCGAATCCCGATTGAGAGGGTTGTGTGATCAAATTGGGTGTTCTTTGCGTCCAATTGATGGAGAGAGAGTCCCGGTGGCAAACGTCGTTTCGCTGATGGTCTCGCACCTGCCAATTCTCACTGATCAGACCCAAATATTTATTCACCAACGATCCGTCCCTTTTCCGTCCTTTCTCAGATTTTAGACCCCCGTTGAGTCAATGATTCCAGTGAATAACCCTTGGTTAAATTTGACCCCTTGGTGGATCAATTCCCAATTTCCGGTAAATTGGTCGGTCGGTTCCCGGTGATCCAACCCTTGTTATTCCCCTTTGTTACTGTATTCGACCACACTACAGACTTCAAATGCAAATGTCCCGGTGACACAAAAGCTGTTTATTGTCGTTCAAGGCGAGAAAAGGTGTGAGAATAAAAATATTCAGAGATGGAATAAAAAGTGATCGGGAATGGATGAGCGTTGAGAAAAGTCAGAATGAATGAGAATGATGGCAATTTCCCCTTTTTTCCGTTTTTAAGCTTATTCAAATGACAGGGAAAATTGCCAGATCTTATCTATTTTATGGCCGCCAACGGCCGAGCTGAATCCATTAAAGGCGAGAAAAATTATGAGAGGAGGGGAGAGGGGTTAAAATCTTTTTCTCCTTTGTTTTGTCTTTTTCTTTTCTTCTTTTCTGATCGGTCTTTCCTCCTCTTCGTACTTGTGCTGTTCTTCAGTCTCTGCTGTTGCACCAACCACCTCTCGAAGTCGTGCTGCTGATCCGGCATTCGGTTGTGGTTCGTCGGTGGTCGCCGACACTCCCCCCACGAAACGATGTTTTAATTCGGTCATTGGAATGAAATTGGGGCCAACCGGAGACTGAAAATTTTGGAAATTTCTATTATTGATTTCACTTCTTCTCAATAATTTTTGTTTCCACTTGTAAATTTTGTAAATCCAATTAAGAATTATACTTATCACCACAATTCGAACTAAATATTTCCACCAATCAATTTCATTAACAACATTTTCTAAAGTTATCCCTTTAAATTGAGTTGATGACGTCCAAATTTCTCTTTCCTCAATGGGTCTGTTATCTATAATCCGACTAGTTTTAAATTCTTTTAACATTTCCAACATGTCAATTTGTTTATTTGTTAAATTTGTAAGTATTAATTGTTTGAATATTTGGATGGGAAAAATAGGTAGTTTTTCTTCGTTCCAGATTTTTTGGTCCATATTGTAAATAGTTGGTTCTTCGATATAATTATATTTTCCAGTCATTTGGTTAATTTTTATCAATTTATTGTTCAACAAAATAGTTTTGAATTGTCCTTCATTACATGTTTGAATTTTACTCTTTTCTTTGATAATCATGGTAATTGGATCCAAAAATCCAACTAAATTTTTTTCTGATTTATCTAAAGAGAAATTTAATGGGATAAATTCATAACATTGGCCATCAATTGAAGGGACAAATGAAAAATTTACTGCTGAACAACCCCAAAATTCTAAAATACTGTCAGTAATCCATTTACCCTCTAATAAATTTTGGTTTGTTTTTTGTCGAATGAATAAAGTCGGGTTTAAGTGAGAAAAACCTATCGAGTCATAATTAGTATCCATAATTTGGCAAATCATTTGAATTAATTTATGAAATGAATCAGTAATTTCTTTATTTTGGAAAAAGGCTCCTGCTTGTAATTGCATTGCTAATTGGCTTGATCTAACTTCTCCATCCAACGGAGCATTGAATTCATTTGAAGATTCACTATTCCATCTTCTGTTTCTTTTTCTTTTAATTTTCTTATTTGTTGATTCGAGAAAATTGTTTTCTTTTTTAATTAAAATTTGGTATTGTTCCTCCGTAATGGCAAACCCTTGTGCACTAACGCGTAATTTTTCGCCGCATGATTCGGCCTTTTTTGAATTTTTGTCAAAAACTAGTGCACGATTGTTATCTTCTGACATCCAAATTCCTGGTACAAATGTCCCATTTATTTTAGTGTCTTTTTTGTAAATGCAGGTTTTTTCATCAAAAAGGTTTTTTAAATTTTTAGTAATTTCCCATAAAAGATAAATGCCACTCTCAAGTTGGCATTGTCCTTCAGAATATTTGCATTTTTTAACATCATCAACTGGCGAATGAATAATTTCTAGCCCTGGTGTACCAAATAAACTAATTTTTGATAAAAAACAATTTTCTGATTCTGTTTTTTGCATTCCAAATTTCCACCATGATTGTTCAACTAATAATTTTCTATTTGTATGTTTTTGACCAATTTCCCCTGATAAAGTACCAAATTCACATTTATTGTAAGTTGCCATTTGATGACAGTCCTCGAAAGTTGTAGGAAGGATAATTTGGTCAGGGGATTCCTCAATTTCGTATCCAAATAAATCTGTTCGATATTTTTGAGTTTGCCGTATTTTTATGCACCTCCAGGCATAAAATTTGAAATCATCAGGATTGGGCCGGAATAAATTAAGAACCAGTGACTTTGAAGGTTGTTCAATAAATTTGCTTATTTGCTTACAGGATGAGCTATCCCTTTTAAATTGGACAAATTTTGTTTGTCCTCGGTTATGGCAAATCATTGGTTGAAAGGCTCCAATTACATTTACCATAAATAAAACTGTTGTAAGACTTAACAAAAATTTTGTTGATTTAAATATTCTTCCACTTGTCTTACCCAAATGTTCCATTTGTCTTGGTGGTTCGTCTTCAGTGTTTAGAGTTCGGTCCAATTTTAACTCATTTGGTTCCAGTTTTAATTTATTTTTATCTTTGATTGCTTCCAACAAGCCAAAAATTCCATTTATCCCAATTTTTAATTTGTCCGAAGTCATTTCTATGGCATTTTTTATTTTGTTGATCCCAATTTTACTTACACTTCTTGCAACATTAAAGGCCCCAAAAGGCTCCAAAATATATAAATACATTTTTGTTTCGAATATTTGTTTCATCCAGAAATCGATTTTTGCTTCTCTCATATTTATTTTGCTGTTTTCGAAATCGAAATTTGTGTAAAAATTAAAGAAATCCATCAAAAGGTATGGCACACTGTGAGTATTTTTGGACTTCCATGAGAATTTTTTCTTCATTAAATCCAAAATTTCATTTTTTTTTGCATGTAAGATTTTGTGACTCAAACAGTTCGGGGACATTTTTCAGAATATTTGGTAAAACTGGATTTGGTGTTTTCATCAAATAGAAAATTAAAAGTGAAGCCCATCCATAAGAATTCAAAGTACCTCCGCCCTTTGCACTTTGGTGTACCTCATAAAAATCGGCCCATTCCAATAGGAAAAAATATAGAGTTTTAAATCGTGCATCCAACTGCACACAACAGGCTAACCATTTTGAATTTGTTAATCCTATAACATTGTTACAACTTATTTGTGCATCAATAACTTTTTTTTCTGAGCAAATTGAAAGCTCTAAAATTGAAACGTTTTTTGAAGGAATGATCAATGTGTTTGACAAAATCATGCCCGCTTCCCTCAATTTTTTCCTCAATTCATTAAAAAATGTACAGTTTTCATTCATTGACCGCTCTTTTATGATTGTGTTTGAATTTAATACAATCAGATCCAAATCACTTTCTTGTCTACCAAGGCCGTTAAATATGCTTCCTTGAATGAACACATTCATATCCCAATTTTCTTGGACCACTTCTTTCACTCTTTCATATTGTTTCAGACAATGATCAATTTTTTCGTGACTAATTTTTCTATCATTTTCAATTTCTGTGAACATTTGATCCAACTCAATTTCATTTGCCTTGATTGGTCTTTTTATTGCGTTGCTTGTTTGTTGCAACTTCTCACGAATCTCTTCCAACAAATAACCGCACAAATTCTTTCCTTTAAAGCCCTGGTCCATAACAGAAAATATTTGTTGCCTTTCTCTGATATCAATTCCAATACCCCAACTAAGATTGATTGATGCTTCAAAAAGCGGAATTTCTGTTGTTTCGATTAGAATTTGACCAAATTCTTCATTTTGAGAGAATTTTGCCAACAAAATTGGTCTCATAATTTCTATTCTGACTCTATTCCATTCATATTGATCAAAATATTTTGGGTTTTCTTCAGAATGTTTATATTTTTCCATTTCGTTATCAGTAACTTTTTTGAATTCGCTCGGTTCGCTGATTCCAATTTTAAATTTGATTCTTTTTGCCAAACAAAAATATCCAAAATAAGATGCCTTTTCGAATGCATATTTTTGTTCAACATTTTCCCATTTGAATCCATCCATCATAAAAGGGGATGGATGAAAGTTTGAAAAAATAAAATTTTTTCCAAAAAAGAATGCTCCCTTTTTTCCTTGCGACGATTTTAAAATAATTGGTTTCCAATGTGGTTGAGTTTTTTTAATGTTTTGATCATTGGTAAAAATTTTAACCCCTAACGGTTCTGACATTGTTTCTGTTTCGGTTTTGGGATTACCCCAAATTTTTTGCCTTTTTGCTTCAATTGAATTTTCCAACAAATCTATTTCATTTTTCCATTCTGGTGATTGGGATTTCCTTTT
Source organism: Heterodera glycines (assembly GCA_004148225.2). Lineage (NCBI taxonomy): Eukaryota > Metazoa > Nematoda > Chromadorea > Rhabditida > Heteroderidae > Heterodera > Heterodera glycines. Next base: position 11,113,890 of record CP049705.1, read on the forward strand.
CACCCCCAAGACTAAAAATGGATCGAATTCATTTTGACTGATTTTTTCTGATAATTTTTCACCTTTTGACGGCATTGATGGAGTTTGAAAGAAAAATTTGTTGTTATGCTGCCATTTTGGTGCAATTTGTTGTGGTTGGTTGAAAAAATGCTGAGTACTGCTTCCGCCCGCATGCACTACTCGTCCATCATCCAACTGATTCCAATTTGGTTCATTTCTTCGTGTTGTTGTCATTTTTGGCCATTGAAAATTCCGTTGTGCCTGCATTGGTTGCCCCGCTGGAAACTTCAATTCATTTCTTTGTTCCTTTGGCATCCCTATTCCTTCCAACTTTGGCAACAAATCAATAATACGTTCTTCTTCATGGATTCGAATAATGCCGGGAAATCTTTTCTTCATTACCGTAATTGGAACAATTTTTGGGATCACCCAAATGCATAACTGTTCCAGACAATTTTCCTCCATTTTTGTAAGAACTGCCAACAGTTCTGCATCCACTGTTTTTTTCCAAATTATAATGCACTGTGTTTGTTCTCCAATTGCAATTTCATGGCCAATTGTGTTTGTGTCCCATTTTCTTGGCCGGTAAACCATTGCTTTCAATCCACTTTTTCGCATAGTTTGTCTAAGTTCATTTTCAATTTCACTGTCGGCAATAAATAACAAAATTGAGCGTGCTTCGACCTTTGTCAGTCCCTCAAAATCAATTTTGTTATTTTGTTTTTCCTTTTGGCTATCCAACAGATCGATGGGGATCGAAAATTTTTGGCTTTTGTCCACCAACGGATTTTTGTGATAAGTTTGACCCTCCAACGGGTTTTTGTCTGTTTTCTCCATTTCAGTAGAAATTGGAATTTTTTGAGATTTTTCTTGCCCCTCAAAAGGAACCTGATTTTTTTCCAAAATTTCCTGGCCCTCTAACGAGCCCGAGCCTTTTTGGTCAATTTTTTCGCTTTTCTCTCCATTTGGCGGTCCCTTTTCATTGACTTGGCTGCTTTCAACAGAAACTTCCATCTCATACATTTCATCGGCCGAGTGCATCGATTCGTCTTCAGTGTCACTCATTTTGGCTTTCTTCTTGTGTTCGCTTGGCCAGTTGGTCGCCACGTGTCGAATCCCGATTGAGAGGGTTGTGTGATCAAATTGGGTGTTCTTTGCGTCCAATTGATGGAGAGAGAGTCCCGGTGGCAAACGTCGTTTCGCTGATGGTCTCGCACCTGCCAATTCTCACTGATCAGACCCAAATATTTATTCACCAACGATCCGTCCCTTTTCCGTCCTTTCTCAGATTTTAGACCCCCGTTGAGTCAATGGTCTGGAGAATAAACTTGGTTAAATTTGACCCCTTGGTGGATCAATTCCCAATTTCCGGTAAATTGGTCGGTCGGTTCCCGGTGATCCAACCCTTGTTATTCCCCTTTGTTACTGTATTCGACCACACTACAGACTTCAAATGCAAATGTCCCGGTGACACAAAAGCTGTTTATTGTCGTTCAAGGCGAGAAAAGGTGTGAGAATAAAAATATTCAGAGATGGAATAAAAAGTAGAAATCCTTCCTAGAAGCTTCATACCAAGCTAAAAACATGTTTTTCGTGCGTTTCAGGCCTCCCACAGAAAGCTCCACCCTTAATCAGTGTCAGCTTCTCATTTGTCACTTCGTTCATCAATTCAAATGGCGCAATTGGCGTTGGTTTCACACGAAAAATAATTCGAACAGTGTAACTGGCCGAAGAGGTGGCACGGCGCGGGCATGCCAACAATGGCCTGAATTTTTGATGGGTCGGGTCGGCGTCCATTCTTGTCAATAATTAGTCCAAGGTATTTAATTTCCTCTTGGAAGAATGCGCACTTCGAAATTTTGACCCTGAATCCGAATGATTGCAGCCGATCGAACACTTCCTTTAAATGATCGGTGTGTATATTTGGTACATATTTTGGGGTTTTCTTACAAATTTCGGGATTTTTTTTACATATTTATGTACATATGTATTTTGAACACTTTTTGTACATATTTCTAGGGTTGTAAATTATATGGATTAACATATTTTTTCTTCGTATATGCTATGAACAGGCAACGGATTTATATGTGCCAAAAAATCCCCCAAAATATGTGCTAAAAACACCAAAAAAGGCCAAAATATGTGCCAAAAACTGAAAAAAACTACTTAATAAATACGTGAATTTTGCATAAAAGTCTCATTTTTTACCCATTTCGCTAGAAAATGCTTATTTTCGGATTTTTCGCTAAAATTTTAATTTTGCCATAAAAATGAAAAGATCATTAAAATGGTCAAAAAATGAAAAAATAAATAAAAAATTTTGAAAAATTTTTTGGGCATTTGGCCAAGAATTTTGCTGCCATAAAAGACATTTTTGTTAAAAAAAATGGCATTGGTCGTGCCTTTCTGTAAATTGGAGGACAAAAACTGCCGAACCCCAAAATATGTTTTTATTCCCAAAAAGTCCAAAATATGTTTTTATACATATTTTGAACACTTTTTGTACAAATTCCCGAATAAATTTATCGGCGGCCTCGGTCGTAAATGTTGCACTTGAATTAATGTTTGCACACAAATTAATCGCGGAATTGCTGATTTTCCTTTTTAAATCGTCCAGCAGGCCAAATGCGTCCATCGTTGAAATGCTCAGCAAATTTAAAGACCCTCTTTTGCGACGTAAAACTCCTGGTCGATGGCAATGTCGCCAAATTGGAATGTGGCAACTCCTTTGCCGATGAATGCGACCTTCTGCCAATTCTCACTGATCAGACCCAATTCGCATTCCTGAATTTTTGGACGGCCAATTTTGTCATAGGCGTCTTCGTCGATTATGTTCACTTATGATTCCAGTGAATAACCCTTGGTTAAATTTGACCCCTTGGTGGATCAATTCCCAATTTCCGGTAAATTGGTCGGTCGGTTCCCGGTGATCCAACCCTTGTTATTCCCCTTTGTTACTGTATTCGACCACACTACAGACTTCAAATGCAAATGTCCCGGTGACACAAAAGCTGTTTATTGTCGTTCAAGGCGAGAAAAGGTGTGAGAATAAAAATATTCAGAGATGGAATAAAAAGTGATCGGGAATGGATGAGCGTTGAGAAAAGTCAGAATGAATGAGAATGATGGCAATTTCCCCTTTTTTCCGTTTTTAAGCTTATTCAAATGACAGGGAAAATTGCCAGATCTTATCTATTTTATGGCCGCCAACGGCCGAGCTGAATCCATTAAAGGCGAGAAAAATTATGAGAGGAGGGGAGAGGGGTTAAAATCTTTTTCTCCTTTGTTTTGTCTTTTTCTTTTCTTCTTTTCTGATCGGTCTTTCCTCCTCTTCGTACTTGTGCTGTTCTTCAGTCTCTGCTGTTGCACCAACCACCTCTCGAAGTCGTGCTGCTGATCCGGCATTCGGTTGTGGTTCGTCGGTGGTCGCCGACATTAGTTTTTTTGACAAAAATTTTTGATTTCGAATCGGTGAAATTTCAGATTTTAGATAAATTTCAGCTTAGGAATGTATTTGAAGTTGGTTTACACTAGAGACCGGCGGGAGCGGGAATACCGCGGGAGTTTTTTTCGGAAGGCTGTCAAACGCATTTTGAACATGATGCCCAAAACATTGTTGATTTTCTCCGCGGAATTTCAAATAATTGTGTTATGGACTCGTGATTTATTATTTTAATGTTTCTTTTGAAATAAACATCTGCGTTTTTTAATTAGATAAATCAAAATAATCAGGTAACGAATGATTTTCAGCGAAAAAAAAATTCTGGCGGCGAGATTGCCAAAAAACAAGGCGCGGCGAGTTGGGCCCGCGGCGAGATGGCCAAAAAACAAGGCGCGGCGAGTTGGGCCCGCGGCGAGATGGCCAAAAAACAAGGCGCGGCGAGTTGGGCCCGCGGTGAGATGGCCGCGGCGAAGTGACCCCGACCAGGGTTGTTCCGGGTCGAGAAAAATATCGGGTCGGGTTTCGGGTCGGGTCGGCCGAAAAATCATCGATCGGGTCGGGTTTCGGGTCGAGAAAAAGGCCGGGTATCGGGTTTCGGTTCAATTGACAAATTTTTAATTTGTTTAAAAATCAAATGGCACTGCAATATTTGCAGCGAATTGCGCCATTTATAGTACCGGTACCGGTAAAAACCGGTAATTTTCCAACGTAAAAATTTTTGGACAAAATTTTTCAAATACAAAATTTTTATTCAGCTTTCGCGCGAGTACCTGTTTTTTAGCATTAGAATTGTTCAGTAAACGAAACAGATAAGGACCTGATTGATTTAAAGCTGATAGAGGTAAAATTTCCCTATCACAACTTCTGTTAACTGCCACATTTGTAGGTGGAATAGAAAATAAAGATAGGCTTCCTTCGAGTCCTTCAATGCTATCTTTGTCTATTTTTTTTCTTACATTCATTCTTTATTTTCTTCAACTTCTTTTTTATCGGATTTAAAAATTATGAAAGTAGTGTGAAATTATTTTTATGTATATTTTCAAAATTTGTGCCTATTTATAGATTTTGGAGAGCCTTCATTTTTGCTCAATTTATTAAACTTAGCTGATTTATAATTTTCCGTTTAGTTTGTGTTAAATTCTTTTTTTTTCTTGCTCCGCCAACTTTGTTTGAGACTTTTTTTGTTGCATAATATTGACTACCTTTGCCACATTGTTTAAGTTTTTCAGCTATACTTTCCAATCCTTGCGTAGTATGAGTTTTTAATGATTCTTTCAAAGCTTTTCCCTGTGCCAAATCGTATAAAACTCGGCTGCCTACCGAAATTCCTTCTTTTTTCGCTGCTGTCAATAAGTTAGACGCAACAGGCATTAGAAAACGTGCGACATTTTGCAACAGACCACTTCCACGTTGGTGTTTTGTTCCTACAAAATATTGAAATTCCCCACCACCCTCTTGTTGGAGAGAGAAGAAAGGGGACCAATTCACTGAGTCAGGATCAAAAATAACATGTGTCATCTTATTTATTCTGTTGAATTAAAAAAATTTTCTTCGAAAATGTAGGGTTAGAATACATGTTCCCCAGTTGAATTTTACGCAACGTCCGAACGAATACTGTATTTCAATTCTGATTTCGGATATTCGTTTGTTTTGTAAAGAATGAAAAATTTCATTGGTATATATAACCTCTGGAACGTCCAGACCTGGTGTCCCAGTAACATTTACTACACGTAATAGTGGAGCCAATCGGTCACCAATTATCGAGTCTTCCACCAATTTAGGCGCATACACATACAATTGTTTTACACCGCCCGATAAATCAGGCATAAACAAAGCCTGTTCAGCATGAAATAAACGTGTACGATCAAAACCTAACATACTTTTTAACATTTCACCTCTAGTTTTATCAGTCGAATCTGTTTGTTTATTCTCAATAGAGATTTGTTCCTCCTCTATTGTTTTTCCAATAATTTCTTTCAACATTTTCCCTCTTGTTTTTGCGGTATTACTCAAATGATCTAGACCTTGTCTATCATCATCACTAATTCGGTCTATTACTAGTCCCAACATTTCTTTGAATACTTGTCCGTGACTTTTTGCGGACTTTTGATCATTTGTTGTTGTTGTTGTTGTTGTTGTTGTTGTCCAATTACATTTAATAATGTCTCACCATGACTTTTGGTTTGGGTTATTGGACCATCTTGTGTTTGTCTTATTTGGTTCAGTAAATTTTGCCCGTGTGATTTTGTTAGACTTCCTTCCTGTTGTGCGAGATCAGCATTTTCATTTTGATCATTTCTAATTTCTGTTTCATCTTCACGAATCGGATCTTTATTTACCTTTTCATTTTTTTCATTATTTTGTTTCAAAACTCCTTTTAATGCTTCCCCATGTGTTGTCTGCGTCTCTTGATCGGGTTCACCTACAAAAGCAAATTTTTCGATATCACGCTTTTTCGCTTCATATTCTAATGCAGCAAATCTTCTCTTTCTATACTCTATTAAATTTCTTGCCTTTTCCATATCGTTTTGTATTGACTGACTAGGCAAATTTTCGTTTTTGTTTATCTGGTTTTGTAGGTCGTCAATCCTTTTATAACTAGTTTGAAGTATTTCATAATTATTGTGAATTATTTGCCAATAATTTGAGGGATGTCTTTCGAAAAACTCATTTAAATAATCAATGTTTTGTTCATGACTACTTCTCTCATATTCATCTCGAGAAATTTGATGATCGCGATGTATTGCAGCGTTTTCAAATATGTTTAAATTGCGTTCAAACTGTTTTATTCTTTGCCGCAACTTTCCAGTCTCACTGTTCAATTGATGAACTTTGTTTATATCTTTTTCGCCGATATATTTTGCCATTTTCTCCTGCAATTCGTGCAAGTAATTGGTGAAAATCAGCCGTGATTCATTTAATTTTTCATTATAATGTTCAGGATTAGTTTGAAAAAAATCGGTTATGTTCTTTTGTATATTTTCCGGAGTTTGTTCATTGCGCCGTTCTGCTGCTATAATAAGTGTATCCAGATGTTCTTTCTTTCGTTTTGATCGAAACTTTAAAATGGAAAGCTCTCGCAGATTTTCCTCTTTCTTGCTTGAATCGTTAATTGTCTGCTGATCATTTTCCTTTCGTTCAATTTCATTTTTTAATTCAGTATAGTTTTCTTTTTCCTCGTCAATCTTCACCCAATAATCAATTGGGTTTTCATGGAAAAAAAGTTCAACGAGACTATCATCTGTTATATCACGAATCCTTCTCTGTTTTACTGATTCCGAATCGTTTATGTTCCCGAATTTTTCTATATATCCCTCACGGATTAATTTATTTAAAGTTACCTCTAATTGTTCTACATTTGTAAATTGCATACTAGGAATTCTAAATTCTATATTAATAAAACGTATATCGTCGGGAAATTTATAATTCGGGTTGACCAATTTAATGTTTATAAAATCGTCTTCTTCAATTCCTACAGACGGAAATGAATATGGATAAATGAGCGATGAAAGTGCAACAGTCCAGCTTGAATCCAGCTCTAATGTATGAGGAAGTCTTATAGTAAATTGTGAGGTTGTGTTGTTTGGTCCGGGTGAATTGGAAGGGAGTACAATATAAAAATCATCCATTTTTGATATAGTTTTTTAATTTAATGAATAAGATCTGAATCAGGAATCCAACTGTTCTGTTTTTCTGAATGACCTATCCACCTTACAAAATGCTCCTTTACACCCTTTGTAATACGAGTTTTTAAAATTTCGGCCCTATGGGTGGTCTGTTCTGTGGTTTTAACCAATTATTGGTTGTAAAATATTCCTTTGATTTCTTCACCTTTTAAATCACTCAAACGGTATGTGACAGGATTTGTGTTATTTACGCGTTCGATTTTAAAAAGTTCGTCAGTATAATTTGGGTAATAACCTTTTGAAAATTTTCCTTTTTCTTTTGTTATTCTTACTATATCATTCACTTTAAATTTTATCTGTTGTGTTATCATATTTGCAGAATTGTTTCCTTTATATAGCCTTTGTTGTAATGCTACAGCATTTTTGAAATTAACACCAATAGGTTTTAGACCTGTTATCCGATTAACCGAATTATTAATATTTTTTGCTATTTGATCGACGGCTTCCACCCATCTAAGAGTATTTTTTTCGCTAAAATATTTATAAAGCCGTTCCTTGATTGTACGATTTGCCCTTTCAACAACGCCGGCATGTAGATGAGGGCTGTACATTACATTTTTTTATAATATCCTTTTCCTTACAATAATTAAGCATTTGTTTAGACTGAAATTCTACTCCACTATCACTATACATTTTATTGGGCAAAACACCAGACTTTTTAAAAATTTTTTCAAATGCTTCAATCATGTGATCACCCTTTTTGGATAACGTAGGCGAAACATATAACATTCGACTTAACACATCAATACATACGAGAATATAACGGAATCCGTCATTCTGATCTTTCAAAGTATCCATAACACATAGATCACATTGCCAATCAGTGTGTAATCCACTAGGTACAGTTTTAAGCCTTTTAAATTTGTTTCTTTTTGGCTTAAACAAGGTGTAAGTGCGTTGTTTTTCTAAAAAGTTTTGAACATCTTTTAATTTTATATTTGAATTCTTTTTTATAGCTTCAAGTAAAATTTTTTGAACTCCTGCATAGCTTGCCGGCGAACGGAGATCATAATAAACATGAGTTAATATTTTTTCTATAATCGTTCCCATAATATTGGTTTAAAAGTTTTGTCTTGTTTTAAGTGTCCACCACGATTCAGTCCAGGTGTTTTTATAGGGTTTGATTTAACCCAAACTATTTTCAAGTCTCCTTTTTTACCTGTTTTCTTTTGTTTCCCTTCCCAGATTGTTGTAATCTTTTCTCATGTTGTAATTCTGGAAACAATTTTCTAATCTCTGAATCCTGCTTCAGTTTTTGTACAAAAAATTTATGACCCCTAGGTGGGGTATTAATTAACCCTGTCAAAAATTTTAACGATTCCCTGTAATCAGACCCTTGAACTGGTTGTTAAAATTTGTCAAAACTTCTCCAGTACTAGTGTCAACACCAAAGTTTATAGCGTTACTATCAACCATTCTTAACATTTTAGGATAATTTTTCAATTCCAATTTTTTTGATAGAAGAAGATGATTTGCTCTTCTGTTTTGGAGTTTCATTAATTGTTTCAACAAGGTCTGGAGCTGATGAGTAGTCGAAAGATTCATCGCTATTTTTCTCCTCTTTAACATTCATCAATTTTCTTTTTCTTTTATTATATGAAGAAATTTTCGGCAATATCTTCTCATCTTCATCTGTTTTACTCATATTTGAGTTTTTCTGTTGAATCCCCATGTACGGAGCTATATTCGAGATAGCTTGTGGATTTTCTATTATCACTTTTTGCGGTTTATTTTCTATCATATGTTTGAGCTGTTTTCTTTGTTTGTAAAGCCATGAGTGGCGTTTCATTTTAACATCTGTGCTTGTTTTTGGATCTGTTAGATTGTTGATTATTTTTGAAAGAAACCGAACTAAAAATTATGTATATGTAATCGTAAAGCCTATAAAAAAATTTTTTCTTTTACAAAAATTTTAATTAATTAAACATTTTACATAATCAAACTCTTCGTGAAAAGATAGAACCTAAAAAATAATTACATTCATTTATCTGAGTTTTGAAAGAACTTTAAATATGAAAAAAATCACATTTATCAAAGCTGACTTTTACCTACTTTTCTAAATTTCTAGAAGCTGGGCAAATTAAGTCATGTATTTTTTCAATTTTCAATAACTTCTAAGGCTCTTCAATGGGCTCCCAGTAAATTGGACACCAGAAAATTGGACACCGAAAATTGGACACTAGAAAATTGGACACCAATGGAAAAATGGACACCAGAAAATTGGACACCGAAAATGGACACCAGAAAATTGGACACTGTTGTAAATAAAAATGAAAATAAACAAAATAAATTACTAAACAAAAATTTTGGTTTGGCCTAAAAGATCTTTATCTTAATCTTCCATATGTTGTTTATAAGCGCAAATAATATGGAAATTAATTTGTTATTATTTTTGTAACTTCAGGAGAAGAAAAACATCATATCATTCATAAAGAAATAAGTTTTATTACTCATTTCTGGTGCATTTTTTGGCCCATTGATCAATCGTCACGTTAGAGGGAAAGGAATGAAACGCAAACAGCTTTATATTGAGCAAGATGAAAATCTTCGGGAATGCAACGCGTGCCGATCGTCATCCCCTCCAATATTTGAGGGCAATTGCCTATCGAATGCCTGATCCACTCTAAGCGCCTTAATGCATTAACCCATTTATTCTACTCAAATTTATTTTCACCTAATTCTTGATTTTTTTTAAAAAGGAAATCTTAGTGTCCAATTTTCCGGTGTCCAATTTTCCTTTAGTGTCCAAAATTCCGGCGGTGTCCATTTTTCCGCTTGGTGTCCAATTTTCAGGTGTCCAATTTTCCGGTGTCCAATTTACCGGTCCCCTAGTTTCTTAGGCCACAACTTTTTATACTTGTTTTGAGGGTTTTGGATTAGGTACATTTAGCAAATTTTAAGAAATATCGCGAAAATTATGCATAATTTGGAAAATTTATGTCACATATTTTCAAAATTCTTAATATGTCCATATTTCGCTATTTTTATCCATTTTTTAGAACCCTAGTCATCACTAGGGTTGGGAATTTTTCGTTTTTTCTTTTCTATTTTTCTGCACCTTTGTTTGCTGAGAAAAAAAAAATTTTTTTTTTGAGACATAACTCCTTTAACTTGAAACTGATTTTGAGACCCAAAGATTAGCTTTTGGATTTGAGTAATTTATACCTTTTGTCTTGTAGCATGATTTTAATTTTTTGGTGTAAATATTCATTGATTAATTACCCTTTGTCTTATGGCACAAATCTGGCCAACAATTTTTTCTATTTTTTAGTCTTAAAAATAAATAATTAATTAATCTTTGTCCTTTGGCACAATTTGACCTAATTTTATTGGTAAATATGTCATTAATTAATTTTCCGTTTGTTATTAGTGCATAAATTGGTTGAATGATCACTTTAATGCTCTTAACTTTTTAGGGGAATTAAAATCCGCTAAGTGTGTTTGATTAGCAAATTCAAAAGATTTCATTGCGTTTCATCAGAGTTAGCGAAAAAGCGAGCGAATTTTTGGAATTTATGGTCTTAATCGGGCATGAATTTGATGGCGTTGGTTTTGTGTGGTATTTGTGCAATGGACATAAATCGCGAAATATGGAAAAATATGGAAAATATGGATATAGAAATCCTTCCAAAGCTTCAAACCAAGCTAAAAACATGTTTTTCGTGCGTTTCAGGCCTCCCACAGTCCAGGAAAAAAATATGGATTTCCATGTAATTCTATTCCCTAGTAATGAATGCTTAATGTTAGCGAAAGTTTCACAAAATCTGAGTTGACTGACATTCATCAGTGATCAGCTCATTTATAGGGTGAATTTCAAGCGGGAGGGCCCATTTTCAAGGAAAGTTTTCGAAAAAAAATTCCTGAAGGTTGGATACGCCAATAGAAAAAGCACAAAATTCTTTACCGGATTTGAACATACATGCAAACAAATACAATACACAAATAGACACACAGTAGTGGCACACAAATAAATATGGTACAACATACAGTACAATAATATATACAATGAATGAGTAATACATAATTGGTAGTGGAATCAGAAAGACGTGCTGATCATCTCATCGTGCATAGGAGAGCGTCATCTCACGGGCGCGTCTGTTGAACTCCGCACGGTCAGTCCGGTACAAACTGGCAGCTTGCGCATTGACAGGCGAGTTGTCCGGGTTCGGGTCATTCAGCAGAACGATGATGGAGAGCACAACTGTAAAGACAGAGAAACAAATTAACGATTTCTGCAGCCAAAAATTGTATGTGAAAAAATTGATCACTCAAACTTCACAAATACCACACAAAACCAACGCCATCAAATTCATGCCCGATTAAGACCATAAATTCCAAAAATTCGCTCGCTTTTTCGCTAACTCTGATGAAACGCAATGAAATCTTTTGAATTTGCTAATCAAACACACTTAGCGGATTTTAATTCCCCTGAAAAAGTTAAGAGCATTAAAGTGATCAATCCATTTAAAACATGATCAAATCCACCACCAAATCCACGCCACCTTTTTCGATGGTCAACGTCGGTGCCCAGTGCGTTTGCAGAATGTCCAGACACACTTTGCCCCGTGTGTCGATGTTCGGGTGGAAGATGCGCGTGGTGAACGTGACTTGCGGCGCTTTGAACGGGTAGTCCCTCGGAAATGCCATGCTCAGTTGGAAGTTGCCGTTTGCGTACGGTGTGCCGGCCCGGCCTCGGATGGTTACCGTCCAGCTGGTCATGTTCCGTTGATCAAGTGGCCGTGCAGTGCATCCCTCAGGCAATGGGTTCTTCGCCATGTCCTTGAGTTCCTGGAAAAGGAAAAAAGAAATCAGCATTTGATGACAAACAGTCCTGCCCTGGAAGAACAGATTTCCAGGGAATTTTTGGACATCGGAATTACAATTTCCGAAAAATTTCGCTTTTTGGCAGTTGCCTAAACTCCGAAAAAATTTGCATTTGGAAAGAAATGTTCAATGAATTCGGAACTGTTCATTAATTTTTGACTCAAAATGCGATCAGACTCATAAATTTTGATTGGATTTGATCGGATTCGCAAATTTTGATTGGATTCATGAGATGCCGCCAAGAATGACTTTTTCAAATTGAAAAACAACGTCATCCCCAAATGAGTGACACCTGTCGAAGCCGTCTCTTGGACATTGCGCTCAACCAGCAGCTTGACGAGTGTGTGGTGAAGACACAAATAATGACGACGAACTGTCGTAATATGTACAAATGCCGACGACACAAATAAAATTAGGCACAATAAATGTACTTGTGACAAATGAGAGAAATTTGTGGGTCGGTCGGTGGAAAATGCCTCCTTTTATAGGGCGTCGCGGCGGGGAAATAGAAAATTGAGTGGCCTTTTTTTAAATGAATTTTGTCATAAAAATAGGTAAATTTTGCGTTCTGAGGTCAATTTCTTTACCAACATTCTTACAATTAGCATTGAATTTTTTACTTCCGCTTTTAGTGAGAAAATTGGCGGAAGCGCGAGAGTCCAAAATTTTCCGGGAGCGAAACCGGGAAACCCGAAAAATTATGCTGGGCTAAAATTCAAAATTTAATGTCATTCAATTGCGCCAATTCTGCATTTGATTATCAAAAACAGTGCTTACATATTCGAAATCTTGGTTGACCAATTTGGGCATTTTCCGAAAAAAACATGTTAAATCTTGGTAACATTCGAAAGCGTAACATGTTTAGAAGCTAATTTTATAGTATGATGAGAACATTACAGTGTGTAAGCTCCCATCGGTGGCGGTGGCATTCCTCCTGAAATGGTGGGGGGGGGGCAAATTTCAATGGATTTACGATTGTGCCGTGCCGTTCGTTTCCGACCCCCACCTACAGTGCTTACATATTCGAAAACTCGGTTGATCAATTTGGGCATTTTCCGAAAAAAACATGTTAAATCTTGGTATCATTCGAAAGCGTAACATGTTTAGAAGCTAATTCTATGCTATTGTCTGGTGATTAGACAATTATCATAAAAGTCATAATATGGGATTGCAAAAAGTCGAAATTTTGAACATTTTTACAGACCAAAACATTTATAGTATGATGAGAACATTACAGTGTGTACAACAAATATACAATATACATACATATGTACAACAGCGAATATACGGCAACAACAGAGTACAATAAGCAATACAGGCAAACATTTAACATCAATCAATTAACAATATCTGGTTTTTAAAATGACCGGCCAATAAATCCATTAGATCTCGTTAAAAAAAAAGAAAACCTTTTGATCAAATGGTCAAATGCTGACGGAAATTGCTGGGCCCACTGGTCATCGAACGGGCGACATGGAAACGAGCAAACTAAAAAAGTGGAAATTAAAATTTGAAATTTTGATGTTATGCCAATCACACAACCTCCGATTTGGGCGGTGACACGCAACAGTTGAACAACAATGGCGAATTTCGAGGAATACGAAGCCCCAACATTTGGTGAGGATGAAGAAAATTGACGAGAAAAATGCCCAATCAAATCAGCACCAATTGAATAACTCGGGATTTTTTGCTTAAAATTTTTTGAGCAAAAAATAAGGCGCAAAAAAGTGGGTTTTATATAACCGTTTAAGAAAAAAACTTTTAGAATTTTTTTGTTACATTTTGTATTTCCTGCTGTTGCTGGATTTGAATTTGGCTGCGATAACGAGGAGTGTCGTTCCCTTCGTCTTTTAGTAAAATTTCATTCCGAAAAGACGGAAATCCAAGAAGAAAAAGGTGCCACCGTTTTTTGATCACCCCCTTTTTCACAAATGAATTCATTCCTTTTTTAGCCCAAAGCCGGAGCAGCGGTGCCAACGCCACAAACATCGGCAGCGGACGGACCACCGGGAGCAGCGGAAGCGCCCTCATCAGTGAAATCGTCAGAGAAAAGCGGCGGCACAAAAAAAAGGTGGACGAACGAACGACTTTTTGAATAAACAAATTTGCTGGCTTTAAGGACCAGCACCGAAGGACTCCACCATGTCGCGATCGCTAACCTACAAAACGCATGTGGTATCGAAGGACCTCGCCCTCCGTAAGCAAACGAATCCGAAATGGCTTAGACAAATGATTCATTGCTTTTTCCCCCATTTCAGAATCCGAGCCGAACTACGGAACGCTTGTCGGTTTGGACAAGGAAATTTTCGCGAAGGAACAGCAGGCGAAAGGTGGGGGTCGGAAACGAACGGCACGGCACAATCGTAAATCCATTGAAATTTGCCCCCCCCCCCATTTCAGGAGGAATGCCACCGCCACCGATGGGAGCTTACACACTGTAATGTTCTCATCATACTATAAAATTAGCTTCTAAACATGTTAAGCTTCAGAATGATACCAAGATTTAACATGTTTTTTTCGGAAAATGCCCAAATTGGTCAACCGAGATTTCGAATATGTAAGCACTGTTTTTGATAATCAAATGCAGAATTGGCGCAATTGAATGACATTAAATTTTGAATTTTAGCCCAGCATAATTTTTCGGGTTTCCCGGTTTCGCTCCCGGAAAATTTTGGACTCTCGCGCTTCCGCCAATTTTCTCACTAAAAGCGGAAGTAAAAAATTCAATGCTAATTGTAAGAATGTTGGTAAAGAAATTGACCTCAGAACGCAAAATTTACCTATTTTTATGACAAAATTCATTTAAAAAAAGCCCACTCAATTTTCTATTTCCCCGCCGCGACGCCCTATAAAAGGAGGCATTTTCCACCGACCGACCCACAAATTTCCCTCATTTGTCACAAGTACATTTATTGTGCCTAATTTTATTTGTGTCGTCGGCATTTGTACATATTACGACAGTTCGTCGTCATTATTTGTGTCTTCACCACACACTCGTCAAGCTGCTGGTTGAGCGCAATGTCCAAGAGACGGCTTCGACAGGTGTCACTCATTTGGGGATGACGTTGTTTTTCAATTTGAAAAAGTCATTCTTGGCGGCATCTCATGAATCCAATCAAAATTTGCGAATCCAATTAAATCCAATCAAAATTTATGAGTCTGATCGCATTTTGAGTCAAAAATTAATGAACAGTTCCGAATTCATTGAACATTTCTTTCCAAATGCAAATTTTTTCGGAGTTTAGGCAACTGCCAAAAAGCGAAATTTTTCGGAAATTGTAATTCCGAGGTCCAAAAATTCCCTGGAAATCTGTTTTTCCAGGCAGGGTTCAATAAATTGTCTGTCACTCAATCAATGCTGATTTCTTTTTTCCTTTTCCAGGAACTCAAGGACATGGCGAAGAACCCATTGCCTGAGGGATGCACTGCACGGCCACTTGATCAACGGAACATGACCAGCTGGACGGTAACCATCCGAGGCCGGGCCGGCACACCGTACGCAAACGGCAACTTCCAACTGAGCATGGCATTTCCGAGGGACTACCCGTTCAAAGCGCCGCAAGTCACGTTCACCACGCGCATCTTCCACTCGAACATCGACACACGGGGCAAAGTGTGTCTGGACATTCTGCAAACGCACTGGGCACCGACGCTGACCATCGAAAAAGGTGGCGTGGATTTGGTGGTGGATTTGATCATGTTTTAAATGGATTGATCACTTTAATGCTCTTAACTTTTTCAGGGGAATTAAGATCCGCTAAGTGTGTTTGATTAGCAAATTCAAAATATTTCATTGCGTTTCATCAGAGTTAGCGAAAAAGCGAGCGAATTTTTGGAATTTATGGTCTTAATCGGGCATGAATTTGATGGCGTTGGTTTTGTGTGGTATTTGTGCAGTTTGAGTGATCAATTTTTTCACATACAATTTTTGGCTGCAGAAATCGTTAATTTGTTTCTCTGTCTTTACAGTTGTGCTCTCCATCATCGTTCTGCTGAATGACCCGAACCCGGACAACTCGCCTGTCAATGCGCAAGCTGCCAGTTTGTACCGGACTGACCGTGCGGAGTTCAACAGACGCGCCCGTGAGATGACGCTCGCCTATGCACGATGAGATGATCAGCACGTCTTTCTGATTCCACTACCAATTATGTATTACTCATTCATTGTATATATTATTGTACTGTATGTTGTACCATATTTATTTGTGTGCCACTACTGTGTGTCTATTTGTGTATTGTATTTGTTTGCATGTATGTTCAAATCCGGTAAAGAATTTTGTGCTTTTTCTATTGGCGTATCCAACCTTCAGGAATTTTTTTTCGAAAACTTTCCTTGAAAATGGGCCCTCCCGCTTGAAATTCACCCTATAAATGAGCTGATCACTGATGAATGTCAGTCAACTCAGATTTTGTGAAACTTTCGCTAACACTAAGCATTCATTACACATGCACAAAATTCGGTGGGGATTCTTTCAAAAAGATTTAGCAATTTCTGCATGAGTCCACCGTTAAAATTATGTAATTACTTAATTTCCCGTCCAATTATATTCATTAGTCGCAGAAATTTGAATTGAATGAATGACATGTTCTCATTATTCATTCACTGACATATAACAATCGATTGGGGTCATCTCACAGTGTAAATGTTTTTGAACTAACAAGGAGGATGTGATGCATGGACGGTAAAAAACGAAAAAAATTGCCAAAAAATAATTGGCGTAAAACAAAACGCCAACACACGCAAAAACAAAGTATATGCTAGGGTTGAGCGGTACCGGTACCGGTACCGGTACTGGCCGGTAATTACCGGTTTTTTTGGTACCGGTACCGGTACCGGTACCGGTTTTTTCAAAAATGAAATTACCGTTACCGGTTTGTCTAGTACCGGTACCGCCGGTAAAAATTTGCACTGGTAAGAATGGGGGTCTGGTCGAGAAAAGAGTAGGAAATTGGTGAAGAAGGAGAAATTTTTGAGAAAAAATTAAATTTTATTTCATTTAGTCATGGGAGTACACACATGCACATGTGGTGTAGTGGTTAAACTTTCTACCTTTCATAATTTTTCGCCTGGGTTCAATTCCCCACTTGGATAGAATATTCCTCACATTTTCTTTACCATTATTTTAATTAAAATTTTAATTTTAAAAAATATTCCAACTTTTTTCTTTCATGTTAAGCATCCTAAAAACCCAAAACTTAATCAATTGGTCATTTTTTTTACAAATTCTGTTAACAAATCGCATTAAAAATTACAAATTTTTTGCCGGCGGCGCCTATCGGCACCGCCGGCCCTCCTTGTCCCCCAAAAGTCTTGGAAAAAACGTGCCGCGTAAAAAGCGGTGTTGAAAGCAAAAAAAAGGTCATTGATTTACATTAATTTACATGGCCGGAGACCCCTTCGCAAAATTGGAAAATTGGCCGCTGATCCCTTGTTTTGCAATAATCTGAATTTTGAGGTCTATATCTGAATTTTAGTGTTCTATGTCCTGAATTTGAAAAAAAAACTTGGTCAACCTGAATATACATATACTTCTGAACAATTCTAATGCTAAAAAACAGGTACTCGCGCGAAAACTGAATAAAAATTTTGTATTTGGAAAATTTTGTCCAAAAATTTTTATGTTCTAAAATTACCGGTTTTTACCGGTACCGGTACCGGTACCGGTTGAAAAAGTTGGTACCGGTACCGGTACCGGTTTTTGCAGTACCGGTCAGTACCGGTACCGGTTTTTTTGCAATTACCGATTACCGCTCAACTCTAGTATATGCACTTACACTGGTAAATGCCTTTTTTGTATTTTTTATTTTGATCAGCCATAATACGCTTCATTCCCAACAAAAATGAACAAATTTGGTATCTAAAAAAAGATTTTGAAAAGGAGAATCTTTTTCTAAGTGAATGCTAAGCAATTTGACATCTCAGAAAAAAGTTGTCGGAATTTCAAACTTTTATCATGTTATAACTCAAGTCCTAGCCAGCTCTTTCTAACCAAAATGCTAAATTTATTCTTTTTTCTATTGATTCTAAATGTTCAAAGTGCATGGAAGGCAAACCGTAAATATTCCTTGTTCGAAAACATGTAAACTTTCGGCACTTTTGGTGTTTAGGGCTCCTGAAAACCCACAAGTTTTCATGACTTGTGACAAAAATAAATATGCAAAACAAAAGCCCTCCACCCTTTGGATTTTTTCGGAGGCCCTAAACAGCATAAATGCCAAAGTTTCAAACGATCCCGAAATGGTTGGTTGCGTTTTGTTAACATAAAAAAATGTTATGAGGCAAATTTGTTCCCGCGAACCCTCCGATTGCGAGTTTGGAATACAAAATTTTTTTCTAGCCCGACCGGATTTTGCACGATTAATCCCAAAACTTGCAAAAAAATATTG
>CP049705.1:11132849-11157143 GCA_004148225.2 Heterodera glycines
TAAATTCAAAATTGTCGAGTCCATAATTTTTAGGGGGACCGGTAAATTGGACACCAGAAAATTGGACACTGGAATTAGAGCAGGGTTCGGATTCGTCCTTGAATGCCAAGAACGTCCTGGAAACTTGGGCCCTCTCACTTGAAAATATTCTTTAATTCAAGATGTCCTTGAAAATGAGCATTCGAAATAAAACATTCAAAAGTTGCAATTTTTTGAACTTTTATACCAAATTTTTATCAACTTATGGCATTATTTGGTGCAAAATCTGTTACTAAATTGCAAAAAATCCAAAATTTTTCTGGCTGCGCCTATCAGTAGGATATTCAATGAATAAATGCACGGTGCCTGTCGCGGAAGCGATAAAGGATTCGATGAGATTTTGTCCTCTCCGCACTTTTAATTTGTTCATCTTAGGCCAATCGGGCACCAGAGGTGAGACGCGAACTCGATCTGCGACCGGCGTCTAATTTCCCTTTTAAGTAGTTCAATTATTAATCAAAAATATTCTCCATTTTTTGTCTCAATCATCAAAGAATAAAAAATAGATAAACATCACTGATGATCATATTTATTAATTTTGCATCATTAAATATGTCCATTATAAATTTGAGATGGAATTTTTGTTCCCAATTCATTCCAATTTTTAATTAAAAATTTATTTCGCCGCATATTAATTTTACAAATAAAATGTATTCTGCTCAATGTTTTATGGTGCTTTTCGTCACAATTGCGTTGTCACGTTAGTTACTTTGTAGAAAAATTCAAATGTTAATTTTAATTACTTTTTTCAAAGGTTCTCGTCCTATTCCTAAATCCGTCTATTGCTAGCCGATGATGAGACATAATGAATTTTTGTTCTGAAGCCCAAAAAAAATTGCTTTTGAGTTTTAGTCCATGCTTACTATATCCTTACTGATCAAAAATGTGACTTCCATTTTTACCGACAACGGATATAAAATGATAAACTGAAAATTAATCGTGTCATGTTAAAATTGATGAATCATTTTTAATTTCAAGAATAAAATAATATTTATATTTGGAGCAAGACTTTTTTTCGCGGTGTCAATTATGACAATGTTATATTTGAATAAATTATATACAGCTTAAATTTTTCGTATTCTTATTGTTAGAATCTTAATATTTTCAGAATTGCTACGTACAGTTAAAATTTCAGATCGATTGGTTCATGGGAAGCGGTCAAACTCCCAAAAAATAGGGTGTCCCTATTCTAATGCAACACAGTGTAGTCGTCTATTTTAATTTTAATGAACTTCATAAAACATATAAATCCCAAAATGAACCATTACAAAAATGTTGATTAAACAGAACTATTCCAACTTTTTAAAATATGGTAAAACTAGAGACCGGCGCGGGACGGGATCCCGCGCGGGATTTTGCGGGATACCAGTCTGCAATCCCGCATTTTTTGGAAAATGCGGGATTAATCCCGCGGGATCCCGTCCTGCAAAAAATTTTGAGTTCCAGTCCCGCAGCGGGATCCGCAAATTTGAAATTTCCGGTCTCCAGGTAAAACCATTCGCTTCTTCTCGACCCCTTCCCAACTAAAATTGGTATTGATTGACCAGCAAACGAATAATGAAAAAGTTTCAAATCACATTTTATTTAATATTAAAATATTGTTGTGAGTAAATTTTGAAATGCATAGTTTTAAAAATTCATTCATTTCCTTCATCGAAATTTGTTATCCGCATTAAGTGCTGTGGGATGTTGTTTTAATTGTTTTTTCGTTGTTCGATCAGAGAAATAAGAGCACTAAATAAATAATTATTTTAATTTAAATAATTGTTTAAAAATAATGTATGAATTGCTTACTGTCAACAAATTGTTGTGGAGTTACCCGCACGGATGGAGCAGTTTCCTTGGAAACACACGGATGGCCATGGTCCTTAAATAATGTTTTAAAATATAAAATTCAAAATTAATTTAATATTATTTGCTAAAAAGGCACCTTCCAAAATAAAGCCTTGCAATGGCAACAAATGTGAATGAGATCCGCATAAACTTCTTTGAGCCCGTAGTATTTTTTGAGCGAAAAAAACAGTTGACGCCATGTGAATGGGTCGAAACTCTGAAAATTAATTGTATTAATAATTATAATTTTCATTAATCAAATTTTGTCTATTTTTCATTTTTTGGAGGTAAATGAAAATTTTGCAAAAATGCCGACCGCGACATTTTTAGTGTGCATCTCACCCCTGGTGCCCGATAGATGCCGGACGTTATTAATTTGAATTTTTAGGGCCCTATAATTTTCGCCCCCCCCGCTTTTATTTATTATTCAATTATTTAAAATTAATTAAAATTTGTCAAAAAAATGTTTCCCCATTTCCCGCCTTGTGTTTGTCAATTTGTGCTTGTGTGAAGTGGCACATGCACAGGCTTCGCCATTGCTTCTGCTCACAGTCGACCAGTGCTTGGAATGTCTCGTTGGCCTTGGCCACTTCCAACATGGACACGTGGTCGGGCAGTTTGGCCAAGATTTGTCGAAGCACCTCCTTTGGCATGTCCAGGAAGGTGATGCTGAAAAGGCAAAATGTGTAAAAATTAAAATTTTATATAATTAGAGAGTATGGATGCAATTTATATGGATGACATAAGTGAAAAAACGGGGGAGGGGGGGGCTACCGAAATTTTTGGAGTCTCAGGTGGGAGGGAGGTCGAGCGGGAGTTTTGAGAAGAGGTCCGGCCATGTAAATCGGTGTCCTTCTTTTTTATTTTTCAAACCATTTTTTTGCGGCGCATTTTTTCCAGAAAATTTTTAGGCAACAGGGGGGGGGGGGTGACGAAGGCGACGCAGGGGAGAAATTTTGGAATTTTTAATGAATTTTGTTTAAAAATTTATTCAAATTTTAAAATTTTCCTACGTCGCGGCCACTCTCCTCCCCTCGCCTGTTTTACACCGGCCCCCCTCGCTGTGACTTCCAATTTATTAGATTTTTCAATTTTTACATTATTAAATAAAAAATGAATTTATTTCTAAAAGTTTAATGGTAAATATTTTTGTTTGTGCTATCAATTTACCTTTCCGAATTGGCCTCAGAAAGTGTTGAAGGTGGCATGGTGGCAATTAAATTGAGTAAAGCAGAGCAAGTGTCCTACAAATTGTAATAATTGTTAGCAATTGAAATTTAATTTTTCGCTACCAATTGGCGTTGTGCCAACTGCGGTGAGCCACACACATGCAGCGAATCCAAACCGGAGCTGAACGTGTTCAAAATGTCACGTGCTGTCGTAATATGTACATCCGCTTCAACACCTATAAAAAATAAAAACATTTTTTTTGAATTAAAATTTAAAAATAAATTACTATGCAAAACGATGGCCTGAATGATGGCGAAGAGAGTTTTGCGGGACATTGCACTCAAATTTTGCAGCTTCTCATTCACCAAAATTTGAACCACCTAAAAGCCGAATAAATAAATATATAAATTAAATTGCTTTGTTAAGGAAATGAAAAATGGGATCCAAAAAAATAGATGAAAGATTAAAAAAAATAAAAATAAGAAAAAAGTTTAAAAATTCCAATCGCGAATTCATGATCAAAAAAAAATAAATAATAATTTTTTTAAGTTACTTTTGATTGTTTATCCGTTTATCACTAACTTAGTGATAACTTCAGAGGAAGAGACACGGAAATCCCCCCCCAACCCAAAATGGCAAATTAGTATAGTATTTGTACGTAAAAAAAGGCTATAATTCCTGCTTTTTTACCGGCTTTTAAATTTAAATATTACTGGAGGATGAATTTTTTTATTTTTGGCCGAAGAGCAAAAAAAAATGTGAAAATGCCCTTCTACTGTCCGTAATGACCCCCTCCTCACTTTGCATATGTAATTGAAGCGTCGGATGTCTTTGATTGCCCTGGCCAAGTCCAACCGGTGGAATGCTTCGCTCATGCTGGTACATCCGATGAACTCCTTTGTGCGGTTCTTCACCTTCACAAAGCAGTGGGGGCGTTCCAGGCATTCTTGCTGCTCGGCCAACTGAGCCTCAGTTTCGGACTCATCGGCGGACGCGGAATTGTCCGACGACGAGTTGGTCGGAGGAGGTGAGCCGTCCAGCAACAGCAGGGAGTCCTTTAAAAAGAAAAAATAATTTAATTTGAACGTTGCCTTATTTCTCTTAAATATATTTTTTAGAAAATTAAAATTAAAAAATAATTTAATTAAATTTTATAAAATATTGTTTTTTTTAAACAGAATTATAGAATTTTTTGCTTAAATCAATGCAATAGTGGAAAAGTGGGCACGCTAAAACGACAAAACTAAATTAGAGAAAAAAGGGAGACAGCGAGAGTGTGTGGAAAATTAAACAGACAATTAGAGAACTGACTAGAGAAAAACAATTTAGAGAAAAAAGGAAGACAGTGAGAGTGTGTGGAAAAGAGAACAGACAATTAGAGAACTGACTAGAGAAAAAAAGGGAGACAGTGAGAGTGTGTGGAAAAGAGAACAGATAATAAGAGGACCGACTAGAGAAAAAACAATTTAGAGAAAAAAGGGAGACAGTGAGAGTGTGTGGAAAAGAGAACAGACAATTAGAGAACCCAATGAGAGATCGTTAACACATTTCCCCTCCCCCACCGCTAATCAGCCCAACCACTATTGTAACATTTTAATTTTGTTTTAAATCTACCCATAAACGCACTTAAAGTTTTTTCTGGCATTTTACCTCTCGCACATTCCGTTTTTCGTCCAAACAAGCATTGTTTTCTTCGCAATTGTTTTCTGCCCCATCTTCATCTAACAGCATCATCGATGGCAATGGCACTGGGCATTTGTTGGGCTGGGAACCGCTCCCGTTTTTGATGCGCTTTTGCGGTGATGGGACCGCATAGGACGCGTACTGCGCATCCGCACCGGAAGGAACCGGAATGGCCGGCGTTGCAGGAAGTTGAATGGGCCTCAACTGAACGAAAAAGTGTCCTCATGAGCGTAATATCATTAAAATATAATAAACAAAATTTAATTGTAATTATCCAATATTTTTTAATTTTCCAGTAAAGTCTTTTTTTTGCCGCACTGGCAAGATCGGAAAAATATTTGAAAATTTTTAAAAATAATTAATAATTGTCTAAGAAAATGTTTTAAAAATAATTAATAATTGTCTAACTTTGCATTGCTCCCAGCCAGAGGTGTGATTGACTCGCACCCAAACTTCACCTTTAAACAAAAATAATAAAAATATTATTTCAAACACCATTTTCATTACCGGGAGCGCGCCAGTCCTTTCCGATGAATGGCATTTTGGATGAGGGGAAAAGAGAGAGAGAAGCGAAGCGAAGGGTCAAAATAAAAATGCCGCCTTTTTATTATCCGATGTTTCAGCAAAAGTATTTTTTTATTCCTGTAATTAAAAAATAATTTTATATTTAAAATGAATTCGCAAAGGGAAAAAAGTGACAATTTGTCGAAGCGAATGGCAAAAAAAAGGGTTTGAATGCCAGAGACAATTTGGGAAAGGCGAGCGGATGAAGCTTTTATAGCCCTCAAAATGAGGAGGGCACTCATCCACACTCAAAATGTGATTTTGGCCACAATGGCCGTGGTTGTCACGAGAACAGTGTGTGGTGTTCAAAGAGCATCACAGAGGCAAAAAAAACAGGGATTTAATTGTGAGGAGGGGGGGGGGGAAAAGCGGGTGACTTTCGTCGTTGGCAAATGGCCCAACGGCACAGCCCGCCAAAAAATTGTGAAAAGCCCATCAACATCAGCAGAACAGCAGGTCTTATTATGGGTGAAAGAAGCCCCTCTGAGCCATCCATCCTCTCCTCCCCATCTCCTCAATTTGCCCGCTCAGGTAACAAATTCTCGGGATTTCGTCGTCGAGAGTCGAGACTGACTGACTGAGTGACTGACGGGGGGGAGGCAAAAGGCGTCCGCCGCCGGTGATGGCCCATCATCCCCTTTCGGGTGATGAGGTTGGAAATGTTTGTGTTATGCGAGACTTTGTCGGCTATGAGAAGGCGGAGAGAAATTTTTAAGTAAATTTTTGAGAAAATTTTTTCCAAGGGACGGACATTTGGCCAAAGCAGCTGCTTCCGAGAAATGCGATCCCGAGAAGGAGGCACGGACAGGACACCACCGCCCGGCCACCACCACCACCACACATTTGTAGATTTTGGGGGGGGGGTAAAGCTTTTTCTTCGTCTTTTAAATGAAATGGAAGAAGCCCAAGCGGCGAGACCGAGACCAATCTCCACCACCACCTTTTACAAACAACAAAACAACCCCACCCCGCCGACTGAGCGTGTTTGGTCAACTCTGTTGTGTCCGGCGCCGAAATGGGCCGGCCACAGATTACACACAAAACGCCGAGCAAAGCCCAGCAGCGGCTTCGCTTTGCTGGCCAATGTTTGGTGTCCTCCGTCCGTTCCGTTGACGGGACACTGATAGGACTTTGGACTCTCGACTTAATGGGAAGGAAAGTGAGAGGGGGGATGTTATTTGGCCACCTCTTTATGGACTATCGCGGTGAGAACAAAGAATCATTTTTGATCAGTATTCAATCGCGATTAGAATAGGGTAACATTGGCCAACTGATCAGAGATAATTTGCGAAAAGAAAGCCATATGATTTATGCAATCATTTGGAAGCGAATATATTGATAAATGTTAGGTGAGGAGTTAAGTAAGAAAATTGAATTTTACAATGAATAATAAGGGGCAGGATTGCCAGATTTGGGCTTTTAAAAACTCATTTTGTGGGTTTTTTTCATTAGTTAAAATATTTTTTTATATTTTAAAAATTTTAGCTGGATTAAAAAACGATACTCGCATTGCCAATTTTCAAAGAAAAAAAATGAAACAAAATATTTAATGCGTTTTTTAAGCAGCCAATGTATAAATTTGAAACGAAATAGTCCAAATCTAGCGAAAAAATGGTAGAACCACCAAAAAAACCCGCACATATTTCTCAATCAAAATAAAATGACGCAATTTCATACCCAACACCCGCTAAATTAACCCAGCAGCTGTTCATGATTATTTATTTTTAATGCCCAAAATATGATTCATAAGCGGATTTTAAAAATCCAAAAAAAAGAAGTGATCCCTGTGACGAAATTTTTGCTTAAAACAAAATGTACAATTTACGAGAAAAACATTTATTTTCAAGCATTAGCTGCAGAAAAAATGAGAATAAATTATAACTGAAAATGCTGCATTAAGCGAAAATATTTTTTAAATTTTACTATGGACTCAATGAAACTAATTACTATGTTATCCCTAATATGGTTTGTGCCTTCACAAATCGGAGCCCTCAAATTCTGGTTTAAAATGGATCATTATAGCAGCGAGCGCATCATCACCAAGCCGAGTGAGCAGCAGATGGGTAAAGAAATGAATGTATTAGCATGGGGGGGGGAAGAATTGATGGATGACGGGTTTTTTACACATAGCGCAAATTTATTTTTTGAAAAAGAATGAATTTAGAGCGAGGATTTTTGACGTTTTCGACGATGGGTTGGGAAGGGAGAGGGCACAGATTTGGTGGGTGGGTGGGACTGTGCGCAAATGCTTAAAATTGTTGTGATGGGTGGTGAAGTTTTGTTGATATAGCGAAGGCATTGGTGACCCACAAAATCAGCAGCAGAGAAAATGGGACGGTGATTATCAAAAGAAGGCAATTAGCTAATTAATGTATGCTTAGTGATACGGTTATTAATAAAATGAGTTGGGAATTAATTTTTGAAAAAGCGAAAACTCTACATATTGAAAATTTAATTGATTTATTAGAGTCTTCGGAACGTAGTCAAGAAATTTTAAATATAGCCAGTTTGAAGAAACTTGTAAAATAATGGAAATTTAAAAAAATAGGAAAAATATTAGAACTGAGCAATAAAATCTTTAAGTGTAATTTAAGTTTTTTGGTCCAATATACCACAGTTGGATAGCTTATATGCTTCTTAGATTAGTCCGATTCTTTCTAAAATTAGCGACACTCGATCAAAAAAGCATTGAAAAAGCCATTTGGTACCTTTCAAGACCTAATTAGATTGGTGCTAATTATGTCAGGTGAGTGATCACGGGAATGGCAGCAAAAGCATTGATAAAGAGCGAAGGCGAGGATCAGTCGGCATGATCGCTGATCACCCAGCCGATCAGCTGAACAATAGATGATCAGTTGCCAAAAAACACATGACACATAAGTAGAATGGGTTCAAAGTAAAAAATAAACTGACATGAAATGATTGAGCTTTTTCTAAGCATAATAAAGTATCTAATAATTCATTATTCATATATTTCGAAAGCAGCAAGCTAATCTTTAAAATTTTAGCCTTGCAAAATCGTGCAAGTTTAAGCGATTTTTATTTAATCAATTAATTAAGGCAAAAATTGATTTTAAGCAATTGTCACAAAAAAAGGAAAAAAATAAAAAAGGAAACATTTTTTTGAATAATATAAAATTTATTAAAACATAATTTCTTTAATTTATAAAGTTTCAGAATAAATTTAAACTTATTTAAAATTTAACATAAATAAATATATAAATTTTTGTTAAAACAGAAATTCCGAATTCCCAAATTCCTCCTTCAATAAATCCAAAAAACTTTCAATTATCCGGCAGCAGAGGATGCCCATGTCATTGACATTTTGCATCCTTACGTTAAAGCTGCTGGCATAAAAAATGCCAAAATTGGCTCTTCCAACCAACGGACGGGGGGGGGGGAAGGGAGGAGTGCCAGGATGATGAATATTGGAGAGGAGAGAGTCGAAGAAATGTGTGAATAATTTATGGGTGTTTTTGTGCTGTTAAGCCAGTTTTGGAGGATGAATATATTGTACATGCACAAAATAAATGAATTAACACAAAATAAAAATATGTAAAGAAAATGAAAATTAATTTGCAAATTTTAAATTTAAACAAAATAGTTAAAAAGAATAAAATTTGACTTTTTTAAACACTTAAAAATTGGGGCTCTCGTCTAATTAAAAAACGAAAATAATTTAAAATAAAATTTTTGTCATTTTGAATCAAATATAAAAATGCTAAATTGTTTTACAATATTTGAGAAATATTTAAAATACACCAAAATTGAGATTGCCATTAATAAATCCGCTTAAAATTATTTGCCTTAACTATCAAATACAATTTAGGCATTTATTAAAAAGGATTTCCAATTTGTAGAAAATGTTTTCATAGAAACATACAACATTCGCGTGCACAAAATCATTCACAGAAGAGAAGGTGGAGAGGGAATTATGCCGTAATTAGCACCATTAGTGCCACCAAAAATGGATATCGGTGAGTGTTGGGCACCTGGCAACCAACCGACCGACCCATCCACCCATTGAACGTGTTGATGAGTATTGTGAGTGAGTGAGTGGATGAAATTGAGCGGAGTGTGCACTATTTACATATTAAATTGGGGCAGCTATTCACACAAATAACAATAATAAATATTGTTTAAGGAATATTATTTGGTAAATTAGGACCAAATTAATTGGGAATGTATTTATGCGTAATTTTAGTAGTGGCAAAAATAATAAAAACAGCTAATTAAATAGTGAAAAACAGCGAAATTCTTTTAGAGGGAGGTGGGGGACAGAAAAGAATGGAAATTTTTTAGCAAATTTAAAAGGCGAAAATGAATTATAATCAATTAAGAAAAAAAAGTAAAAGCAAGTGTCTCATATTTTAACTTTAGAAAAAACAACATAAAGTGAAAAATTTTGGGAACCAAAAAATATTCTTAAATTTATATTTTAAAAAGATTTTCATTATGGGAAAAAGACAAGCCTAGATATCTTTGTCTGCCCAAAAAAATTTCAAAAATTTCATGGCTTATGTGTTTACAATTTTTTTTCTTAAATTTATATTTATCAGGTTTTTTATAGCTAAATAATTGCAGACTTCTAATTAAAAAATTTAAAAAAAATTCAAATTAATTTTCTTGCAATCCGTACAAAAACTTATTTAAAAAATATATTTTGCCATTTTTGATAATTGATTTTTTTTGTTGCTTCAAATCACTACAAATTCACATGCATTGAGCCGGAAAAGCCTTCCTTTTTCACACGCGCAGCAAAACATTGTTTCTCATGTGTTCAACAACCAACAACAAATTGTTCATTCGTCTGCTTCGGTCGTCTCAATCGGCGGACGAAAAGTGAATAAATGGGGGACAGGCAGAAAATCCTGTTCTTACGGGGGTAATTGTTGCTGTGATGTTGCTGCTGATCACCTCGATCAGTCAGCTGTTAATAGGCGAACATTTTGTCACTTTACAGGAAAAAAAGTGAAATTAAAAAATATACAAAAATTTATGAATACAAATTAGTCATTGAACAATATAAGTAGGGATTCCTCCCCGACCTTTGGGGTTAGAAAAAACGGGAATCGGAGAGGAAAATACATGGGAATTTTGCAAAAAATAACGGAGAGTAAATTTTTATAGTCAAAATAAAATTCGAAAACAATAAAGTCATAATTGAAAGCCACTCTCACCCTATTTGAAGTGTTACTTACAAGGGAACCTCGCGAACTGTTAGTCAAAAAGTTGGTATAAATTTGTTATCATTGGATAGAGCAGGATCGACTTCTATTTTGAATTTTTAATTTAGCGGTGTGATATCAAAAATAAAAAAGTTATGGGGCCTCAAAAATCGAAATTTTGGCTGTGTTTTCACTAAAATTGGTGGCTCAGTTGGTTAAATTCGCATTTTTGGAGCTCGGGTTCAAATCCAACATAAAAATAAATAAATTTTAATTAATTTATAATATAACTAAATAATTTAAAAATCATTTTTTAGACTAAAAAAATGTTTAATACTTTTTCTATAGTGAAAATAAGCAAAAATCTATCAATTTTAAAAGTTAGGAAATTAATTGAAAGTTAGCAAAGCTGGAAGCTAATATTAAAAATTCACAATAGAAGTCGATTCTGCTCTATCCAATGATACCAAATTTATACTCACTTTTTGACTAACAGTTCGCGAGGTTCCCTTGTTAGACCATTCACAACAAAAGTTATGGAGTAAAATTTTAGCGAGAGAAAAATTAAAAATTTCTCTAAAAAATATTCGATTGGATTTAGTCGAACTAATCCGCATCCATTTTGAGCGATACAAAAGTAATGTAGTAAAATATTTCTACTTAAGAAAGACCAAATTTTAATTGAAAATTAAATTCACAAGAAATAGGAATGAATAAAAATGTAAGGACTTTTGGATTAAGTTGCATCACAAATATTAGATCGATAATAACGGAGAGACAAGCGTAAAAATAGGAAAGGTGAGGGGAAAGGCAGAATATTTGATATTTAAAGGACACATTTTGCAAAATTTTTTATTTGAAAATGTCGAATTAAATTTTGTAAAAATGCATTTTTCACAATATTTCTTTTGAATAAAAAATTCTTGTTATAAAAAACAATAATTATATTGAAATTTTACATTCTATAAACAAAATAGTTTTTGATATTTTTCTATAAAAATTTGTAAAATTAATAATCAAACCTAAGAAATATGTATAAAAATAAACATTAAAATACTATTACATTTTTTAGCCATTTCACAGTTTTATTTGTGAATGCTTTTTTTGTATGAAAATTGTTGCCTTTTAAATGGAAATTGATTAGCATTTGGTGGGCACACAAAAGGCAAATGCTTTGTGTTGAAGCAAAATGTTAAGAGCTGTTCCCACAATTTAATTATAGCAAAGTCACGCATTGGAGAGGAGCGGAACGGAAAATTGGGGAGGGGCGAGGCGGAATTGAGAAATGAATTTGAAAAGCATCACTGTGCATTAAAGCTTGTTTAATAATAAAAATTAATTAATTAAATTAAAAAAAACGGAAATTAATGTTTTGATTGAGGACTGATTTTAGGTGCTGATTTAGCAATTTTTTTCGGAATTTTTACAGCAAAAAATGTAATACACTAAATTTTCAACTTTTCGATTTTTTTCAAAACAATATGTTTTCAATTTTCTCCAGTCACTAGTACAAGCTCAGCATTGATTCTTGTAAAAATTTATTTTTTTAATAAAAAATGAATTTTAAATACCTTAAATAAATAATAAATAAACATAATAAAATGGGAACCGTGTAAATGTCTGTCTACACATTATGTACTTACAAAGCAAATTGATTATTATTGGTATTTGTGTTTGTGAGAATAAATGAAGTGAAATGGGGGGGAAGGAATGGGTGGCGGCGCGGCGAAAAGAATTGACGGCGGACGGACGACGGACACCGACCGACCCAAAAGAAAAGACACGGACAAACGAACCGAGACAAAGTGTAAACGCAAATATTTGTGACAATTAAATAATGGGTGAGTCGAGTGAGTGAATGAGGGTAATTAGTGTGGCCAGCAAACAGTGCGTATTCTTTAATTCATTGCCTATGGGATGGGACACGGATTGAAAAAATAATGGGAACGCAATTCACGCAAAAAAGCGGAAATGCACGGGTCGTGAGAAACTAAAATTTCCCGAGACTGGAGACCGAGAATTGACCACGAGAAGAGACCATAAAAAGCCGAAACTTTTCCAGGGTGAAATTCAAGATAACAAAAATGCGTCTCGAAAAAGTGGGAAAATTTATGAAATAAATTAACAAATAATGGAGGGGGATGCTTGTCTCCCCTCCTCACCGCCGTATTGCCCTGCCGTGAAAAAATCGCCAAGAAATTTTTTTTAAAATTTTTATGAATTTTTGGCGCTAGTCTAAAAGCGTACTCTTTTGAAATTTTTTTCTCTTTTTACCTTTTGTTTCGCAAAATTTTTTGAAATAAAAAATCGTGAGTATACTTTTATTCGCTATAATTGTGCTGTTAATGCTTAATGTTCATTATTCTGTATCAAAATAAACAAAAAAATTTTAGACCAAAAAAAAGCGAAAAAATTTCAAAAGAGTACGCTTTTAGACTAGCGCCAAATTTTCTTTAAAAAATTTTTCTCGCATTTAAAAAAATATATCTATTTGAATTTTTTTTTTCTTATTTTAGGAGTGAAAATGGTATGGGGGAACGGCGGGGAGGGAAACAAGCTAGCTGCTGCTCCCAAGAATGGGCCATCGCCGGTCGTCGGAGAAAGGGGGCAGGGAGGAGACGGACGCCCAGCCAATTCATTCATTCTTTCATGCCATTGTTCGCTTCTCTTTTTTTTGCGTGGACTCAAGCCGCCGGAAATGTTTTTTATGGGAATTTGTGTAGGGGAACAAAACAAAACAAAACACAAATAAAATAAGAGAAAATTTGAAAAGAAATGATAAGGAAAGAGAAGAGAAGACGAGAGATAAAAATGTAAAGAAAAATGGCCGTGGAGAGAAAGAACAAAAAGAGAAAATAGTAAATAAAAGGAAGAGAGAGAGAGAAAAACAAAGAAAATAGAATAAACGAAATAGATGGGAGAAAGAGCGAGAGAAAGAGAAAACAATAAGGAAAAGGAAGAGAGAGAAATAAAGAAAAAAAATGAGAGAAATTTGAAAATAAAAAAGGGAGAGAATGACGAGACGAAAAAATGTAAAAGAAAAATGGAAGGGCTCTAGGAAAATCAGACACTGGAAAATCCGACACAAGCGGCAGGGACGGTCCCAGGATTTTGGCTTGGGGGGGGGCACCTCCCCCCCCAATTTGCGGGCCCCGATCCCTCCGCCAAGTTCGACACACCCGTTTTTTATGTGGCGCGGTTTTCCCAAAAAAATTTTTGGGGGACAGGGGGTCCGGCGGTGCCGATAGGCGCCGCCGGGAAAATTTTTGCGGTTTTAAATGCGCTTTGTTAACAGATTTTATCCAAAAAATGACCAAATTTTGTGATTTTGAGCCATTTTTAGCAGATTTTCATTAAAAATTTGTGGATTTTTTGAAAAATAGCGACATTTCTTGGAAAATCTGGGTGAGGCTAGGTCTGGGGGGGGGGGTACCAGCCCAGCAAGGAAAACCTAAAATTTTCAGCCAAAATATTATTTTTCCTTTTTTGCTTCTATGAGTTAATATTTAAAAATATTCAATTCGGATCAAGTCCTTGACTTGATGTTTTTGAATTGAAACAAAAATTAAAAAATCGAGTGAAAAATCGAGTGCCGCAGTCGATTTTACACTTGACTTGATGATCAAGTCCTCGACTTGATTAATTGAAACAAGAAAAATAGGACTTGATGCCAAAATCGAGTGCGGCACTCGATTTTTTACTCGATTTAATTGAAACAGAATCTTTGCAGTCGATGTCGCAAAAATCAAGTCATCAAGTCGAGGACTTGATCCGAATTGAAATAGGTCCCAGATCATTCGTGAAAAAATCGATGCAAAAAAACATTCTCGGTAAATTCAATTCAAGAACTTGCTAAGCCTAGGCAGATATTAACTCGGCTTCCCCCGGAATCCCGTATTTTTTATTGGATTATAGTTTCTAAAATATATGCTCTAAATAGTAGGAAAAAAACTCATCTTTTGCATCCAAAAGTTGGAATTTTTATTTGCTTTTTGTAAATTTCCGTATTTATTAGTGCAGGAATCAATTCCCTCGGCCCAAAATCATTTTTAGAGATGAGAGAATAAATGTTGCTTTGAAAACTATGACCATTTTTACAAATAAAAGAATGTTGGTCTGGCGTAGAATTTAAAAATAAGATTCGGAAAATATAAGATTTGTCTAAAATGGGTAAATTTTTTAAATTTTTAGATAAAAATATTTTCAATTTTTTTTGCGAAAAGATAGGAAATTTTTTTGGAATAGCATAAATAGGACTGTTTTTGACGATGCTTTTAAAATTAAAAACATTTTAGAAAGTAAAAAAGGAAAATTAAAAATAGAAATGAATCTTAGGAATAAGAAAAATATAAATTTATAATAAATTTAAAAATTAAAACAGAAAGATGATGATTTGATGACACATACATCCATGTGTATTTTTGCAAGGATAGAAATAAATCAAAATGTGTGGGTTGGGGGAAGGGAAGAGGACGATTATTGATCGGAGGATGGATGGGACACAACGAATTGGCCAATGTCATTCACATTAACTGCTAATTTTTGTTGTTGGCTGTTGCTGCGGTGTTTGGATAGTTATTTTTTAAAAACAAATTAAATGGCAAAATATTTGAATTGATAAAATTTAGAAAATTTATTAAAAGCTGTGATTGGACAATTTAAAAAATGCATTAAAAAGGAATTAAATTTCCTTTTATTTTCCATGCTATGTAAATGTATATATATTTTCTGAATTATTTACATAATTTCTTCATTTAAAACATTTTTCATCGCAAATTTTATTCCTTAATTTATGAAAAATTTTCCCAACAATTCCATCGAAAGCGCCGGCCCACAACATACAATTTGGATATATATTCATAATTTTTACCTTTTTTGCACGCTTTTGGCAAAAGTTTAAAAT
This sequence comes from Heterodera glycines, assembly GCA_004148225.2. Taxonomy (NCBI): domain Eukaryota; kingdom Metazoa; phylum Nematoda; class Chromadorea; order Rhabditida; family Heteroderidae; genus Heterodera; species Heterodera glycines. The sequence continues at coordinate 11,148,210 of CP049705.1, forward strand.
TGCTAAATTATTGTTTTGAATTATTTATATTTAAAGTCAAAATTTTTCGAAGTTGCAAAAGTCCCGCAATCCAAGCGGGTCGGTCGCCCAAATTTACTTTGGGATTTAAAACATAAAAATCTTTTAAAAATTTGTTTAAAAAATATTGTTTGATGATGAATTTAATAATAATTGTTGTTTTAATGCTGAATCAATCATCTGCTTTTAAACTTTTAAATTGACAAAATTAATATATAAAATTGAAAATTAAAGAAAAGTTTTCCACAGTATACTTAAAAGATAAATATTTCAAAAAAATTATTTTTAATATTTATGCACAATTTGGTAATTGTAACAGAAATGAAATTTTGTTTTCAGCTCGAATAAAAATTCGATTTGGTACGAGACTAAAGCGAATTTTGAATCTGATTTTTATAAAAAATTTTAATTTCAATTCTTTTGATATTAAAAATAAGTCAAATAATATGCCGCATTATTAGAGGAAATAAATAATTTTATGAATGTGATATTATATGGATTTATGAAAATGATACTGAAAAGCTTTTTTTTATAAAAGATCAACTTTCTTATTATCAAATATAAAAGTAAAGGGAAAAAATGATGAAAAAATTAATTTATTAGAACGAAAATAATGAAAAATTTTAAACACAAAGATCAAAAAATGGGTTCCCGGTGATTTCGTCAGTGAGTGAATCGTCAGTAAATGATTTCGTCAGTGGAAATTAATTCATAAAAAAAGCGTACACCTAGCCAAATTTTACAATTCAAAAAGTAGAGTCAGAAGAACAGCTTGTAAATATTCCTAACGAGTCATGGTTTGCAAAATCTTATGCAATTATTCTTAAATTGTTGCCCTGCCGAACCCATTTCGATTTGTTCTTTTCATGTGCCCCTTATCCCATCAGCAGCTGGGCTGCGCGAAAATAAGTTACTTGTACACACCTCGAAAAACGTTACTTCCATACGTGATCGGCTGACGTCTACGATTCGATTTGCAGACAAAAAACTGACGAAGAACATCAACATACTCAAAATTATTAGTAGGAAACAGGGGTAGAGAGCGGACAGAAAGATCCCGCGGATCGCGGTCGCGCTCCACCCCTGGTAAGAAAATTAAAAGTAAAATTCCGAGATTTATGCAGAATGCTGGCTAGAGACCAGGGATGACACGGAATTCCGACTTCCGATTTCCGACATTTTTGGGGTCGGAATTCCGATTTCTGAAATTTTTGGCAAAAAGTCGGAAATTTTCGGAAATTTTTTTTGATTTTTTTTTTCAAAAATTAACAATTTTTGTACAATTTATGTTGATAAGATTGAAATTTTCAAAAATTTCCCGGCTGCGCCTTTCGGCACCGCCGGAGCCTAAAAATCCTTAATTTTACTGCAAAATTTGCTCAAAATCGGCAAATTTGATGAAAATTTAGCCTATTAAAATATTTTAAATGATTAATCCCACAAAATTCGGCATTTTGGTTATGTTTCAGCATTTTCAATATTAAAAATTGCTATAAAAATGAATGAATAAAAAATTAAAAACCAAATATTGGGAATATTTTCTTCAAAATTACCAAGCGAACATTTATTTTCCTGAACAATTTTTTCAATAAAATATTAGGTAAAAGACAAATGTGTTTCTGATTAATTACCAAAGAAAGGTAATTTACCAAAAATATTTGATTTATTTCCAACTCGCCGCACATTATTTTAACAGCTTTCACGCCACCATATTTTTCGAAGCAAAAACTAGAAACCAACTCATATTTTTGCATGTATTAAATATAAATATTTATTTAAAAACATTAATTAGCAAAATCATGGGTCAATCAATACATTCACTTTCCTATTGGATTTTCTTAAACCCATTGACACTTGGAAACTGAGTAAACCCGGTGATGAAAAGATAGTCAATGCTTTGGCGCGGAGCTTAGAAGGCAGTTCCGTGCAGAAATTTACGGTATTTCTCTTTACACGTGCTGTCTCTTCTTCATTGGCTTATTCGCTTCGTGTTATGACGAAAGGCCACGGCAAATGGGCCAAGGCGAGAAATTCGCGGCGAGTTGGGAGTTGGGCCACGGCGAGAAACTCGCGCCGAGTTGGGCCATGGCGAGAAACTCGCGGCGAATTGGCCCCGCCGAAGTGCCCTGACCCCCAAAACAACCCCTGCGTTCACTCTATGTGCTCTCTCATTCCCTCCCAAAGCCAATGGCCAACAAAACAACACAGAGTCAATTGATTTCTTTCATTGCTTTCCCAATTCCGTCTTTCATCTGTGTTCTTCACTTATACTAAATTTTTGCTTCTTTTCACATTATTTTATCTTTTAAATTTATCGGTTAAAGATTTTTTTTTGATTTTGAATTTTCAATATTACACAAAAAATTGTTTACAACTGTTGCAGGACCACCAACTTATTTTTTTGGCCATTGGTGAAACTGAACGGCAATCGTGGTTTCATTTGTGTAAGAATTTGGAAATTGGCAAAGTGTTCGTTTGGAAAAGAAAATGTACAATCGAAGAATGAGGAAAATGTGAGCTTTTTATACTTCTGTGTTCAATATTTTTTCTTGTTCAATGAAAAAAATATTTTAAAAATAAAAATTTTCATTTAAATAATTTTAGCCCGATTTGCACGGGACTTGGAATTATATGAAAAACCGGGACCGGTTTTTGCTTTTTACCCGGGACGAAACTTTTCTTTTTTTAACAATTCAGAAAAGCTAAAGTTAAGGCAATATTTTTACATTTAAGCTGGATTTGCAACGACGTTTGGGTGGACATTTTCCCCTTTTTTGATCGTCCTCAACTCGGCCTCAAATTGGCAATGCTTTCTCCCCGTTTCGATGCTTTAGTGGACAAATACTTCGATAACAAAAAGGAATTGACAATTTGGAAATCAATTACAATTTGCAAGGACATGAACACGGACGAACCTGTTCTTGATATAATTAGCAAAGCTATGCCTTGGCCGTTACCACTACCGGAACGTCCGCTGCCAAAAAACATTCGCATTAACTACCTTCAGATTAAGTACTTGTTGATTTAAAGCATTACGTCATCTAAAATATGAAATTTCGGCAAAATAATTCATTAATATTTTTAAATTATCAACAATTTATGACAAAATTATATGATTTAATGAAGTCGATTTAAGGTACATCGATCACTCCGTCATCGCATTTCTCCGTTCCAATAAGCATGTTTTTGCGAAAAAGACGAGTTTGAGATTGTTTCTGAGCCCATATGACGATAAAATTGTCCAGCCGATAAGGGATGTTCTGATTCGCCAAATTTGGCCCATTTTTACAACAACAAATGATCACTGTTTAAACTTTTACTATGGCCATCATCTGGACAATTTGCTTCGCCTCACTTCCCCAACAATTCTCACCGAACTTAATCCATTGAATTCAATCGATTCCGGCTGTCAGTTCCCCGATGTGTTCGCTGATAATGGGCCAAATGTAACTGCTGGGCAAGCATTGTCCAAATGGTTGCACACTCCGACCACCGATGGCTGGCCGAAGGAATTGCGTTGTTTTGACTGTAAAACAGCAGGAAGCCTTGAATGGATCAACAATTTCAAAGAAGTCGGTAGCCGCATAAAGGATAATCCTGACCCGGAACCTGGGAAAACATTTGGGAAAAACCCCGAAAGATGGGTGAAGTGGGACAAAATCTGAAATATGGATACACCTAAAATTGGATTCAAAATTTTGTAAAATCAAACCATTAAATTTTTAGACTAAAAACAAAAAACCATTTTAATTCACGAAAGATTGGATTTTTTCAAATATCGCTTTTAATAACTGCTTTTACAAGTTTTGCTCATTAGGTTGTAATTATGCAAAACTATCAATATGCAAATAAACCAGGTACATCTCTATTCATAAGATATATTTTTTCTTTTCAATGAAATGCCTCTACATTTAGTCTGGAATTTTTGTGCTCAATACTTTTTTTAAAAAGCAAGCGGGGGAGTGACCATAGGAGTTAGAAACCCATAAATTTGTAAAGGGGGGTCCGCTTTGGTGAATTTTAGGGTTGCCAAAATTGATCATACAATACATGCCTTTGCTTTGTTTAGGCGTTTCTCCGTGCCACCATTTCTTGCCCTTACAAAATTCATTTTAAACTTTCTCCGTCAGCGACAATTATTGAACCATTTGAATTAATGAACGAACGGACAGGAGAAAAGCTGACACTAAAGAAACAAATATGGAATTTCACTTTAAAACATTGGCTGATGAAGCGATGCCCAATTGGGGAGACGGCGGCGGTTCAGCGGAAAGGCGAAAATTTGGGCGAATTAATCACTGACCACTTTTTTGTTGTTGGTGACAATAATAGCATTGGGTAAAAAACAACAACAGCAGCTTTTGCATTTTGTAATTGATTAATTTGAATTATCAATGTTATTTAGCCCGTTGTCCCCGCCACAAATGATGGGTCAAAGCAGCAAAAGTGATGCATAAACTCGGCGCAAGTGAGGTGCACATTGAAATGACCGATCATTTTGGTCGGAATTATTTCTTGCAACTTTTTTTCTTTCCATTTAAGTTAATTGTTTGATTTTTTCCGAACAAATAAGTTCACTTTAGTTTATATTTTGAATGTTTTAATCAACACATGAGGAGGAAAAAGACAAGATAACGAAAAAGTTTATATCGCTGATTTGTTATGTTGTATTTATAGTCAAAAATGAATTTTTATTTCTAGATGCGCCAAACAATACAAAAAAAAAGAAATTCTCAATGTCGGTAAAATCAAATAAAATGTTATATTAATAATTAGAGACCGGCGGGATCGGGACTCCCGCAGGATTTTACGGGAGTCCCGCTCCCGACTCCCGCTTTTTTCGGTGAACGGGATTTTTAACGGGAGCGGGATTTTTACGGGATTCCCGTTCGGGACTCCCGTCCCGGAAAATTTTCAACTCCCGATCCCGCTCCCGGAAAATTTTTTTACCGGTCTCTATTAATAATTAAATAAACATTAAGCAGAAATTATGATAAAAACATAATAAAAAACCGAATGATTTTAGTGATTGGAAAGGCTCCTTCCTAATCTTTTGGCTCAATTTCAAAAATTGGGGTCTCGGCTGAATTCTTCCTCAAAGCTTATGGTCTCCCCCCCCTCGCTTTCGCGTTCAAATCTCGGTTCTCTCTATCCGTTTTCAATTCCGATTCTCCAATCAGCTTACTCACTTGTTGGCGTGGTGCGACAGTCACCACAGCGTACATCACTATGTAATTGCCACCCTCGGCCAACCTCCGCGTACAGTTGGTCAAAGCTTCTGCTCTCCACACCAACATTGTCACGTTTATGCGGCCTCGCCCGTGGCCTCTCTTCGTGAAATAAATAAAAATCATTCCAATATCGTTAGTAGTAAAAAAAAGGCCTATTTAATAATGAGGGAGAGGCGACTTTTTCAAACGATTCCAAAAATGCACTGGGTAAAATGGGGGCTTGTGTCAAAAATACATGATAAACTGAGAGAAAAGAAAAACTTTAGAATTTGTTAAATTGTTCATCCGATTTAATCATTCGCCCATATCAATTTGTAGAAGAATATTTCAGATCTGCAATTTATAATCTATTTTTGGAGTCAGAAATTATATGTTAAAATACAATAAGACCAAAATGGATTTCCATATTTTTTTTGCACACTTATTTCGGCCTAAAAACCACGTAAATAGTATTTTTAAAAATAAACCCTTAAATATGGAAAATTCCAAGAAATTTTTTGTAAGTACGGCATTAAAATCGAAAAATTTTGGAAAAAATATCAAAAATTGTGCATAAAAATTTCATTGGCAATATTCGCTTAAAAATTATTTTTTACAAAAAATTGCTAATTTCATTGCTTTAATTATTTTATATTATTTTTTAGTTTCTGTCTCTTAAGTGGTTGGACGTTTACAGTTACACTATCCTTCCTACGTGTGGTATGGCAAAAGACAGGCCGAGTTTAGCCATTCGCAAATGATGATGGCAATTTTGGCAGTGGTGGAGGCAAAAATGCCAACGATGGAGCGACATAAAATAATTATTGAGCAATTAATGAAAATATGTGAACAGAGAGATGAAAAAGAAAAACCTTACCAAATGGTGAAACTATTTGAATTTATTCAGTGATAAAAGCATTTTGCATAATAAACTCTATAACGATTTATTTTTTGTTTTACAAATGTTTAAATGCAGAAATGGTATTTTTGAATTTTGTTTTCTTTGCTATTAAGAAAATAAAATTGAATTAATCAAAGAATAATTCAACTTTTGTTCTCAAAAACACACCGCCTCAAAGCTTCTTTAAGTCATGAAGTAACATTCGACACGATACGTGATGGAGCAAGATAATAAAGAAAATAATTAAAAATATTATTGGCAAAAATAAATAAATAATAGTCCGGATCCTGATCCGTACAATTTTTTGATACGGATTGCGGATTTTTTAAACTGAACTTTTGTTGAATATTATTTTTGAATTTTCATTATATTTCATCAAGTTTTGATAATAAATTTGAATTTGATAACTCTTTTTCTGAATTCTTAACTTATTTTCAACAATTAATGAATTTTTTGTTTGATCTTTAAGACTGAATTTAGCAAAGATGAGTTCAATTATTTGGCAAATTGGGTTGTTTATCAAATTGCGTGACGGGAAAGCTGAATGTGTTGAGTGCAAGGCTAACCAACTACAAAAATTTGAGTTTGAACGGAGCCATGGCAGCCTCAAATCTTTGATTGTCCATCTTTTTTCAAAGATCCATGCCAATTCGACGTATGCTGAGAAGTACAGACAATTGGAAAAAACCCCAAAAAAGGATGAATCCCAGAAAAACTCTCAACATTTTTTCCTTGTTCAAGCAGTAATTTAAGAAATGAAAGACTATTTAAAATAATTTTAGGCACTCTCGCTGTGATGGACAAAAAAGTGGTCAATTTTTTGGTGTCTACCAACACTTCATTCAAAGTGGTGAATCATCCAACATTTCGATCATTGCTCGCACCTCAACATATTAAAGTTCGAATGAACTCGATAAATATTTTTTTGCCTACGTGAAAGACGGTATAATAATAATGCATATTTTTCATTTATAACTGTATTATTTAAAAGGGTCATTGTCTGTCGACCTTTTGGATTTAAGTTTCAAGGACAAGTTTTTGCTCGAAGGACGGAACATTTTTCTTGCTAAAATTTCGTCATGGCTCAAAGAGGAACTTGACGATTTCATATTGCCATTGGTTAATGAAAGTGATGGAATTGCTTTGGCTCCGTCGCCCAAAAAACAGAAGTATAATTAAATCTCCGAAAATTTTTGATTAAAAAAAGTTTTTATTTGTAGTTTAAAATGATAAAAAATAAATATATATTAATTTGCATGCTTTTTTAATTTTTTAATATAGAAAAGATTATAGTATTTATTAAATATGATAAGCATTTATGCTGAATGAACAAACTATTCTAGGCATTAATTTTATTTACAAAACAAAATATTATTTAATCAGTAATATTTTTAAAATAAAAAGACATAAAAAATAAAAAGTTGCTCCGATTCGTTGCTTCAATAATTTCACTTACAAAAAAACAAAACAAAAAAAATATATATAGGGGATTACTTCATGGAAATAAATTTGTGGAAGAACAGTAAGATAAAAAGAAATAAAAAAATAATTATAAAATTAAATCAGCAAAAATTATAAAAATGATAAATAAAAAGTGATCGCGTATGTTTGAAAGAATAATTAAATGCAACAACATTGCAGAAAGATAAAATAGAACAAAAAATGAATGCAGCAGCAGAACCAAAAAAATTTTTGCCGTGTATAGAACTCAAAAATTGGCGCTGATACTTTGCATTTATTTTACAACAACGTTTCGAGATGAGAAAAATATAAAAATTATGAATATACTATTTTAAAAACAAAATACACAACTAAAAAAATGCATTTAAATAATATAATATTGATTAATTGCATTGTACTTTAAATTATTTTATTTTATTTATACGTAAGAACATTTTAATACTAAAAAATAAAATAATCACTCGAAAAAATTAATAAAATTTCTTTAAAAGTGATAAGAGTCGTGAAAAAGCCAAACCTAAAATTAAATAACAAATAAATTAAATCAAATTAATAATATAAAATGAAAATTACAATATAAAACCAAAATTCAATTTGAAGCCCCATAATTTTTTGATTTCTTGCTATAGGGGCACAAAATTAAGAATTCACAATAGAAGCCGGCCCTGCTTATCCAATCGTATATAACAAAATGCATTTTCCGACTTACAGTTAAGACCCTTCTAATTGTAAGTCTTTTTGGCTGTTCAAAATTTTCAGGTAAAGTTGACGTCACTTATATTGCGGCGACTGAAAAATTTTTCGGGAAATAATAAAAATTTTAATTTACCCAAAAATCTTTTAACAGAGAGCAACTATTATTTATTATAATAATTGAAAGCATATTAAATGGGCTTTCGAATGATACCAAATCAATGTAAATGCGATTTATTGTGGACTTTCAGCATGGTCAAATTTCAGTGTAAAAAAGATGGTCAAAATTAAGACAAATTTTCAAATTTTCTTTCCGGTTAAGCCTGTCGGCCCAACTGTTACCCAAAATTTCTCGTCTTTGAAAAAACATTATCAATATAAAATATGTAACAAACACTCTCAAATAATCTGTTATGAAATCAAACCAAATTTAAAGTTTCCAGGTGTCATTGTCAAACCACAAATCTCTTCATTCAAAAAAATTTTTATTTTACGCAAAAATGCTGAGGATTTATTGGATTATTTTGATGCCATGGTCCTGAGGCATAGATAATACTTTTTATCGAAAAATTTGAAATTCTAACTATACTTTGTACTCTGTAACATAAGTTGATTTTTTCTTTGATTATTCATGAAATTTATTTAAAAAAA
>CP049705.1:11158462-11183986 GCA_004148225.2 Heterodera glycines
TAATTGGAAAATTTCAATGTTCCATTTTGATAGTTTTATTTAATTTTTAATTCCTAATTAGAGCAAATTATCAGCACCTATTGTACTATTTTTTATAAATTCTGGTCACAAAAATATTTTAAAAAATTTATAAAAATATGTTTATTTAATGCGAATAAATGAGGAATAATCTTTTCTGCGCAAATTACTTTTATTAATAGAAAAATTCCATTTGTGCAATTTTATATTCAATTTTAATTTCCCAGGAGGCGCATGTCGGCACCCGTGGTGAGTCGTTCCACAAAAAAGCTCAGTGATCGATTGGTCATTTTCCGGAAGCCTATCGCACCACTTTCGGGGCACCAAAAGTGCCTGATCCGGAACCCGGACCGGCCCGGTTAAGAACAATTTTTTGTTCAGTTTTTCAAGGGATATCTCCCAGGCCGGGTCCGGTTCTTGATCCATTCACTTGGAGCCCGTCATGGGTCGGGCACTTCTGCCGGAGGACCTTCAGCCTCGCCCCGACCCTGTCGATGGCCAACCCAAGCTAAGCTTGCCGGTACTAGCGGCTTTTAAAAAATTTGAAAATGACTTGCGTCCCGCCGTACATTAGTATTAACCGGACGGCACCGTGTTTTGTGAATTGAATAATTAAATTTATTTATTTAATTTTATCAATCACTGATTTTTGTGGAACGCCCACATTGAGCTTTTTTGTGGAACGACCTAGCACCGTCGGCACCGTCTACCACCAATTCCTTTAAAATATTAAAATATGAGCCAAATACAAATGGAAATTTTTTGTTATTCTCTGAAAAAGTATTTATAAATTTTCTTAAAATCTATTTTTCTTTAAATTTTTGCAAGTAATACTTTAAATATTCACATTTTTCATTAAAAATTACTGGTACAAAATTTTCATTAAATTTCGTAATTTTTTTAAGATGTGTAAGAATTTAATATTTTTTTTAAATTCGAAAGCTTGAATTTATGTTTTTATTTGCATTTACTCACTGATATTGAATTTTGAAAGTAAACACAAAATAATAATGTATAATTATAAAAAACTGTAAAAGTATTAATATTTATTGAAAAAATATAGTCAATAAATTGCAAATAAAAAAAGTTTAAAATTTTATACTCTAAAATTTAAAAATATTTTATTTCAAGAAGAGAAAACGTATTTGTTCACAAAAGTTCAAAATTATTTTGTTATTGCTTTTTACTTTTTTCATTGCAAATTGCTGATCCACCTATTAAGTGTTCGCTGGGGAACATTTAATTGCTCAGCAATGGCTTTTTTCGAAAGATGAGGATTCTGCTCAACCATCTCCAAATAATTTTTCACTATTTTCATTTTCTCCGAGTCGGCGTAATGATTGCTTTCTGAAATAACAATATTAAATAGTCAGAAATTTTTTTCTTTGAATTTACTTGTCATGCCAAAATCCTTTTTCCATTGGCAAACCATTGAACGGCTAACTCCCAATTCCTTAGAAATTTGATGGTCCATTTCATTTGCCGATTTTGCGATTGATTTACCTTTCTTTCGACTTTTGATTTCGTCAAATTGTTGTACAATTTTGAATTTTTGTTCTTTGGAATATCTTTTAATTTTGCTTTCTTAATTCAATGATTAATAAAGCATAAATTTTTATTTATTTAATTTATGTTATTAAAATTTACTTCCGTTTACTCCAAACTTTTTCTTCCAATCATAAATTGTTCGTTCATGTACGCCTAAAGTTTTGGCAATTTCTTTCTCTAACATTTTTGTTGGCATTTTTTTATTCTCAAAATGATCTTTTAATTTAATAAATTTAATCGCAATTCTCATCCGTTTTCTCATTTAAATTTTCCATCTTTAACCGTTTTGGGCTTCTTCCATTTCTACCATTTTCCATTTCCATTTTCAAATTCTCAAAAAAAAGAGATTTTGTCTAAAACTGTTGCGCGCCAATTGTGGCGTTTTGTCTCTAATTTAATAATTTCGGCATGCGGCTGAATAACCAAAAGATAAAATTAATACTACGAAGAACGGCAGGCAAATTCAATAAACTTTTTCTCACTACAAAAATTAACCAGATGTTATTCACAAAAGAAATTGACTGCCCTTTTGTTGGTTGTCTAAAAATTTTGTTTCTGTTTTTCCAAAACCCAAAAATAGAATTTCAATTACCGTATTTTCTCTAATTATATGTTCGTCTCCATTAATCTGCCCGTCTTCAATTATTTACATTTCGAACTAGCTTGAAAAATAATCTCCCCGTCTCTATTTATCTGCCCGGGGGATAAATAAAATTTTTTAATTTTTTCGAAAAAATATTTCTTTTTCAATATTATAAAAATTAATTAATTCTAAATTGAAATTCGTTTAAATGTTTTATAAACATGAAAAAATAATATAGAAAAATCATTTACTTCACCCGGATCCGGACCTAACGCTCCCCCCTTTCGATCATTTAATCTCCCTGTCTCCATTAATCTGCCCGTCTCTAATTATCTCCCCCTTTCTGAGGGGGTTGAAAAATAATATACCCGGGCATATAATAAGAGAAAATACGGTAATTTATAAATTTAATAGTAAAAATGATTGGAATTTGTTGAAAATTGCCAATAGATGAACATAGAAATTATAAAAAACAATTCAAAAATACATTCCTTTTATAGAAAAGAAAGTATTCAAGACTATAAAATTATTCAAATTACTTTTTGTTGCTTTTGCTTGGGCCAATCGCACTTTCTCTTCCGTGGAGTTTATTCCTTGCAAAAATTTAAAATTTTGAGCAAATTGTTCAATTGATTTTTTTTGAGCAGTTTTTTCGCCACTCATTATGACGTTTAGGCAATTATTTTTTTCATTTGCTCCGTTTTGTTCAGTTTGATCAACTTCATTGTCCTCTGCTCTTTCGTCCCATCTTTGGCCAAATATTTCGTCAAATCCTTTCGGTTGCTTTATTTTCATTGAGACAATCTGATCTATTGTGTTTTTAATCAGTAATAGGCATAGCAATAATATATTAATTTTCATGTTTTATAAAAATTAACCCAACTATTTCTGAAAAAATAAATTCTATAAAAATGATTAAATATTAATAATTCTTTAGGTTATTTGCAATGTTGGATGACTCATTGCTCAGGCAGTTCACATCCGATCAGTAGGTGCGCTGCTCGTGGCCTTTTCCACCATGAGCGCGGCCGCAAGGCTTTCTCCTCGCGGAAAATCACGCGTCGGTTTCCGCCAGCCACGTTGACACGCTCAATGCGCTGCTCGTAGGCATCCCTCGTTATCTTTAAAAAATTTAAAAGATTAAAAAAAATTCTTTTTTATTGGCAATTGTGGATAGGAAATTGGAAAATAATTATTAGAAAATTTTTAAAATGAATAAATAATATGATAAGTGAAAAAATAAAAAGAATATTGAAAATCAATCTTTTAAATTTTACATTTTTATAGAATTTTAATTTTTTCCCTAATGGGCCACTAAAAATATTATAAACCTAAAATATTTTTTTAAAAATATTTTTTCTGAAAACAATTTATATTTATTTTTATACAAGAAATATACTATCAAGCATCAAAGAAATTGAATATCTTCAAATTTGTGAATTTTGTCAATTTACAAAATCGAATTTTGGCAAATTTTCTAATGCATTTAAAATGGCAAAAAAGACTTTTTAAGATAATTGTTCTTATTATTAAATAAAAATTTAATATTTTTTATATCATTTAAAATTACAATAAAAATGGAATAAAATTTAATTTTAATTATCATAAGATTACGTAAATAGTCAAACTTGGAGAACTATGCTCATTATATTAACTCGAACCTTTCACCAATTTATTCATTTTTATTGTATTTATTTATTTTTTATATTTCTTAACTTTTTTAAATTTGTATGCGAGAACGGATTCCTAAGGAAAACCACGGTAAGTTTCCCGTCTTTTTTTCCGAGACGGGTTTTTAATGCTTTTAATGTATTATAGCTAGCTCAGTGCCGTGAATTTTTAATTCTAATAAGATTCCACAAACAAAAGGACCCAAGGACAAAGGATCACTAAATTTTATATATTAAAATAATATTTGATCTAAAATAGTGAACATATTCATTGATTAGATTCATCTTTTATTTATTATTACTTCATGTTTACTAAACAAAGAAGAGGATTATTTTCGATAGCCTCATCTGGAATAGTTGAAACAATTTTAATTCTATTAAACACAAAGTTTCAAAAATATGATAAAAAGCAATTAAAAATCTTTTTTTATTTGTACCAAAGCAAGAAAAGAAAAAAAAATTCAATTAAATTTTAACAAAAATTTAATTAACAAAATTAAATTTTATAATCTTTATTTTTCATTGAAACAAGATAGCAATGACAAGAAAAAACATCCATGTTTAAGATCATTTCTGAAGCTTTTCTCATTTTTGCTCGATAAAGAAATTATAAAACATTAAATTAAACAACATAAATATCATAATGCACTTAGAAAACCTTTTCAAGAAAAGAAATAAAAATCGTTATTATAAAAATAGTTTAAAATATAAAAGTTATAAAATAAAGTTTAATTAAATAAAATGGGCTGATTACATTGATAACGTTTATATAATAATTAAAATATTATTTCACAAGATAAATTTCATTTATTAAAAATTGCCGATTATGGGCCAACTGTAAACTGCTGGCCAAGTGTTGTCCAAATGGTTGCACATTCCGACCAGCGACGGACAACCGAAGAGAATGCGTTGCTTAAATTTTGGGTTTTCTGCATCAATCACCAGGCAGAAACTTTGCGTGGACCAACAATTTCAAATAGGTCGATTTTGGTATTTTTTGATTCAGTTGCAAATATATTTTCAGTTTGTGATGACTAAGAGGCCTTTATTTCAAAAACTACTTTTTTAAACTTGGGGGGGTCAACTAAAAATTTTGCAAAAGGGTCTGCCATATAAATAGATGTTATTTTTTATTACTTTTAACCCTGCGGTACTGTTTTCAAAGATTTCCCTGTGTTTACCCTTCGCTACGATCCGAGCACTGGCGGCCTGATAAAAGCCCGTTGGATGATCGAGCCCATTATAATTTGAAAAAGGCGAATTTTACAACTTTTTTGTGGGTGGGTTTCAATTTTTTCATACTTAGATATAAAAAATTCTATGTTTTGGTAAATTTTGAAACCATTTCTTGACGGGGGGGAATGAAATGCACCCGCCCGAGCCCGTCCGCCGGTTCTAATAATGGCATTTAATTTTGGCATTTTCTTTATCCAGGTATTTCCCGTGCCACCACTTCAGTCAGTTACCATATAACTTTTAAGGAGAAACTGACACTACTGAAAGAAGACGATTTTGGATATATTTCTTGGTGGACAATGGAACGATGCCCAATTATTGGGGAGACGGCGGCGGTTCAGCAGCAACAGCAAAAACACGAGCATTTGTACTATGCCCAAAATGTGCTTTTTCGAGAAAATTGCATTGGGTGCGTAATTTTTTTAAATAATGTGCTAATTTTTCATGCAATTGTTAATAATTTATTTTTATTTTTTCGTTTGAATTTTAAAATTCAAGCAATAATTTTGATTTTACCAATTTCTAAGCTACAACTTCAGTTAATGACTGATCGCTTTGATTCATTGATGGTTGGGACATATTTTGCAATTTTTGAGCATTTTAAGGATATTTTTATTAAATGACCCAAAAGATCCAAAATTTTTAAATATTCGTACAAATTTTCATTTTATTAAAATATATATTTTAAAGATTTTTGAGAATTCATAGCAGTTGCTTGTGAAAAAACATTTTTTTTCTGGTGTCAGCATCAATTAAAAAGATAAAAATTTAATAACTAAAAATTAATTAGTTTAATTGATGAATGTCACAAAAACACAGGGAAATAGGCCTTTATTTTAAAGCATAGAGTTTTGAAAATTGAGAAAAATTTTCTACTAAATATACTGAAGCCTGTGCTAACAAATTAATTTTTGAAAAATATTTCATCATTCATTATTGATATTCGTGGGTTCATTTCTGCTTATTTTATTTACATAAAATTGACTGAGAATACCGAACATAAAATAGAATTATATTTTTTTATTCATTTTGCCTCACTCTCGACAAGATCAATCTTTCTTTTGCCCTTTTCCTTGCGCCTCCTTTCATTTGCATTATCTTCACAAATTTAATAAAATTGATATTTTTCGTTTCACCATCTCTATCCCATAATAAATTAATATTTTTATATTTCATTCATTTTTACATTTTACTATTTTAATTGTAAAAAAAAGAGTTGGGCGGGATCGGGGAATTTTTTTCACAAAAATTACTTTTTTAAAGTTAACAGATGAAGTTCTACTAAATATTCCTTCAATTGCTCTGTTTGCATTAGAGATCGGACGGGATCGGGATCCCGCGGGATTAAATTCGGGATTCCGACCTCGGGATCCGTCCCGAGCGATTTTTTAAATTCATCGGGATTGATCGGGATTTCATCGGGATCCCGAACCGGGATCCCTCCCGACCATTTAACCAATCCCGCAGGATCCCGCGGGATTGAAGTCACGATAATTTTTCAAAAAATCTCCATTTTTTAAATTAAGATCTTGAATTTTAAATTAAAAAATATTGTCATTTGCTAATTTTTCTTAAAAAATCCCTTAAAAATCCCAAAAAATTTTGCAGGTCTCCAAAATTCCACTAAAATTTTCAAAATTTGACTCAAAAGTTGGCCATTTTCTGACTTTTATTTCTTCATAAAAAGAATTATTTTTTTTAATTTCTAAAACATTATTCTAAATCTTATTAGGTAATTTTATGGCACAATGATTTCTAAGAATTTTGTCCAATAATCAGAATAAAAATTGTTGTCTACGCATTTTTCCTTCGGTGCCAATCGGACATCACCAGACCCAGAACCCATTATTTTCTTATAAATTAGTTCAAAATCACAAAATATGGACAGTTTTTGTATAAATTCTGTTAACAAATTACATTTCAAATTTTCAAAATTTTCCCGGCGGCGCCTATCGGCACCGCCAACCTCCCCCCCCCCAGGTTCCCCTAAAGTTTTTG
The DNA here is from genome assembly GCA_004148225.2 of Heterodera glycines. Lineage (NCBI taxonomy): Eukaryota > Metazoa > Nematoda > Chromadorea > Rhabditida > Heteroderidae > Heterodera > Heterodera glycines. The sequence goes on from CP049705.1 coordinate 11,165,516, forward strand.
AAAAAATTTGCAACAAAAAAATCTAAAAAATTTGATTTTTTGATTCCGTTTCTCAAAATTATTAAAAATAATCATCTGAGGCGAAAATACAAAAATTGTTATTAATTTATTAAATTGTAAAAAAAATTATTTAAGGCTACATATGTTGTTAAATGTTCTCATTTTTGAAAATCTGATTTTTTGGGCATGATATTCCAATTTTGAAAAATTTCTATAAAAATCTGATATAATTCACATCCCTTTTTTTCTTCAATCGAATTGATCAATTATAAATATTAGATAAATATTTGAACAAAACTTGGCACAAAATGTAAAAAAAAATTGGGTTTGAGCAAATCCCGATAATCCCGCGGGATCCCGAAAAAATCTTCGGGATTGATCGGGATCGGGATTCGGTCGGGATCCCGAGTCGGGATCCGTCCCGATCATTTTTCCAAAATGTTCGGGATTGATCGGGATCGGGATTCAGTCGGGATCCCGACTCGGGATCCCTCCGACCCCAGTTGTCCGGTCTCTAGTTTGCATTCGTCCGTGCCAACATTGCAATTATGGCCTCAGAGAGATTAAAATCTCTGTTTTTTCGTGATCCTGATCCTGAGCGTTATTTTATGACCGGCATTTGGACTTTTTATTCTGAAGACAGGCACTGTGGTCAAGCAAGATGAAACTCCATATCTTAAGCCTTTAAAACTCTTATTAAGGGTACATTTGCATGAAAAACCATAATATTAATATGAAAATTGCCTAAATGATTAAATTTCGATCAAAAATTCCAAAGCCTCTAACAAATTCCTCACAAAAAGTGTAAATTTTTATGTTTCCTTTCATTTGCCAGTCAAAAAACAAACAAACAAAATGAGCATACGTCAATCAAAAACTCAAACCTAATTTAACAAATTAAATTTATTTAAAAAAAATTATTTTTAATTCAGTTACGCCAGGCCTTAGTGATCATGGACAAAAATTGTTTTACACTGAAGCGGAGAAATTTTTCTCTATTAAAAAGTGAATTAATGCTGAAGGTCCCCCCTATGACAAAGTATCATGGCTGCAAAATTTTAATTCATTCAGAAATACTGTTAATACGGTAACAAAGTACACCCCTACCGTAAACTCATGTTCAAGAACCTTGTGAAATTAATGAAATGCTTTAAAAGACCATTTATAAAACGAATTGACTATTAAATATATTTCGAAAATAATCATAATCTTTTGTAAAAACGATTGTTTATTTATTTATTTTTCTTTTTATTATATTTAATTTAAATTATTTTTACTGCAAATGGTTTTCTTTTTTGTTGGAATTTGATTAATCACACAAATAAATGTGCATAATTAATTTTGCTGTGATGGCCCATTAGATTAGAATCACCAGCACAATGAAATCATTTTTTTTACATAATTTTTAACCAATCTGTTCATTTTGCATTCAACCATCATCACATTATTATTTGTACTGGTTTTTGGAAATTAATGCAAAAATATTTTTAGTAAAAATAAATATTTTTAAATTAAAATGTCCACTAAATATTTATTTGTTTTTCTTGTGTTCACCATTCATGGAGTCTTTTTGCAGAAAGGTAAGTTGAGCAATGAGAAAAAATTCAATTTATTGGCACGGGCAAAGACTTTCAAATTCCTACGAATTCTAATTTTAATTAAAATAAAATCTTAATATTTTTAAAATTAAGCAAACGATGAGAAATGGCTCGAACAAACCGTGGGAAAAATAATCAAAGAAAAAATCCCCAAAGACAAAAAAGTGCCAAAACTTTGCGATTTTTCAATCGAAAGTGGCACAGAACCAAAAGCGGCGGATGGAGAAAAATTCATCAATTACACCACCATTTTCCTGGCGGACAATCACAAAGAAAAGAAGAAACTGACATATGTAAGAAAATATTTTGAATGAAAAGTTTAAAATAGGAAAATGTTTGGAAAATATTGGAAAAATTTGTCAATTGCAAAGATATTTTGACGATAAATTTCAAAAAATAATAAATTCGTGCTAAATTTCTTGGGAAATAAAATTTAAATAGATTTTTAAAAAAAACCCATTTGTATAAGGCAATTTTACAATTTTTAAAAATCAAATCCATTTTTATGAAAATATTTTACACCTTTTTAGCCCCCATTAGGGGAAGTGGCACGCGTTGGGCCCAAAATGGCGGCCAAACGATTTCGTCATTTTGGGAGCGCTTTCCCAGAAAGAATGCACAACAATAAGTCGCTGGAGAAACTGTACGACGCCGAGTCGGGCATCATGGCACGCGAAACGCGTTGGGAGCGGAACATTTATTGTACGAAATGGTTGGCACATATGCTGCAGAAGACAGCCGAGCGAACATTGACCGCAAGTGTTGTGGGCGAGAAGTCAATCAACTACGAACTGATGTACATCTCGGTCAAAACGGTGGGCAAAAATCAAATATTTAAAATAATATAAAATTTGGCGAAAGGTAGTCGGTTAAAAAAAACCAAAATTGGATCGGACTAATCGATACGGTAAAAATTTAAAAATATATTGGCCTAAAGGGTACTCGGGTAAAAAACATAAAAAGACATTAACTTAGTTTGAAGGTAAAAAATTCAATGTAATCAATCTGCTGCTTTACCAAAACAGGCTCACAAGGTCCCTCCCTTACTTTGGCCGGGATTGGCCCGAATAAATGCAATCCCAGTCCTAACTTTAAAATTCACTTGAAAATAGAGTCCGCAAATTTGAATTATGAGCTTAAACCTAATTGAGTTATTATATTTTATTACCAAGGTTAATTATAATTTTTTTTCTCAAAATTAATGATAACAATTAAAACCAACAAAATTCGAATTTAATCGTAGAATTTTTATTCAGCTTTTCCCCTTAATTTCATATAATTTTTTTACTCATTTTTTGTGTAATTTCTTTTGGCAGAACATTGAGGAATTGGCTATCGAGGTGAAAAAAAGCAAAGACAAAATTCACAAATTTTTGGACGAAAAATTGCCCAAAGGAGCTACGCTGATCGACGAAAAGCAATATGGGGAAATTAAGAAAATGCGCAAGGAATTGGCAGACGCAATTGACAAAGTGGCGGAGGAGGAGGGAAAGGACGGAAACACCAAATCATCAACCGTAAATTTACCATTTCCAAAAAACAGTGGCATTTATTGGACAATAAATGCTCATAATTTTTACTAAAAGGCAATTCCAAATTTAAATTTTATTCATCATTTCATGTAATATTTAGTCGGGGAATTTCAAAGAATTTCATTGGGTTTCAATAAATTTATAGAAAGAAAAACTTAAATTTTTATGGGTTAATTTTTTTTAATTTTTGAAAATAGTTATATATTATTAATAATAAACAGGTGACATAGCAGATAATAAAACAAAAAGCACAAACTTAGTGAATTATTTAACTCTTTTTTTGAACACGCTTTTTTATTTTTGACATAAAAATGTTTTTCATTTTTTTCTGTTAATATTTCTTGAAACAATATTTTATTTAATTTTAATAAATAAATTATTAACTTTTCAGATGGACATGATTATTGAGTTTAAATATGTGGTCAAAATGCAAGGGAACAAAGTGAGCCCGAACAAAGTCAGAGTTCGGATCAGCAGTTTTGGCAAAAAGGCAAATTGAAAATTGGAAAACTAATTATTTAAATTTATTTAAATTTGAAGTGGGACATGGACAATGATCCTTCGCGGAATGGAACTGATTCGAATGTGGAACCTTCGGTCATGCCCAAATCAAATGACGGCACTTTTTAATTGGAAATGGAAGAAAATGGAGAATCCGTGAAGTGATCTGATAACAACAATAAAAGATGAATTTAATTTTTATAATTTACAATTCAAATTATTTTGATTTGTTTCTGATTGTAATTTGAAATATTTTTATGGCCAATATTGGAATTTGATTAAAAATTTTAATTAGCCGTTTTAAGTTAAAAAAATAAATTAAATTTCTTTTAAAATGTTGTCATTAATTTTAAAAAAACTAATGTAATTTAATTCCCGTATGCAACAAATAGAATAAATTGAAAAAACAAACCAAAAATTAGAGACCAAACAAATCAAATCAAATTTAAAAAAGACATTTTTCAAAATATTTGGTCGCAAATGCACCTTTCTCCTTTTTGTGCAACAGTTCCATTTCCATTTTTCTTCGGTAAGAAACGGTGGGAGCGTACTGTACTCAATTCTTGAAATAATAAAAAAGAAGATCTTTGATAATTTCAGAGAAAAAAATAATAATATTTTTAATTTTATTTATTGTTTAGTCGTTTTTTGTTTTATCATTTTTTTAAAACGGCTTTGGTGGTTTTCATGCCCAAAAATCATAAATCACTAAGAATTTTCTGGAGATTTGAATATTATACTTTAATTAAATTTACCTTCAATTCCAATTTTGAATTATCTTTGCCACAAATATTTCCTCTAATTTCTCAAATTTACTAGGCATTTTTTGGCGATCCTGATCATAATAATACACATTTTCATGACCTTTTTAATTAAATTGTCACAATTTTATTCATTTTAATAACTTAATTAATAAAATTATGGCCCCAATTTTTACAACTTACCAAACCAAATTTCGTTCTCCAATCATAAATTGAACGTGAACTTGCGCAAAGTTTCTCGCATATTTCTTTAAATTGGTCAGCATATTGTCTCTTATCCCCACTCTCAATGAGTTCCTTTTTTATTTTATAAAATTTTTCACATTTTCAGAAATAAAAATGAAATAATTTAAATATATTAAAAATTTATGTTCATTTTTATGCATAAAGAAATTTTAAATCATTATAAAATAATCATATAAATAGGAAATCCGATTGAATTTGAATTTTATTTTTTTGCCAACATAAATCAAAAGTACAAAAGTCAAATAAACTTAAGAAGAACTTTTTAAAACTTCACCTAGAATTGTTTTGTATTTTCCAAGAAAAATAAAGTTTGGCCAAGATTTATCATATTAATCAAAAATCCGTTTTTGGAAATCAAGAATATCTCCATTTTTTGTAATTGTTTTTCTCTCTCAAAAATTGTTTGGTGACGATGGCCCTCCTCTTCCTTCTCCTCCTCCGTTAGCATTTCCTTCTCCACCGTCACCAAAAGTGCCAGCATTTTCGGATGGACCAAAACCGGCTTGCCGTTTGCCATAAAACCCGTAGGGATAGCCATAGCCGTAGCCACCCCAGCCCTTAAAAATAAAACGAATTTAAAAAAATTAAATTTTAATTAGGGTCTATTTTCCCATCAGAGTCGAGGAAAGTTTGTCAATTCTCTTTTTTTTTCGACAATTTTCTTAATTTTAATTCATCCCGATAAAATTTGGTAGATTAATTTCGTCTTCGATCCCTGGCAGTTATAAAAGTTGGGAATTGACAATATTTAATTGACCAAGTACTTAAGAGCGGAGGTCATAGAAAAATTTCTAAAATTTGTTTCTGATAATATTGTTGTAAAGGGATTTTTAATAATTGGGTAATTAATAAAAGAAAATTTACAATTTAATCAATGATGAAGCCATTTTAGAATGGAATTAATTGAATTTCGGGATGTAAGTTGTTGTTGAAAAATGTTTCGAATGTGCCACAACAACAGTTCCATGCCCTTAAATACTTCCAATTTTTGGTGTAACAAAAACAATATTTCTGCCAATTTCTTTCTCAAGTGCCATACAATAAAAAAAAATAATAACAATAAAAAAATCCCAAAATAATTGAATAAATAAATCCCAATAAAAATGACAAATAAATACAGGATTTTCTGAATACAACACATATCTTTTCATTCTTCCCTTTATGACAAACATAGAATAACAATGGAATGAATAGAAGTTTTTGCGCAGTGAAAAGGAAAGTCAAACAAAAACCCAAAAAATCAAAATCGAATATAAAGAAGAACATTTTCTTTTGATTAATTGATTAATTAAATTTTAATTTATTCCTTTTAATTTGTTGCTGCTAAACCGGCAGAGTGTGCAGGCCGAGCAGTTTCGGATTACCGTTTAACATTTTGTAATTATTTTAAATTAAAAAATTTTACGTTTGTTTGCTGTAAAATTGTTAGAAGGGAGACTCGATAGGTTTTTTTTATTTAGTTCAAAAAATTTTCTGGATTGTATAAAAAAAGATGTTTTGTGGTTTTTTAATAAAAAAATACAAATTTTCAAAATTCATAATCAAATATCCACTTGAAGGATAAATACTATCTATAGGCATCGGAATTAATTTATATCTCTAATTGTCACTTTGAAGGAGTCTATAAAATTATATCTGAAATGAGTTTTGATTTTTTTTATTGAAAAATTTTTTTTAAATTTTTTTTACAAAAACCAAAGCATGCAATATTCTAATTACCCCTAAAAACAAATCTTTTTTTACAAATAATTTATCACGATAGCGAAAGTCAATGCTTTTTTAATTCTTCGTCATCTTTTTCTTTAGTTTAAACTCAATTCCGCATATCTTTTTCCAATAACTAATTTTAGACTGACAGACTTTGTAAATTTGTGCCGCAATTTGGCTATCTTTCATTGTTTTTGAATATTCTGCATACGCCTTTTTAAAATTTTCACAAAAGTTTGGGTCTAAATTTAAATTCATATTAAATTTTCACATTCCATTTATAATTTTATTTTATTGTTAATTTTATTGCAATGATTCCTTACCAGTTTTTGGTCCGTACTTCATTCCATTAACTAAAGTTTCTATACTTAGTTCATCCGACATTAGAACCCCCCATAATTTTTCATTTAAAATTTAAGGAAGTGGCACTTACGCTAGCGTGACCGGGAAAATGTCAGTGGAAAATGCGTCAGTGATACAAATATAATAAAGTTCTATGGAATTAGTATTGTAATATAGAAGTAAACTTCTATAAGAACATTTTCTGAATTCCGAACCCGGACCCGAATTAGGGCAAAAAGTCGAAGTGAAATTTTCGTTAGGGTTTTTTAAATCGGTTTAAATACACGGAAACAAACTGAAAGCCATCAATCCTTCAATAAGAGATCATTTATACCGTTTTTGAACCAAAAATGCTAAATTCGAAAATTTGGACTTTCGACTTTTTGTTCGAGTTCGGGGTTCGGAATTTGCTGAAATGAGTACCGGATTCGTGGTTAGTGCTCTGGAAAAGAAAATAGACACTGGACACTACGACAGTGGATGAATTTTTTACTTTTATAAATGGCTTTAGCAACAATATAAAAAGAATATTTTAAGGTTATTTTAGGTTAATTTATTTCTTAAACTAAAGCCAAGATTAAGAATGTTTTTGAAAAAATAAAAAACATGAAATTTATTGCTGTTTATTAATGAGTCAGACACTTATGAATTGACTAATCTTGCCAAAGGAATTGTCAAAAGTCCTAAAAAATGCTAAGGCCATTTATAATAGTAAAAAAAATTCACTCACTGCCCAAATGTTCACTGTCAAAACATCCGGGAGCCTCCCTTAGTGCCGTTTCTTAAAAAATCGGGGTTCTCAAAGATCGGGATAAAAAATCATCACAAAAACTATAGGGCTGTGCCTATAAAATCCATGCCAGTAAATTTTGGGACCAATTGGAATTGTTTAGCATTTGTCTAATAAGTTTCATTTTTGTTTATTTCCTTAATTTACTTCCGCATTTCTTTTTCCAAGAATTAAATTTTTAGAATAATTTGGGTTTACATAATACTTTTTTTTTAAATTGATAAGTAAAGAATTTATAATGAATAAAATATTATTTCCGTTTATCAAAAATTTGAATGAATTTAAAATTTTAATTTCGTTAATCTCTTGCCTTTTGGTGAATCAAATTTTAGATTATCGGATGATGGTTCCAATTCCATTTGTTCGTCGTGATACACTAATTCATTTCCACCATCAAATGGTTGTCCTTAAAATTATCAGCATTTGAATAGATGCTAGGACTTAACTCAAAAACCATTAAAGATGAATTGTTTAAAACAAATCGCATTAATTTTAAAATAAAATGCATAATTTGGAAATTTAAATTTGTTTGTTGATTAACTTCCAATGTATGCTTTTTATTCTAATCTATAAAATTTTATGTAATTTGTTACCGTTTTTTGAGTTGAATGTGTCAAGATTTGGAAGATCTATTAATCCATCGATCCCATCAAAAGTAGTCTCAATCTCAACTTCTTCATATTGTCCATCACCATTTACAACACATTCACACCCATTAAAGACGCAAATCCAACTAATGATAGTTATAAAAAATGCAAAAAAAGAATAAAGAAGCATTACAATTACAAGAGCTTGAATTAAAGATAGAATTATTATAATTATAAAAAATGAATTTCTTTAAAAGAAATAACGATTTTATTGACAAGTTTTAATCAATTTAATCGCATCTAAAGAGCTATCTATGTATAATTTTATAATTCTTATTGGTCCTTTATTTGAAAATCTATAGGCATTGATTATTTAATATATTTTATAATAAGTAGGGTTATAAATTATACGCTTTAACATATTTTTTCTGCGCATATGCTATGAAGAAAGGGGCTCAAAAATAGCATTTCTGCATTAAAATTTTTTGATTTGATAAAGGCTTTTAGTGCATATAAAAGCATATTTTGGTGGGTTTTTGAGAATAAGTGCATATTTGGCCATTTTTGCGTTTTTAGAGCATATTTCGGTTATTGTTTGGGAATTTTAATAAGAAAAATGCGAAAAAGCGAAAAATACACCCCTAAGGATCGACTTTTTGGAATTTTTTAAAAATACACTCTTAAAAAGCGAAATATTTTTAATTTTTGTACAGAACTTTTGGAAAAAAATTTATTTATATAAAAATGTAATTAATTTTGTTTTAGCATATAATAAAAATTTATAAATTTGGAAATTCAATATTTTTGCAATTGTCTAAAAAATGCTCCTTAGCCATTCGTGTGCGAGGAATGGCATGAAAAATGCTTATGAACAAATTCCATGTGTTTTTTATTAGAAATAATTTTCGGATGATATAATAACTTACTAACATGAATTAAAAAAGACTAACTAATAGAAGCTATTTTTATATATGTAATAGTTAATTGACAGTCATTTTTAATTTCTTTTTAAAGTTTCATTTTTTAGTAAGTTAGGAATTGTCATTTCTTACATTATTAATTAAAATGTATTTTATAAATATCTTATATTTTATGGTCATGATCTCAAAATTGTATTCAATAATGAAGTTTTTTCATCTTACAATGTGTACAATTATTATCAAACTCTTTTCACTGTCGAGAATATAAGAATTATTAAAATTAAGAAATATATTGAATTATAAATTTTTAATTTTGTTTAATATGTTAAAACTGAGCAAAAATTACTGCACAATTTTTGTTCGCATCATATTAGGGCTTTATAAGAAAAATAAATATTTATAAAGGCACAAAGTTTCAAAAATCATCTAATTTTGCATAAGGTTGGAATTTAAAGTTTGTGGAAAAAAATGTATTATTTTTGTATAATTTTGAAAAAGAGAACACGACAAAATTTTCAGATGCTAAATTTAATATTTCTGTTAGGTCTCAACTGACTTCAAAAATAAATATTTAATTGACCCGAGTTCTGCGTTTATTTGAGAATTTGGTCAAGAAAAAACAATTGTATGTGGCAAAAATCGTATAGGTAAAAAACATTAAACATTTAAAAAAAATACCAAATGGACATATTTATAAAAAAAAGCTTCGATAATTTATGCCAAAAAATCAATAATTTAAATTTTATTTTTAGTGCCTGGCTTGATACTGATCCATTAGAAAGTGACAATGATAATTAGATTTGTAATTATATGAAATCCATATTTTTTTCCTGGACTGTTGGAGGCCTGAAACGCATGAAAAACATGTTTTTAGCTTTGTTTGAAGCCTCTAGGAAGGAGTTCTTATCCATATTTTTCCATATTTCGCGATTTATTTCCATATTTTGGCATTATGTCCATATTTTATGTACATATTTTCGCATTTTTTCAAAAAACCCCTCTTATAACGGCCCCCATCAGCTAAATTAGCCGTTTTGACCCCAAAGGCCGTAAAAATTTCCGAAAAAGACATTTTTTAGCAAAATTTTGTCGAAAAAATTGATTAAATTTAAATTTTCTTAAAAATTGGTTAATTTATGTCAAAAATAAGCAAAAATGGAAATTTTCGATTTTTTGGTCGTTTTTCTCTAGAAATTGCTTGCTTTCTTCTAAAAACGAGTTCTTATACCGTATTTATCCATCTTAGATGTATTTTACTAGAATTTAATGAATTTGAAAAAATTTTTTTGAAAATTTACCCATAAATTCGGAAAATTTATGTCCATTATTTTTGCCATTTTATGTCCATATTTCGCGATTTTTGGTCCATATTTTATGGCCACATTTCGCGTTTTTATATCCATATAATTACAAACCCTGATGATAATAGAATGTGATTTATCATTTTGCATCAGTCATCTTGTTCTGGCGATTCCCTTTGATCATTTTGACGGTTTGTTTTGCCTGGGAAAAACTTTTAAATTAAAAAAAATTCTTTATTAATATGAATTTGTAAGCATTTATCAGCTGAAGAATATTGGACACATTTGAATTTTATATGACCAACTTTTGCATACCTAAACCAGTGACGGTCCCAGGATTTTAATGATACAAAATTAAACAGAAATGTGAAAAAATAATTGTAGTTTCCCTGGTCGACCGCCTTTTTTATTTTGCGATTGAGCCATTTTTATCGGATTTTCATCAAAAATTGTGTATTTTTTGAAAAATTAGCGAAATTTTTTGGAAAATTTGGAAAGCTTTTCCACTGATCCATTTTCGGTTCACCGGGGTCACTGCACCTACAGTATGTACCTGCAGTTTGTGCTTGTCCATTCTCGTCAGAACCAACAACACCATGTTTTGACGAAACATCAGCATCTTCGAGAGAATCTTCGGCTGTTTCTTTACCAGTTTGCCGTGTAATATTGCCTTTAAATTTTTTCATCAAATTAATAGCGTTAATATTATTAAAAAATATTAATAATTAATTAGCAATTTACAGATAAAGCTGGAATTATTTTCTGACTTTGATGAAAATGCAGTTCAAACATTTCATAACTGCTTAAAAGCAACCAAATATACATTCTTGTTATTGTTCGATAGCCTACATTTTTCTAAAGTAGCCTGCAAATTTCTAATAAAATTATCAAATGTTTATAAGTTATTGCGGAAATAGTAATTATTTTTGTACAAATTTTCAAAAGTTGACCTAATTTTTATATACTTTAGAAACAAATCTATGTTATGGAACGATTGCAATAATGCAAATTTTGTTTGCTTTTAAGCAAAATTATGCCATTTTCATTAAAATAGCAGATTTTAAAAGGCTCATGGTGCCGGATTTTACATAAACTATCCAGCACGATTGAAACTATTTTAAGAAGTATACCAAAACAATGCTAGCAATCATTGTAAATATTATTATTTTTTAAAGTTTGAGTAAAGGATTTAAGAAAACATTCTTTGACCAATTTAAACTTACCTATGTTCTTTTTATAAGCATTTATACCAGGGATGGGCCAAGGTTTCGCCTTTCATATTTTTCAATTTTTTTGGCATTTCGCATTTCGCTTTTTGGCGCGAAATGCGAAATTTACGCCCCTAAGAAGAGTCGGGGTCGTTTTAGCGCCCACGTTTTGGCGCCGACGTTTTGGCGCCCACGTTTTGGCGCCAAGGTCGTTTTGGCGCCGACGTTTTGGCGCCCACGTTTTGGCGCCAGGGTCAGGTTTTTAAATTTTGTCTATGTTTGAATAAATGAAAATATGTATTCGTCAGTTTTCTGAGTCGCATCTCTAATCTACACCCATAAAACACAGTCAAAATCGGGAAGTTTGAAAAAAAATTCTAGGGGGTTGTGAATTTTTTGAAAATTTGAAAAACCCATTGGAAGGTAAAAGTTTTTCACTTTATTTTGTAAAATTTTTGATCAAATTTTTACCTTTTTTAATTTTTGGCTTCGCGCCAAAACGTGGGCGCCAAAACGACCCTGGCGCCAAAACGTGGGCGCCAAAACGTGGGCGCCAAATCGTCGGCGCCAAAACGTGGGCGCCAAAACGACCCAGTCCCCCTAAGAATGAATATATTTGAAAATCTAAATTTTTAAAACGAATGCTTCAGTTTATTATTATTTTGGGCTGCAGGATTAATAATTACCTTTTTTTTGCTACGGCCTAATACGAACGAAAACGAGTTTTGAACTGGGGTTGAAGCTTCTATCTTGAACTTTTTGGTGCATTTTTTTTTTGTTGCTTTTTTGCGATTTGGTGCCTTATGCTGGGCACGTAATTTTGGTGCCTTTTTCATGCCTTTTTCGGTATTTTTTGAAAAAATAGTTAATTTTTTGAAATTTTTGCAACTTTTCCTATTATATTTCATTACAATTTCCAAAAAATTTTCCGGCGGCGCCTGTCGGCACCGCCGGACACTCATTTTACCTTGATTTTTGAAACTTTAATCCAAAATGGGTAGAATTTGTTATTTTTTTGGTCTGAGAAAAAGATTGAACCAGAAAATGCAGAAATTTTGTTGTTTTTGCATAACAACCTCAAAATCTATGATTTTGACTATTGGTAAAATTTTTGAAAATTTCGCATTTCGCATTTCGCCTTTTCGCACATTTTGGCTTTTCGCATTTCGCTTTTTATTTTTCAATTTGGCCCATCCCTGATTTATACCTGATCGCAAATGTTCTGATGAGTCATCAGTATCAGCCGATCGATCAACACGACGAATGAGTGCCGGTGATGATGATGAGCCAAAGGTGGAAGTGGTGGAGCCATTGATAACTGCTTCCTCGCTGCTGGTGTCTTTGTCGCTGTCAATTTGATCAGTTTCGGCACGCTCAATGCTTGGTTGCTCGAAACTGTAACCACCGTAATGGCCTCCTGTATTTTGTAATGAAATTTGAATTAAATAATGACATACCATGCACAACCATTTCACTGGCCAGCAGAAGTTGTCCGACAATAACAAAAAGAAAAAGCATGGTAGTGGTATTAATTAGAGACTGGAAATTTTAAATTTTCTGATCTCGCTGCGGAATTGAGATTCAAAATTTTGATGGCGGGACCAGCGTGAATAATCCCAAAAACTTGCAAATAATTATATAGTCCGAAAATAAGATATATTTTTCCAAATTTTGAAAAAATGCGAAATGACACCAAAAAATTTTGCCGTTTAATATATGAATTTAGCCTTGCTGTTGATTCAACTTTGACGCCAATTTGTTGTTGGTGTTGTTATTATACGCAAAAATAAATGTGTATTTATCATTATTCATTATCCATTAAATAATATGCAAATCCATGTTTTTGCGATGATAAATTTAAAGATTGTGTAAAAAATTTTCGATCATCCACACATATTTAATGAATTTGCATAAATTTTGTGAGCGGTGATGCGTTGATGAAATTGAAATCGAAATAATCCGAAAATGTTTTATTTGATCGGCAAAAAAATTTCGAAATCGGCGCGAGCAAAATTTTTAAATAAAATAGTTAATAAATTTTGATTTTGGTGTTAAATAAATTTTATCTTTAAAAAAATCCGAAAATTTACAACAATAAATCGATGAAAGTCTGTGAAAAAAAATTTTTTAAATTAAATTATTTAATCAATTAAAAATTAATGAAAATAATTGATTTACAAAAAACTATTAAGTAAATATATAAAAATAAAGAAAATTTATATAAATAAAATTGATAAAAAACTTTACTGTTATCGTGTACACTTATTCTGGAAGACAAAAAAAACTCGAAAAATCAAATTATTTTTATTTTTTTCAATACTTTTTTATTCAATTTATATTTTAATACTATAATTAAAATTCATTTTTTTAAAAACATTAACACCTTCAGAATATTTAATTAGACCGCATTGCTCGTTTATCGATCATTATTTTGACTAGAGACCGGAAATTTCAAATTTGCGGATCCCGCTGCGGGACTGGAACCAAAATTTTTTGCGGGACGGGATCCCGCGGGATTAATCCCGCAAATCCCGCATTTAAAATTTGAGGGATCCCGTGCGGGATTGCGGGATTTTGGAAAATTCGAAAATCGACTAAGATTTTTCGATTGGATCCGACGGTAAAAAGTTGATCGGAAATCAAATTATTAACGGTTCATAAATTTGACTATTTTTTTCTTTTCAAAACCACTTTTTTGCGGTGCAAGAAATTGGAAATTTTTCAAAAAATATACAATATAATAAAAAAATTTCTAAATATTTTAATAGGCTAAATTTTTTAATTCTTAACCAAGTAAAAGGTATTTCACAAATGTTTTTAGTATATTCGCTTGAAAAAATTATTCAATTATTTTATCAAAATCTTTTTTTGTCATTTTTCAGTATTTTAGAACATTTTTGGGAAAAGGAGTGACTATTTACACGTTTTTTACAGCGCGATTTTTTCAAAAACTTTTTGGGAACTTGGAGGAGGGTACGGCGGTGCCGATAGGCGCCGCCGGGAAAATTTCACAAATTTTAAATGAAATTTGCGATGAAAAATGAGTTAACTTTAATTAAATTTATTATTTAATTTATTTAAAAATATTTGGCATTGTCTTAGAAAAATTTTCAAAAAAATAATAAAATCCCGCATAATCCCACACAAAAAATCAAATTTGCGGATCCCGCTGCGGGATTGGAACTCAAAATTCTTTGCGGGACGGGATCCCCCCGCAATCCCGCAAATCCCGCATTTTCCAAAAAATGCGGGATTGCGGACTGGGATCCCGCAAAATCCCGCGCGGGATCCCGTCCCGCGCCGGTCTCTAATTTTGACCCCTTCGTTCAGTCCATTTAAACCCGCCCTTTTCCCCCATCCGTGCATTTCTCCCTCATTTCATTTGTTGTATTTCCAATATTATTGTGACCCCGCTTTCTCCCCTCGCTTATTATATTATATTTATTTGTGTTGAAATAAATCAATATTTATTTCATTGACTGTTGACGGACACAACAAAATTTTTTCACTATTACACAAATTATTTATTATCAAAATTTAACAAACTGTCTGGCAAATAATTTTGCTTTAATATGACTATAGACATATAAACCATAACAAAAACCCCGCCGTGCAGATTAAATATTTCTTTAAAAAAGTAATATTAAGCCTAGCATTAAATATTTAACAATTTTGCAAAAATTTATTTAAAATAAAAAATGCTAATCAATAATCTTCAATTTAGCCAAAAATATATTTTTATTTCCTTGTTAATATTGACTGATTTATTTTTACATTATATGCAAAAAATAATATGAATATGGAATATGCTGAAAATTCTCTTTTTTATATAAAATCTTTATATATATATATCTCTTTTTATTTTATACTTTTTATATTTTTGGGTTTACGCCTCTGAAAATATTAGTTCGACTTAATTTCAGCTAATACTCCTAAAATATAAAAAATCTATTTTTTGAAAGTGAGTGAATTTCATCTATTATTTCATTACAGAAGAGTGAACAAAATGGTAGTCTTGATGTTGCTTAAAGCCATGATAATTATTGTTTTAATATGTTATGTGATTAGTAATGACAAAGAAAAGGATAAAGACCATACGAGCATTGGTAATAGTAAAGCGCATAAATCTGATCTATATTCTGATAAATCTAATCTTCAACCTGAGGATGCTCAAATTAATCAACAACATCGTAATGCTAATCGAGATAGTAACAAATTCGATCATAATCATAATAATGGAACTAATACCAATTGTGATGCTAATCAACATGACCAACATCATCATGCTAATGGAGTTGATGGTGATTCGGATGATAATCAGCTTGATCAGCTTTATGCAAATCACCAACTCGTTTAATTACATGCAAATGGGAACAATGATCACCCCGAAAATGACAATCTTTATGATAACAATAACAGTGATAAGTCAAAAATAGTTGACCTTGACGATGAATTTCGGGATCAGTTGCCTGAGCTCACCAAATTGTCATAATTAAATGGAGTAGAGTTTGTTGGGAATCATATAAAATACACCAATCAACCAAAAAGCGACACGCATAAAGACAAGGAAATTAATAACAGTAAAAGAACCTTATCTTAGAGAAATTTAATAATTTAATTAAGTTTCGGTAAAGATGGACGGAACACAGCAGAAATCAATTTTACATTGAAAAGGCAAGAAAATAGCTGATTAAATGCTATCAAATGAAAAGATTATCGGGGTTTTAGGTTTTGAACTGGATCACTAAATCTACACAATCATTTCTATATTTTCCTTATTTTCCTGAGCTAACCTTTGTAAAAGTGATATCATTTCTATTCATGCATAAAATATTTTTGTTCTGATAAACCACAAAATATTTTTTATAAAATAGCCAATTTTGACAATTTTTGCCATTTTTCGTCATGTACAATTTAAACACTTGGGAGTTTTTCACACAAAATAAGACACAAGAATATAAAAAACAAAAAATTTTGCTTGGTTAAACAAATCCCAACATAGGTGCTTTTATGTATAAAAAGAGAACTCTATCATAAATTCTTCTCATTGAATTAATCGTGAAGATAATAACGGTGGCCGATCATTTCGTCACTGTTCAATTCTTCACAGTTCATTTCGACTGAGAAATATATATTTTTTAATATTGGCTAAATATCGAAAATTTTATTTTATATCTTTTTATATACTTGCCATTGGCTTTCTCACAAATTGCGGACTTAGTTTCCGTTTTATTTTCATAAAATTACCAAATTTCGTTGCTTAAATGCGCTGCAAATGGCATTAGGTAAATCTCTAAAGTCTTACTTGTTAGGCGCAAATCCCTCAATGTTGATCAAGACAGCATTTTGCGTCAGATTTTTGCTTATTTGAGCAGAAAGCAGCAGCAGAAAACCCCATCGATATCTTAGAGCAATATCATTTAGGACACAGTCAATTCGTGACAAACAACCTCGAAAACCTTAATTTTTCAGCTTATTAATCTCGAAATTTTTTTCGAAAAAGGGGTACCACCAGTGGTACTATCAACCAGAAATAATTTGTAAAAAATTTAAACCAATTAGTACTTTCATAAGATAATATTATTGAAATTAGCCAATTATGTGTAAAATCAAAAAAAAAATTAAAACATGGCAAAAGATGGCGCATGTCTCTAAACTTGGCAAATTCAATATTTTTATATTAAAATGGTACTAAATCGACCTGGGATTCTATCTAAAAATTCCAGAATCGGCCCCACTTTGGTCTCAATTTCCTGTGTACCTTCTTCCATCAAAATTTATTTTAAAAAATCTTCCTCAACAACAAAATCTAAAAAAAATCATAATAATCCCACCCGATGTCAGCCAGCCCCCGTGAATGCTCCGTTTGCTTTAAAAAAATTTGACTGCAATTCTTTGATAATTCTAATTATATTAGCACCAAAACAGCTAATGTTCGTTTTATTCTGTGACTTCTGAAGAGCATTCGTATTTTTACACTAAAATTGCACCGCCAAATGTTTAATTGCCGCACGCGCCACCGGAGGGCGAATTATGGTGACCATTTGTCACTGCAAATGATTCACAAATGTGTGTGGGTGGATGTGCCTGCTAGTGAAATTTAATCCATTTATTACTTCCGAAACATGCCAAAAATGATTTTTATTTAAAAAAAATTGTGCATTTTCCAAATGAAATTGGATAAAATGCAAATTTTTTTAGACATGAAATTTGCCCCACATTGGGATTGAATAAAAATAAATAAATAATAAAATGTTTTTTTTAATTACTGAAAATGAAATTTACGGTGAATAGTCATACTGTAATAGAACAGATTAAATAGGAAATGAAAAATTTCTTTAAAATATAAAATTAATAACAAATAAAAAATATATATTATTTTCTAAAAAATTAAAAAATGGACAAAAATATTGCAGCATTTACATTATGTTACAAATATTAAAATAAATTGAAATTGTTTAAACGAATCTTTCCCAAATCTATGCGGAAGTTGTCGTAATCAAAAAAATAATTAAATAATTCATTAATTGTGCACAGTCGCTGTTGCGATATATGGTCGTACTTTACTAATATGCATAATGAAACCAAGAATTTTTCGAACATGCAAATCTTTAGGACCCCAATTTATGAATAATTAAACGCGATTTTTGCCCGTTTAATTAAGCTGTGACAAAAAATGTTCCCGCCGGAGGTGCAAGGGCGCTGAGCCGTGCGGCCCCCGCCCCAATTTTCATTTCCGCGCGGTGAAAAAAATTATTTCCTCCATTTTTCAGAATAAAAACTCATTCTGCATGGGAAAATAAAATTATTTAAATTAAAACAAAGAAAGGATTTTTTTATTTTTACTAATTTTTTAATGAACAATTTAATAATTCATTCTCAGCTACGACTATGGACAATGCAGGAAAATTCAGTTGGATCTCTGAATTTTTTCAATTTTTGCCAACAAATTGGTTATTTTTAGTCCAAATGTTTTTT
>CP049705.1:11184332-11228321 GCA_004148225.2 Heterodera glycines
AACACAAACAACAAAGAAAGAAAAAGAAACATTTTTAAGACTGTTTTTTACACAAAATGACAAAAGAAAAAAATGTAAAACAAAAACATTTCATTTTTCAAAGCATTTAACAACACAACACAATGTTAATATTACAGGATTTTCTTAGTGAACAAACTAATGAGTGTCCTCTTTCTTTTGTTAAATATTTTATACAATAAAAAATGGGTTATAATTAAGGAAGGGATGCGAGAGAAATTTCCCATTATCTCTCCCTTTCCTTTCTTTTACTCTCTTTTCTTTTCCATTGCAATTTACTCTCTTTTTTTCCCACTCCCTCCTTCTCCCACACACACGCACGCGTCCAACAGACTGCTGCTGCACAGCAACACGCGTCTGTTCACTGTCTGCCCCTCTCATCTGCCGCTGCCCGCATAGACAGACAGTCATACAGTGCACTATTTCCCACCATCCCTCCCTCTAACCTCTACATCCTAGGAGGAGAAATCTTTTACCTTCTTTTTCTGTGCTATTTCTTTTGCCTTCTTCTTCTTCTTAACTATTTATTTTCGTCTCTTTTCTTTATATTCTCTTCTTTTTCAAAACAATTTCTTTTCATCTCTTTTCAAACTCATTTTTAACGCAAAATAGTAACAAAACGCCACACTAATTCAAACAGTGACACATACAGAGAATCAACTTTATTATATAAGATTAATATTTTCTTAGATAATATTGACATTTAAATTAAAAATTTTGTCAATAGAAAAATAAATAAATTTTGGGATAAATTTTTGAGAAATTTTTCCAATTCTTAGGGTGCATTTTTGAAAATTTTTTTGGTCGATTCTTATGGGTATTTTTTGATTTTATTGCATTTTTGTTAAGAATTTTTTGAAAATCCTTAGAATAGGTAAAAAAAATGCCGAAATAGGTATAAAAATAGGTACCTAGGTAATAGGTAGAAAAACCCCCAAATAAGTAAAAATAGGTATTATAAAAGTGGGTGTAGAAGCTCCAAACCAAGCTAAAAACTCGTTTTTCGCGCCTATCTCCGTCTATTAAGTGTGCAAACTTTTAGGTATTTACCTAAAATTAGCAGCCCTACTTATTTATAATTGTAAAAAAATAATTTTTTTATAATTTTCAATTTAAATACAATGAAATAATTGAAACATATAAATATGTATTTTAAACATTTAAAAAAATTTTAAATACAGAAATACTTTAAACATTTGCAAAATAGAGAAATGGGAAAAATTATTGGTTTTTCGCGGGCCCTTGCCTCGAAATAATTCTATCCACGACGATCGTGTGGTTATTATAATTTGCTAAAACCCAATCGTACACTTTTTTTTATTATTGTTATTATTTTCAACGAGCACTGACTGGAAAAGCGATGAAATTTTTGTTCATTAATTTGATGCAAAAATATGGACAGTATGAATCACGCAGCATCAATCCGAGTTATCACTGGAAAAAACAGGAATTTGTCTTTAACAAAATAAGCGATATAATCAGATGGGATTGGATGGGGCAATTGGTGGGTGATTTTATAAATCAAAAAAAGTGGGTGGGCAAAACAGACAGAATGATTCATATTCATCAAAAAATTTCACCAACTGAGAATTCCAGAGTCATTTTATTGTGATCGGTGGCAATGGGTCATTAAAATTCTAATCATTTTTATTTTTATGGAAAAATAATAATTCCGCCAATTCATTTTTCCGTTATATATTTAAAATCATTTAACATAATTAATTTTAGCATTATAAATGGGTACAGTCTGGGCATTCTGTGCACTGTTGTACAATGTTCACCTATTGGCTGCCCAAAATAACGGTAAATTCCACTTCAAAACCTTAATTAAGATTAAATTTCTTTTAAACCATTTCGACCCACTTGATTAAAATGGTCTAAATTTTCGGATCTTATGGACAGACTTTTTTGAAAATTGATAAGATAAAGAATAAATTAAATTGAAAAATAATTTTAATTGACAGCATTTAATGCCGAAGAGATTTGCCGTCCCATCGATGGCACACCGTTCCACGCCCAATGCCTTCTCTCTTCTGTAGTCAAACAGAAAGGCTTCATCCCAAAGCATTTGCGCCCGCCATGGCTTAACTCACCGCTGTTTGAGGACAACAAGCTGAGCAGCGAGGCCAAAGAATCGGAAAATGGCTGTTTTTCCTGCTACAGAGGGACAAAGGCGAGCAATGGCAAAATCCAGGACGAGGATTACTGTGCATGCGTGGTACGGTGTTGAGAATACTGTATAATAACTTGTCTTTAATATTATATATCAAGGTACAGGACTAGATTCTGTTTATTTATTAAAATCCCGGAAAAATTGAAATTTTATACTTTTCGTAAAAATATGGGATAGAAAAAAAAACAATTTTTTTAAAGTTTCGGTTCCTCTACTATTAAGGATAAAGCCAACGCAGATATATCAATGCTCTGAATTTAAGTACAAAGATCAAGCACCGAATGATGGATTCTCGAAAATAATTGGAACATTTGATGGCCTAAACTGTCTGCAGGATTTGTATAAAATGGCATTGGTGAAAAAAATAAAAAAATTAATGCTTGTCATTTCACATTTCAATAATTTAGATGCCAAAATGTGGAAATCGGTACTATGACCAAGCAAAACACTGTGCCATGGTGAAGAAAATTCTTGGAAAAAAATTAATTTAATAAAATTTTCAGGTTCATTTTTACGACAATGAACCCGAAAAGGAGCCAAATGGGGACGAATCAAAGCGTAAAATATTAATGAACATTAAACACATAAGTAGAGCAAGCAGTATGGAGATGAAAACCTTCTTGATTTTAAATGCAGTAATTCCTGAACGAACTTTATTAAAAATGGGCATATTGTAAAAGAAAAAGTAAATTATTAGAGACAGGAAAATTCCAAATTTGCGCATTTCGCTGCGAAAAATTGAACTCAAAATTTTTGCGAGACGAGACTCCCGGAGATTAATCCTGCAAAATCCCGCGCGGGATCCCGTCCCGCGCCGCTCTCCTCTATAAATGATGACAATTCAAAAAAGCTACGAACGGACTCCAAAATTGTGAACCTTTGATTTCATTTGTTCAAAAAAGCAAAGCCAATAATGAAAAATAATAATTAAAATCCTTAATTGTCCCGTACTATCTTGCCAAAAAACCCTTTTCTTTGTAGGAACTCTCGTACTTTTGGACGGTTGCATCAAAACAGAAACTGCTCAAAATTGTACAGCAAATGTGCAAATTGCATATGAACGTATCGGCAGCTCGTTTTTCTACGGTAATTGCGACGCTGAAAAGAAAACGGTATTTGAGAGCAGGTGAGCAATCAGACGAAACATTTACCATAATTGACTTGTTATTTGCTAATTCACAAATGAGAAAGCTTCCCTTTTTGTTCAGCACATAAGTAGGGATGTCAATTTTATGTAAAAAAAATTGCTTTTTCTCAAAAAAAAGAGGTGAATATGAAAAAAGAAATTTTGGAATTCATAACTCTGAAGGTTTAATTAATGCTCTATGCATTGATCAATAATTATGTACTGAACAGTTCAACCAATCAGTAAAATTGATTCTGTTAATTGCATTTTAAATATTTTCAGTATTGAAATCACTGCCCTGGAATCGCCCTTTACATTTCCCGTCGAATTCCAACACCGTTTTTGCAGCAGTTTGTTCGGCACCGCGGACATAGACAACACGTTCTATGGAATTACGGTCACCATAAGCGGAGAGTGCGTTTAAATATATATATTTATTTTAATATGACTCACATTTTTAAAAGTAATTCAAACTTTAACAGCTGTGGAACAAAGAGCTTCAAACTTCCTCAGCTTGAATTTGAAAAGGTTGGATTTTGTAAAAGCTACCAGAATTATTTTATGTTAATGAATTACAGCAATTTTGAATTGTTTAAACATAAAATGCTAAAATTTATTATAATTTAGTTATAAATAAAATCGACTATTTTATGCAATAAAAAATATATAATTTCAAAAGTTACAGAAAGTCTTAAAAAATTTTGGGTTTATCTTTGTTTATTTAATCACATCATTTTTGGCAAATTTACAAATAAAAAATCATTCATAAAAAATTATTACTTTCAAAAAAAATTAATTTCATTTTTATTTTCTTATATTCTGACTTGGCCACTCATACAAGCGCTCAATGTTCCTTTCCCAAGGATTGCAAAACATTAAATTTAAAAAAAAATTCTTAATCAAAGTCACGAAACCAAGATTAATTCTCTCTAATCCAACCCTTGTTTTATTAACCCATAAAAAATCCTACCTAAAATCATAATTAACTAATTAGTGGGAATTTTTTGTAAAATTCTTTTGTTAGGGCCGTGTGCAAGAAATGCGCGGATTGCAGTTGGATTTGAAAGCCGAAGCAGTGCAGTGGCGGGACCCGAACGGTGGCCATTTGTACACAACACATCACCAGCTGATCTGGCAGCCTACCGAGCTGAAGTCCATCAATGCCAATGGGAAGATGAACGCGGGAGATGAGTATCCGCAAACGGAAGTCAAGGAAAGAAAAAACCACGTAAGTAGGGCATAAAATTATTCTTGTAAAACATTAGGATTTTAGAATCAATTTTAAAAATTTGGATACGAAATTATTAGTTATTGAAAAATTAATTAATTAGTGTTTGAAAAGAATTGATTCGATCAATTAAAAAAATGAAATGAAAGGCTCGAAATTTTTAAATAGAACCCAAATGTTATTGTCGAGCAGGGAGGGCAAGGAATTTTGGGGTCGGAATTCCGATTTCCGTAAAAATTTTGGGCCTCGGATACCATTCCTGGTGCCGATTTTTACAATTCAAAGTATTTACATATGTAGCGTGTTCACGAAAATTTTTCTACTTCATAGCTCGCTCCAAAAAATTAAGCAAATGCCTCTGAATTGGGGCAAAATATTTAATTTTTAATAGAATAATTCACCCTTATCCATCTCAATTAATAATCAATCTAATACAATTAGAACGGAATGAACTCAACCGAATTTCGGCATTACGGGCGCAAAATGGTCGATTATGTTGCGGATTATTTGGAGACCATTGAAAAGCGAAGGGTGAGAAGCATTTTGTGTGTTGCAAATGCTTTTTTCTCCAGTTATTGCATTTTTACAAATTTAATTAATTTAACAGGTTTTCCCCGCCATCGAACCGGGCTATTTGCGCAAATTGCTTCCCATGGATCCGCCCATTCAACCGGAGAATTTTGACCAAATTCTGCAAGACACCGAATCGTACATTATGCCCGGAGTAAGAAAAATTCATAATCACGAGACCGCAATTGTTGAGAGACTGTAATTTCGTAGAATAAAATTTTTTCGAAATATATGAAAATTTTGGGAAAACCCAAAAAAAATATATAGTTTTTGAAAAATAACTCAATAAAAATGGCTGCTTCTTTTCAAATTAAAAGAATTATTTTTGGTCTTTATTAAAAAAAAATCTATTTTTGAAAAAAATTCATTTTTTTATGGAAAAACATTGCGCTAATTAATCGATGCTTTACTTCCTTTAAGGTGACGCATTGGCAGCATCCCCGCTTCCACGCTTATTTCCCAGCCGGCAATTCCTTCCCATCAATTATGGCTGACATGCTCTCTGACGGCATCGGATGCATGGGCTTTTCATGGGTAAGATCCAGTATGGAATTTCGGCGTATGGATTGGGTAATAGGGATTGGCTTTATCGGGCTCAAAAGGTCGGTGGGTGTTGAAGTTGGCCAAATCGGTCGGAGTTTGGAGGGTTTCAATTTTTGCCTTATGCCATACGGTAACATGAAGTTTGGGGCTATAATATTAATTTTTAAAATTGAAAAATTAAAAAATAAGTAAATACCCTGTGATTTTTACATCCTTAAATAACCCAAGCTGTGCTTAAAAATCTTCAACAGACTGAGCCTTGAAATGTACAAAAAATTACATAAGTATGACATTGAAACATAAATTGTAATGCATCCAGCGAAATAAGCATGTTTAATTAAGTGGCTAATTCGTTAAAAAATTTAAGATTACGAAAATTTCGACACAGCGAAAATATTTCAAGCAGAATTTTTGATGGATAAAAATATATTTAAGAAAATTACTATTCGCCTTACATTTGGGAGGCAAAAAAGATGAAAAAAAATTTTAAATTAAAAATTTTGCGATTTTGTCCAATTTTCTGTGCCCCTTTTAAGGCTGCTTGCCCGGCGCTGACTGAATTGGAAACTCATATGCTCCAATGGTTTGGCCAAATGCTTGGACTTCCCGCCTTCTTTTTGCCGTATTCCAAAAATTCCATCGGTGGCGGTGTGATTCAGGTGTTTTTGGTCCCGTTTCTCAGATGCCAAAATTATTAAAATCTGGCAATAATTAATTAATTATCCACAGACCTCAGCGTCCGAGGCCATTTTGGACGCATTGTTGGCGGCACGCTTTGACAAATTGAAGCAGCTCAAGGAAGAATCAAATAAAACAGAGGGAGAGCTGCTAGACAAACTGATTGCCTACTGTTCTAAAGAGGTGTGTTGTGCCAAGGGGTGCACTAATTATCACGCCGTCCCGCCCCCCCCCCCCCGCCCTGAAAATCTATTTGATCCGACCAGTCCGACAAATGTTTTTTTTAGAGTTGTACGGGACCAGAAATTTTGGCAAAAACATGGGACCCGAACTAGAAAAGGCTTGATCAGGATAGAGACCTGGATTTTTGACCGGTACCAATGGGTAGTTTTTCCAAAAACCGGGAAAAAAATTCAAAATATTTTTTTTCCATGTTTAAAAACAAAATATACCCGTTTGTCTTAATTTAAAAAAAACAACAAAAAACAATGACAAAAATGCCTAATAAAGTCATATAAAACGACTTTTCTGCCGCATTATTATTTTTTTAATTTTGCACTAAAAATACTTCTTTTTTTATATGCTGGATTTAAAATATTAAACCTAAAAATACATAATTTAAAATTAAAAAAAATATATGTATTAACAAAGAGAAAAATAAATAAAATAGTTTTGTTTATGAAGCGAATTTAACCAAGGCGAAAGCATTATTAAAGCATTTTGTCATGGAAATGGTGTGCGGAGGGACAAGCTTTTACGTGTATTGGATTTTTCAAAATTTTGCCAAAAAAATCTCAAAAGCGGATTAGCTTTAGGAAATAATTTTTGTTTTTCCATTAAGGCCCATTCATCGGTGGAAAAGGCTGCAAAGATTTCGATGGTCAGAGTGCGCCTATTGGAAACCGACTCACGCCTTCGCTTGAGGGGCGAAACTTTGCAAAAGGCACTGGACGTGAGTTGGATGTTAATTCGGGAAACGTTAAGGCTTTCACTTGAGTTCGTATGGGTTTTTGGCGTTGCCATTTAAGCGCCGCCATTTTGGTGTTCAATTTGGACGTTATCTTTAAAATTGAAGAATTATTTTATATAAATCTTAGAAAAGCTTTTATTTTGAGGAAAATGCTAATTTTATTACCCTTTTTCAATTTTTTTTGTTTGTTGTCATTTTATGCCTTTTATTTGAATAATTGCATGTCCCAAAATCCTTTCTCTAACGGTTAGAGTCTAACCGTATAAAATTGTGTGATAAATAAATTATAATATTTTAATAATTTCTAATGAGGCAATTAACGTTAAAACATTTGTCAACGACCATTTCTGCTCTTTAGAAAGATCGCAAAAAAGGTTTAATCCCGTTCTTCGTCTCAATAACACTTGGCACGACTTCCTGCTGCTCATTTGATGTGCTCTCGGAAATTGGACCGGTCGCCACAAAAAACAACATTTGGCTCCATGTTGACGCTGCATACGGTAGGTGGTGGGGGGAATATGGTAACGGAGAATATGATTTTCAAAAATTTTATTTTAAGCTGGTTCTGCGATGATATGCCCCGAATTTCGGTAGGTTTTTTTGTTGTTTTACTTTGTACCATTTGCAGTGGGCAACGATAGCTCATTACCTCAAAGCAAAAAAAAAATTTATGGAAAAATCTGAAAGGCTGTATTGAAATTTTCTGCAAATCTTCCAACGGTGTCTGTAAAAAAGGCCTTGCAAAATTTTCCCAAAATTCATGTTTTAAATTAGAAATTAACATAGCCTATCGGAATTCCCTTACTTTATTTTTTTCATAAATCTTTTTTTTAAATAAAATTTTTCTGTCTCAATTTCTAGCCCCATTTCGGTCCCCCATGGATACGGTGGTGGACGGCACATCACTTTGAATCACGGCACTTAATACATTAATTAATTTAGCTATTTAATGGAAGGCATTGAACATGCGATGTCGTTCAACACGAATCCAAACAAGTGGGGCATTAAATAAAAACTGAATTTAATAGCAAAAACTTATATTTTTTTCATCATTTCCTCAGATGGATGCTTATCGCCTTTGATTGTTCGGCCATGTGGTTGGTATTGGGTTAATTTTTAAGTTAGACCAGCAGGAATTTCAATCGAAAAGCCTAAAATACAATAGGAGCAAAATGCAAATTTAAAAAGTGAAAAAAATGTAAAAGAAAAATATTTAAAAAGTGATTTAAAAAATAACGACAATAAAAGGCTGGGCCGCCCGGAGATAGGAGGCCGGGTTCCTGTTGGCGCAAGTCCGCCAGCCAGGAGCAGCTTTTTTCAAGTTTTTACATTTTCTTGAAATTTAAGATCTTTTTGATTTAAAAAAACTTTTTGCGGGAAAACCGATACGGGCGATGGACATAGTGCAACCCGCCAGCCGGCCGGGGCCGGAAAAAAACAATTGAAAAAAGGTTTAATAAAAGATGATGAAATCATTGTACCAATGACAGCATGTGGAAATCAGATCACGATCAGCACCCTCGATAACCCCTACTATCTATGAATTGCATAAAAATTTTGACCAATGTTCTTAAGCAGGGATGGGATTCGTCCTTGAATGGCAAGGACGTCCTTGAAATTGGGCCCTCTTTCTTGAAAATAAAAAATGTCCTTGGATGCAAGGACGTCCTTGAAAATGAGCATTTGGAAAAGTGGAAAAAATAATCAAAGGAAATTTGGTAAATTTTTGAATTTATAACATATTTGGATATTAAATTATGGCATTATGTCAATTTTTTGCTCATAGTTGAGAATTATTATTTTTTATTATAGCGGGGTCAGCGCCTTCGGCGCATCCCCCGCTAGGCAGTACGATTGTGTTAAAGAATTAAGAATGATAAAATAGACTGGGCTTTTTCTCCAATTATTAATATGGTATTAGGAATCTTTCGTGAATAAAATGTAATTTTTTTCTCATGATTGAGAATTTTTTGAAATTTTATTGCATAAAGTCACTTTTTTCTTAAAAAATTAGCCCAAAATCGCAAATTTTGGTCATTTTTGGACAAAAACCTGTAAACAAATCGCATTAAAAATTACAAATTTTTCCCGGCGGCGCCTATCGGCGCCGCCGGACCCCCCCCCCCTGTTCCACAAAATTTTTGGAAAAAGCGCGCCGCAAAAAAAGCAGAAAAAAAGGAGTCGCAAATTAGGAAAATGATCAGTGAAAACTAGAGTGGTACGGGACCGGGAATTTTGGGAAAAACCGTGACCGGTAATTCTCGCCCAGACCCGGTCCCGACCCACCGTAGTGAAAACAAAAAAATGTTGGAAAAAAACAATTCCGGTGAAAAATACAAGCCATTTGAATAAATTTTAACCATTTTTCATTGCATAAAATAAAAATTTTAAATGTCCCTGGATTTCATGAATTTTCCCCACTATGTCCTTGCAAATCGGCATACCCGTCCTTGGAAGCCGACATTGGGCGATCCCATCCCTGTTCTTAAGTATTTATTACCCAGGCCAGCGTCCTTTTTCACCTATTTGTTCAAAAACAAAAACATTAAAGAAATCTAGCAAAAAATAATCCATTGAGTATTAAAATATTAACTTCACTTTACAAATAATTTAATTCCCAAAAAAAAACTGCGAATATTTTATGTTATCCCTTTTTTCACTCTAGGATTAAGAACAGCTCAAAACTCATCGACGCGATGAATGTCGATCCGTTTTATCTGAAGCACTCCTATAAGGGAGCCACTGATTACCGACACTGGGGCATTCCTTTGAGTCGCCGCTTTCGTGCCCTAAAGCTGTGGTACACCATTCGAACTTACGGCGTTGAGGTAATAAAATCGTCGGTAAATGTAATATTGTCGGTAATTTGTAGCAATTATAGGCCTGGCGAGACTTTGGGGACTTGACATTTGAAGATGTAGAACATAAAAGTTTAAGCGCCCGGTGGGACTCGAACCGAGGGCCTTAACACACCATCAATGCTCTAACCGACTGAGATACGGACGCTCACCTTGCGGGTTCTCCCATGCCCTTTATTATCCCACTTTCTCCCACACTCCTCCGCTTTCTTCTGGCATGACGCAGATATTACCGTATTTAATCGATTATAACCCACTTCTCGATTAGAACCCCCCTCTCGAATAAGCCCCCTTCTGTCTGAGGGGGGTTGGACAATAGAGCCCCCGGGGACTATAATCGAGTAAATACGGTATTTCAAAAAAAATCAAAAGCCTTTCTTAATCAATTAGACAGAATTATTGGTCTACGGAACATTCAAAATTTTTAACATTTTTGAAGAGCGGATTTAAATTCCAAAATATTGTCTGTCCTCGTTATTTTATTTTTTGCATTTTAGGGTCTCCAACGGTACATCCGCGAGCATGTGCGATTGGCCAAATATTTTGTATCATTGATGTCTGCTGACCCGACTTTCGAAATTGTTGGCGATGTGATCATGGCATTGGTCTGTTTTCGGATTAAGGTGAGAAAATTAAATTACCTCCGTTTCTGAATTATACGAATAAAATAATCTGGGGTTAAATAACGCAGAATTTTCATTGTTTTTTTTTGCTGGCATTTTGTCAGTTTCACTTTTCTAAGCATTTTTCAAAAGTTTATTCCAAAAATTCAAAAAATATTTTATTTATTTTTTGCTGCAAAATGTGTTAAGAAATTGGGCCATTTTTTTCTTAGGCGACTAACGGCACCGTAGAACCTCAAAAATGTAGAAATATTTCACAAAACCAATTCTAATTCTTATGTGTCAATGATCTGCTCAAATTTTATAATTATCCTTCTTCTCTGCTGAATGTAAATTTAGTTTTTTTTAAATGACATTTAATTATTGCAAAGAATTTTTGTTTCTAAAAATATTGCTTACAAGTTCCTCTTTATTTATACATTTTACATGGGTTCAGATTAGTGAAATTTTTTTCCGCAATTTTTTGTTTAACTTTGAAATTTAAAGCGATAATTTTATCAAATTGAAAATATGTATTTTTTTAATAGATTTTATTGCGGAAAAGCGCCTTAAAATCATTTTTCTGTTTGATATTCAATTGAAGTTTTAAGCATTTTCTATTAAAGTTTTTAACATATATTTGGGAAGAGGGGTTTTTGCATACATTTAATTTAAATTAATGAATTACAGTGATTTCAATTTGTGCAACTAATTGCGGATCCCGCTGCAATTAGAACTCAAAATTTTTTGCAGGACCGGATCCCGCGGGATTAATCCCACAAATCACGCATTTTCTCCAAAAAAAAAAAAATCGGACTTGGATTCCGCAAAACCCCGTGCCCTGCTCTATTTTAAATTGTTTTCCTTCCATTTTGCACAGGATGGTTCGGAAGAGGTGAACGAAAACTTGTTGAAAGAATTGAGACTCAGTAGTCACATTCACGTGATCGCCGCTGCACCGGACAATCGTACGACCATCCGTTTTTGTGTGAACAAAGAGGACGCCAACGAACAGGACGTTCTGTTTGCCTTCAAAGTGATCAAGGAAACGGCACTTTACGTATGTGCTGCCGGGCGGGGGCGAAGTGTTGTGAAGCGAAAGTGTTGGGACGTTAGTCAAATGATGGTTTTTGACTAACTTCAAAGCAAACCGCCAATCGCGGGCGAGGTTTTTTGTATACGCGTATAGCAGCGCGTTTCGCATCATTTTTGAACCGCAAATCTTAATTGTGACTGTTCTACCTTTTTTTGCAAGCGTTTGCCGCGAATTTTTTTTTTTTTATTGATTAATTTTTGATAGATTTTCACCAAAAATGGTAATTTTGTGGATATTCGCAAAAATTAGAAAAATTTATAAGTTTACAAGAAAAAAAAAATTTAACATTTTTTTAAACTTTTTTTAAAATTTCCCAACCCCACTGGAACGTCCAAGCGGTGCGGAATTGACAATGGCACATTTATTGAAAATCCATACAATTTTGACATTTTTCAACAAAAATTTTCATAAATTTCTCAGTGCTATATTCGATATCAAAAAAAAAAAAATTAAAGAAGTTAATTTTATGCATTAAAGATAGGATTTTATTGTCGAAAAAAGACTATTCCAGAAGGAAGAACGGGAATATGAAATTTGCAAATTTCAGAATTCCCAAGCTTTAACAAATTATTTTAGATTTTCAATTTTTAAAATACCTTATTTATTCTTTGGTATTTCATGTATAATACTGATTGAATATATAATGAATTTCGAATTAAAATTTAAAAAACAAATATTATAAGTCAAAAGTTTCAGATTCCTGGAATTATAAATCATTTTAATGAATGCTGAGTCAATAGAGAGAACAATTGAAAAAACAAATTTATTTAAACATAAGCACTTAGATTATAAAAAAATTAATAAATTAATAAAGTGTCATTTGTCTCGGACCACCTAAAGAATCTCGAATTTGGTCCCAGCCATGGAGTAATGTTATGAATTTATTATTTTTTTGCAGGTTCTTAGACCACATGCAGCAAACAGCAGCTCATTGGTTACGGTGCCTTAATGTACAGAATGTCTACCGGAATTTTTCGATCGCCCATTTAAAGAATTTTCAATTAATTATATATAATAATCCCTTTCGCAATTGAAATTATCAAAAAAATGTATATATGTATTTGATTTAATATAATTTTAAATATATATAATAATCTTGCAATAGCATCATAATTTTGTGCGTTTGTAGCATTAGCATAAAATTAAAAAATTAGTGGACCATTCCGTGAGCACATAATAATATTTTGTAAACCAATAAATTTATTTTAAACATTTTTTCCATTTTTAATAAATTTTTACATTCATTTGTTTATTATAATTTTTAAATCCCATTGACATAATCTCCTGGATCCGCTATATTTTGCTAGAAAAAGGGGGTGACAAATTGACCAGACACGAATTTTTACAGCTGAATTTGTATCGGCGTCGTGTGCAAATTAGTGATTCTCGGTTAGTTCTCGACTCCTGAAAAATTCCGGCGGCTTTTTCACTCCCCAGTCTCGAGCTCTAACCGTGTTTTGTTTTCTAAATTTAGGAAACTTTTGTTTGGGGTCTGAGTAAAAATTATTAGCCGTTGATAATTTCCGCACATACCGTGCAAATACACAATAGAATATATTCAAAAATGCTCCCGGACAATCGGACATAAAATACACAAAAAGATAAAAAAAATTCTGTCGCCGAAAGGGACCGATTATGCCATATCAAGAAAGAAAGAAAATAGGCTCGTTGCTGGATTTAGCATTTTATAAACGACGGTTGCACATTTGTTGAATATAAGCAACTTTTTTCTTGTCATCTCTCGCACACGAATGCCGTGCCGTCTTGTAGATTATTGGTGAAATCTTAAACAATTAATTCCAATGCCTAACTTCTTTCAATTTTTGAAAAATAGCTTATTGCTGAACAAAGAAAAAGAAATTGGCTGTTGATTGAATTGTTCCACACCCTTCGATACTAAGCGGACATTCACATCTTTTCATTTTTAGGGTTATTCCCACAAACTCATCAATTTATTTGTTGCCTATTTTCTTGTTCATTGTCCGATCATCCACTCACGATTCAAAAGGTTATGCTGGGACAGTTTTTGATAAATTCAAAATATTTATCTTTTTTCGAAATGGGATAAAGGTCCTACGTTGACCAAAAAATTTCATTTATCCCCCCCCCCTGCTGGGGGATAAATGGAGTCTGGGGATAATTAGAGAAAATACGGCAATTATTTTAATTGATAAATTTAGTGATAATAATATATTTGGCTTTATTGCAGTTTACACGACCCTAAAAAAAAGACATGACCATATGATAATTTGACAACTTTAATGCACCATAACTTTTTGTAACATTCAAAAAAAACATTCTTAGTATCATTAGATAGTCCTCTATTAGTCTGCAAAATTCCATAAAATTTCGTTTAGTTGCAAAAAAGTAAACTTCAAAAAATATTAAAATAATTACTTTATTATTTATTAAAAATAATTTTTCGTATTGAAACGACCCGTCTCCTCCGATGACCCCGCATTGATTCTTTTGTCACTTCGGCTCTCATCACGGAGCCAACCTTAATAATATTATTGGAATTGAAATAATAAAATTAAAGCATTAGTAAAGTGTGCGATCAATATTCTAAAATATTTTGTTATTTTTTAAAAATCTTATTATTGGTCAATTGATTTTTGCTTGCGTCATCAATGCTTTTACAATAATCTTCATTTGAAATAAGAAATTAATGTCCATTAAAAGAAAATAAAAATTTATGTGAAGAGAATTGTATAATTATTCCCTCCTAAATGTACGATTCAAAAATGTTGGCATTTTTATTTGCCATCTCCGCTTTATTATTTGTGCATACTGTCCGTACAGCAGCCAGCAAAAAATGTGATGGTATTCCCATCTCAGAGATGATTATGTTCAAGTACAAATCGGATTTATCAAACAAGAACATCGAGATAAGAATGGGGTTTAAACCAGTTTTGCGAAACGAAACGGAAAAGGTAATAAGCTTCAGGGGACATGCAAGGTAATTTGCCGGACTCCTCTGCTGGTCGTGGCACAAGGTTTATGTGCTGGTGCAGTTTGGATGAATAGAAACCGATAAATGTTTTTTGGGGAATAAATAAAAATTTTACTCAGGTTTTCGAAATTTTCTTAGTGCCGGGCAGCCAATTCTTTTATATTTAAAAAGGGTTGAAAATTTCTATCATTTTCTCATCTATTTGTGATTCAAAATCTCATATATTTTTTTTCGGGCGCGCTTATCGGCACCGCCGGATCTGAAATCTCCATAGATTTTTTATAAAATTCAGCCGAAGTCTCAAAAATGGGAACTTAAAGATTTATAAAAAATTTTTGATTTATTTCCATTTTTATAGCATTTTTCTTATTCCAAAATATGGACAAAATATACTCAAAAATGGCGAAATTGCATTTATTCGCGACAACGCCAAATTGCATTTATAACAGGGCTGCACGCAACTGGATAGTAATAGGGCGATTTTCTCAATTCCGTAATTACGGGGGCAAAAAGGCCGTAATTTCCCATAATCCGTAATTTTTTAAAAATTAAAATTTATTTATATAAGAGTATTTTAAAATTTTTTTTAATAATGATTTTAAAAATCAAATAAGCGGTCTTCGGGATGCATTTTTTATTTTCTGTTTCAATTTTATGAAAGAAATTATAACTTTTTGGCAGAAAAACATTCTTTTGGATTTTTAGGGTTCATACGAAAATTTTGAAAGTCTGATCATTAGGGTTGGATTTATATAGTTATTTTTAACATTGATAAGAGTCAATAGCAAGGAAAAAAATTCGGAGGAGGGAACCCAAAGAATTTTTGGTACTTTTCAGTTTTGGGCCTACACCTCAAAATTTTAAAAAATGTCAACAAAGGGCGCGCTGAAGGCATTTTAGTATGCGCCCTATTTTGGGGGCATAAATGCAACAATCTGAAGCAAAATTTCTTCAAAGGGGTCCACATTGCACAAAATTTTGAGGTGTAGGCCCAAAACCTCCGAATTTTTTTGATTAAAATTTTTTCGTAAGTCAAATTGCAAAAAAAAGAAGTAAGATCGGGGTCCGGCTGTGCCGATTGGCACCGCCGGGAAATTTTTTTTTTGAAATTTTAATCAAAAAGAAATTTTTACTCCCATAATGCGCAGAAAATGCCAAAGAATACAAATAATATTTTGATGGAAACAATATTTATTTCAAAAAAAACGTCATAACTGGCTTTAGCTATTGTAATTACAAACTCTTAAAAAGCGGGTCAAAAATTGAAAAATTGTAGACACTGATCAGCAGAGGAGTCCGAGTAAAATAGCATTTGTTTCCTATAAATATTTAAGGTGTTTGTCGGATATATAGGAACAGAAACAAAAGACACTCATTTACCAACCGATAAATGCATAACAATAAAAATTTATAAATGGGCCGAAGTTGGCTATGAAAACGCAATTAAAATTTCAGACGAAATAAACGAAGAAAAGGCGAACGGATTCGCTCACATTAACACAATGATTGATCAGTAAGAATAATTAATATTTAATTTGAAATGTTAATTAATAAGAAAAAGGTTTATTTGGGTTAAAACTTCAATAAATTTAAAAATACAGAAAAAATCCCTAAATCAATGAAAAACTTTAGGATGGCAAAAAAAATATATATTTAAAAGTAATGTTTTTATAATTCCCATTAAAAAAATTGCGAAATAAGAATTTTTGCATTATCCAATAGGTTAAAATTGCACGTTTTGATAAAAGGGGATTTTGGGACTTGGTTTTGCGCTGCGGAGTGCAATTTGATGTGATTAGTTCTCTCTCATATTTGAATTAAATTACTAAATTATAAATGTTAGAATTTGAATTTCTTTTTTAGCGGGAAAGCTAGATTTCCATTCCATTATCGGGACAATTTTATTGCAATTTATGAGATGGGACAAGAAATATTCGAACGGGAATTTTATTTTGGGAAAACGTATCAAAAAATGTCGAAGCAAAGAATTATGAATTTAATTAAAGAAATTGTGATACCATTAGTTGAATTGCACCAAGGTTTATAATATTAGACTTTTATGAAAAATTTTCAAATTTAAATTTATTGGCATTTATTTCGCTGAAATAATTTTTTTTTAGTTGCAATACATATGGATTTCAACCCAAAGAATTTGGTGATGTTTTTCAGTAGTGAAAAATGGAAATTGCCAAGAATTTCATTTTTAACCAAGAACGTGCCAACAATTAAGCTGATCGGCCTGGAAGAAGCATTATTTTTTGGCACTGGGCGAAACAGTGGGAAAATTACGGAGAATGAAATTGCGAACCATCATCAGTTTTCGCGATCAGCTTCGGCCCAATACGTTTCGCCAGAATATTTGGATAGAAAAGTTCAGCTTCAGATTTGAAAATTTTATTAAAATATTAGAAAATACAAAAATGTTACCTATTTACGTTTTTTTAAAAAGATAAATTATGAAATCAAATTTTAAGAATTATTAATAGATAACGACAAAATTGGATATTTGGTCTGCTGGAATTGTAATTTTGGAGGTGATCCTGGCAAATGAATATAATCCAACCACAATATTAGAGAAGACATTTCCGGACGAAAAAATGGTAGCATAAAATAAATGAAAAATCTAATAAATTAAGTTAAGAAAGTAATAAAAAAGAAAGTCGGAAATATTGCCGAGTTTTATCGCGGTTTTTTAATCAGAGCCAATCCATTAAAAGTTGAAAAGCCTGGAAAATTTGAAGAAACAACTAGCAAGGAATATGAGAATTTTGTCCAGCTGATCAGGTCATTTTATAACTCAAAAAAGAGTTGATTTAAATTTTTTTTGAATTAAATACTTATTAAAAAAGATAAAATCATTTTTTTGAATTTTCGTCTGGTGCATGATCATTCATATAAAACGCTAATTAAAAAATTTTGTCTGGGGATCACAAAAAAGGGGTAAGAACCGAGATTTAATTTTCCATATGATTTCCTATGACAAAAGTATAGATTAAAAATTTTTTTTTTAGTATTTATTTAATCATTCTAACAACAAATATTGATTTTATTTTTAAAAACAATTTTAAATTAAAAATACAAATTAAGAGAAGAAAATTATAAAGTGCCCGATGTTGGTACTGATTTATGGTGGACACGTTACGGTGAAGTACTTCATGATATTCTGAAAATTTGGTGCAACAAAGATTTGTTGGAATTTGCCTTCCTATTAACAGTAAATATTATTTCGATTCAAAGTTTGGGTGGAAAATGAATTATTTTTTTCGAAATCGAAAGAAAATTTCGAAAAAAATCATTAAGAGATATAAAAAAATGGTTTTTATTTTTACAATTCTTTAGATTTCCTTAAAACCTATTTTGTGATGTCATTTTTCTTTTAATATGTTTTCCTTACATTTGAAAGAATCGGATTTTTTAAATTTTTCTACTTTTTCCTTTATTTTGGCATAAAATGAGCCGAAAAATAGAATTCAATTAGTGGGAAAAATGGTCACTTTTCATTTTATAAATAATTTTGAGGCAGTACAGAGAAATTTTAAGGATAAGTTTATGAAAGACCCTTTTTGAAGTTTTCAAATAACAAAAAAAATTACTGGAATTGATATGGGCTTTAATTATAAATTTTGACAAAATGTAATAAATTTACATAGCAAAAATTCTCAATTAATAGCGAAACAGCCCATAAAAAAGATTAGCAAAATTTCTCAAAGATATAACATAAGAATAAAAAAAAATAGTTCAAAGAACGTTGTTTTCTTTTTAAATAATGGTTTCTTCCATAAAATAAAAAATAAAATAAATTTTTTTTTTAAATATTAGTAATAATGTTTCTAATTTCAATATTTGAGAATTGATTAGCTTATAATTTTAAATTGTTTATTAAATTGACCCAACATCCATTTCAGAATATGCTCGACATTAACCCTGAAAAACGAATGAGTGCCACAGCAATTATCGACTTTTTGAATGGGGGATGTGCGCCAAATATTGGCATCGGAAATGAAGAAAAAATGCCAATTTTTGGCAAAGTCGATGCAGATTTTTTAAGTATTTCATTAAGAGCCGAAATTTATAGAGTTAAGGGAATTTATGAAGAAAATAAAAAAATCCGTCTCGAAAATTTGGAAAAAATTCAAGCCCTGTTGACGACGGTGAACAAACGCCAAAAACTGTTGTTTTCAATGTTGGCAAAAAGGAAACGCATTTGTGAGGG
Organism: Heterodera glycines; assembly: GCA_004148225.2. Taxonomy (NCBI): domain Eukaryota; kingdom Metazoa; phylum Nematoda; class Chromadorea; order Rhabditida; family Heteroderidae; genus Heterodera; species Heterodera glycines. Next base: position 11,203,361 of record CP049705.1, read on the forward strand.
TCAAAAGAATTAATAAGTGAATTTTGGGAGATTTTAGGGAAATTTATTATTATTTTTTTATTTAAAATCTATGTAAAGTGATCATTACTGTTTTTACCAGATAAAGATTAAGAAACAAATAATTTAATCGTGATTTAATACAAACTTTCGATTGCAAAGGCTTATTCTGAATTGGCAGATTATCAATTTCCATTTTTAAAAAGCATTTTGAATTTCTGTGCATTTAAAATTTGGTTATTCAAAGAATTGTGGTTAATTACAATTAAAGAAAATTTAATGTGTTCACAGTGATATAATCAAAATCTCAAAGTTTGGCGTGTAAATTGATTAATAAATTTAAAGAAAAATATTTTAATTTTTTTCATTTTCTTAGCTTTTGTATCCAAACATTTTTCTTTTCTTTCATCTGACATGCACTCGATTGTCGTTTGAATTTTTCAAAGTTCTTGACACAACCATAACAGCGGAAGCATTTTGATTGGGTTTCGGATGAGCAAATGAAATTCGATTTTAAATTGACCACAATTTAATGACCCCAACCGAACTCACTCTTCAATATATCACGATATTCTTTGCTAAAAAACCTTTATTTATTAAAAAAGTTTTTTTAATATTAATTCTAAATTTGCCTGCAAATATATAGGATTGGTGCATTGATCGCTCCAGCAATTGTGACCATTTGCGCTGCTAATCGAAAGGCCAAAAATTGCAGTGATGGCTCAATGGTGATTAGTCCTCGTGCCAAAATGTTGGTGATCAGTGCAAACAAAAACCAAAAGCAAAAGATCACTGCCATGATCACAGCCAATGATTTGAAAATGCGACGAGTGATTTCAATTTGGGACTGGGACGAATTGTTGCTGTTGTTCTGATCACTTCTGATCACTGGGAAATCAAAATGCATTTTTTAACAACCACCGTAAGTCATTTAATTTTAATTACCTTTTAACATAACCCCATTATAATATAAATGACAATTGTAGCCAAAGTAAAAATACCCACGATAAGAGAAGCAACCAAAAATACTTCGCCTTGAACGATATCACCAGGCTCACAATAGAGCATTCTTTTAATTTGAAAAATTTATTAAATAGTCAATTAATTAATTAATTCATTATAATTAGTTACATTTCGGGATGTTGTAGAGCAAATACAAACGATAAATAAAGGATATAAAAAGCAATTGACAAGGAAAAAACATTGGCAATTAGCACATATTTTCCGGAAAATCTTGATATGTTACGAAAACTTAAAGAAGGTTAGATTAATTTCAAGAATAAAAATTTATAAAATTACAAAACGGGGAATGCCAATGCCACAAAACGATCAATGCTTATCCAAAACAGATTTAGTGCAGAATTTAAAGATGAAAGTGGTGCAAAGAATTGGGCATAAACGCAAGTCAAAAGAGGAATCCGCACACGAAGAAAAACGAGGACTAAAAATTTAAAAAATAATAATAAAAATAAAATTATTTAATTATTTTACCGGTAGCCAATGGAGTGGCCAATTCAGTGAGTGCATCACAAAAAGAACAGATGGCCAACAGAAAGCCGAAACTTCGGTGGAGTTTCCTAATTTCATAATTAAAAATGCATTTTTATAATATCCAAAAGTAAAGTCAAAACAAAATTAAAATTCAAAACAATTCCTATGCAATTTTCAAATCTTCTCTTTTACTTGTGCTTGATGGTGATGTAAACGATGGCACTGTTTAGGGCAATGCCAAAAAGTGACAAAATTTGCTGAATGATTGTCACCCAAACGGTGTACACGTAAATTTGGTCGGATTCTCCAAATTCATTAACGGACGAAGATGGTGATGAATTACCGTTATTACTCATATTATTAGTCTGATTTATTTAGAATGTTATTTTTAATTAAAAAAGTGTCAAAATTCAATGAGAGAATTTAATAAAAATGCTTCGAAATGAAAAACCATCCAACAATGAATTAAATAAATTGAGACTTTGTCGATGTCAAAAACTCATCCTTCAGCTGAGTTCTGTGTGTAATTGTCACTTATTTTTCACCTGCTATTTGGTACATTCCTTGGTAAGTTTTAATTAAATTCTGTTTTTAATATTTCTATGTTCTGTTGAAATGTCTCCCATTGCCCCAGACTAATTAAATGTTTAATTTTAATATTTAATTTTGTAAATGCCAATGAAAGGAAAGGGCATGTTTACGGTATTCAAGCAAATGACTATTATTAATGTTAATCAATATCAGTTTCGTTATTTAATTAACAAGTAAATCACAACAGAAGAATTGATGGGTAGGGCTGCCAAAAATATGTACTAAAAGTGGTCAAAATATGTACATAAATATATAAGAAAAATCCCGAAATATGTACAAAAAACCCTAAATATCTACCAAATATGTAAATAAAATTTTTAAAATGGTTATTTTTTGGAAAAAAAATTCCTCGTAAATGATGAAATAGGCACAAAATGCCATAAAAATGAATTAAATAGGCTTAGAATCACATTTTAGTAATTAAAAAAATTTTTTTTTTTTTTGTATTTTCAGGGGTACATTTTCAAAATTATTTTTTCACTATAAATTTTCAAAAATTTTCAAAATATAGAAAAAAAATAAAAAAAATATTTGCCGAAATTTTGGATTTATTTGTTAGGATTTCCAAAAATTTCCAGAAAAAATCTCAAAATATGTAAAAAAAAAAATGAAAATATGTATGAAAAAACACCAAAATATGTAGCAAAATATAATAAAATCCCGAAATATGTAAAAATATGTAAATAAAAGTCCCAACTTTTGTTCACAAACACACAAAAGAAAGTGTTTTTCCTACTATTTAGGGCATGGAGAAGCCTGGAATAATAAATAAATACATAAAATTGGCAGCCCTATTGGTGGGTGTTAGAGAAGGGACTCAAGTGGCCGCCCCAATTAAGGAATTTCCTCCGTTTGCATTTTTCTCATAGCGATTGCAAATACGGCGTTTAGAATCAATTCTCGAAAATGAGAAAAACTAAACGGCGGAAGAATGCCAAAATTTAGCATCGTTGGTTAGTTGGTGTTCAGGGATCAATGATGATCTAAGAAGTCAAGTACATCCCGGAACTAGGCTTGAGCCTGGACCCATCGGAACAAATTCTCGTGGAGTAAGGGAAAGGAGGTCGAAGATCGGGGTCAGGGAGCACAAACTGTCGGGGATCGGTGACGCGGATCGGAGAATAACCAAAATTTATTTTAATAAACAATTAAATTTTTCTTTTTTACTTTTGAAAAGCGTCTTTAAAAAGTAAAAATCTGTTTTACACCTTCTTCATTTTCTCATTCAACACTCGCTGTACTAATATAATAAAAGCGTGTCGAAGTAAGTTTTACCAAAAAGAATTTGTCGCGCAGTATTGCCGGAAGGCTTTTTCTCGTCTTCTTCCAACCCTCTCATGAGTATTTGTATTCCTTGGTATCATACGATAGCCCATGAGTTGCTTATTAGCTTGAAATTTCAAAAATTTTATTAAGTTTTTCAAAAGTTCTAGGCAAAAAATGAAAAAATGGTCATGACTTTTGAAATACAATACTTAATAAAATTTTTGAAATTTAACAAGCTAATAAGCAATTCAAGGGCTATCGTATGATACCAAGAATATGCAAGTTAGTTGCGTCTGAGAAAAGTTATGAGTTGATTTAGTCAAAAATTTAGCAAATTTTGCACTTTTTGTCCTTCGTCATAGCACCTCATAATCCATCTGTTTTTGTTGTATCTGCCGGGCCAGAAATTCTCCATTCTTCGAACAAACAAATTCAAAACAAATGAAAACGTTTTTTAGTTGATTTTTAGATAATTAATTAATACAACAATTGAACAATTCCTAAAATTCGCATCAAATATTACATTATATTTGCTCATTATTATTTTTGAATAGTTTAAGTGTCGAAAGAATTATTTTTGCTGAGGTTCTGTGATTTGTTAACCAATTCGTTAAATTATCTGGGACCATAGCAACGCGAGATTTTTGGGCCAAGACCAAACCCAGCTATTTCTCCTTCAATTGCTAAAAAGACGGAACGGTGTCCACTTAAATTTGTTTTTTTTTTGATAAAACAAGATTGAACCCGATTTTTGATTTAGACTAAATTTATGGAGCGCATATGTCCGCAGCGCAGATTCGAGTAATCTTTATCGTAATTCTCAAATTCCCGATGCCAAATTCCATATTTCCCGATTTTTCTCACAAAAGTATGCAAATTTTTTTGGCATAATGTTATTTCATTTTTTAATTAATAATTTAATTAGAAACTCCACCGGAGTTATTTAATAATATGCTTTTTATATTGTTTCCAAATTTCTTGTAAGGAAAAAGAAGAATGGCACCGAATTGACACCACCAGATAAAATTGGAATTTTTATATTAACTTTTTAGTAATTTTGGCATTGTTTTCTTTAATGTTTCATTAATTTTAATTAGGAAACTTCACCGTAGTTACGGCTTTCTGTTGGCCATCTGTTCTTTTTGTGACGCACTCACCGAATTGGCCACCCCATTGGCTACCGCGGTAAATAGTTAAATAAAAAATTTTCAATTAATTTTTAATATATTTTTATTTTATGTTAGTCTTCGTTTTTGTTCGCATGTGAATTCCACTTTTATGCCCAAAAATTTAAAATTTTATCTTACCTTCTTTCAGTTTTCCTAACATCTCCAAATTTTTCGGAAAATAACTGATAATTTCCAATGTTTTATCATTGTCAATTGCATTTTACATTGTTTATTTGTCGTTTACTTTTGATCTACAACATCCCGAAATGTAAAACGAATGAAGTAATTAATAACTAACTAACTGACTAATTAATTAAATATTTTTCCAATTAAAAGAATGGTCTATTGTGAGCCTGTTGATATATTTCAAGGTGAAGTGTATTTGCTCGCTACTCTTATCGTGGTTATTTTTACTTTGGCTACAACTGTAATTTATATTATCATGGCTATTATGCTAAAGGGTAAATTTAATTACACAATTAAAAATATATTACTATATAAAATTTAAATGACGGTATTACAATTGGTTAAAATAATGCCTTTTTATTGCTCAGTGATCAGAACAACAGCAGGAATTCTTCCCAGTCCCAAATTGAAATTACTCGTCGCATTTTCAAATCTTTGGCTGTGATCATGGCAGTGATCTTCTGTCTTTGGTTTTTATCCGCTCTAACCAACAACTTTGTTGTGCCGCGAATATTCACTAATGATCAGTCACTGCAATTTTTGATCATACGATTAGTGGCACAATTGGTCACAATTGCCTGAGCGATTAACCTACCAATCCTATACATTTGCAGGTAAATTTTTATTAATAAAAAATTCTTAAAATACCATATAAATTGTTACTTTTTTCAGCTCAGAAGATCGTGAAATAATGAAAAATGAATTCCAATGGATCAAATTTTTGATGTCTCAAATAATCATAAAGTGTCAATTGCACCATTTTACATTGAAAAAGAGCTCCGCCGAACGACCAATTCTAACTCAAAAATTGAATTAGTCACTAAAATATTATAAAAAAATTTCGCTCATGTATAAAAGTCAGGGTCAAATGCTCTAAAAAACAAGAATTTTTCTGTCCATTAGCCATGTTAATTTGTTCAACAACTAAAAAATTATGTTCTAAAAAAAGTTAGACGCTTTGGCCAGCTACTTTTTATTCGCTCAAGCAATCAAAATTCAACTCCCTTAAAGTAAATTATTTTGAATCTCTCTAGACATAATACGATTTTTCGGGTATTTGGGTCGGAATCCGGCGAGGGAAAGGAAATTGATTCGGATAAGTGGTCACAACTTTTTTTAAGCGGCAACACAAAGTCAATTTTGGTTTATAACTTTATTTTCTGTATAAAGTATTCTGTATAAAAATTCCAATACAATTCTTGTGTTTTCATGTCTCGTATTTTGTTTTTATTTTGGCAACATCACTGAATTGTAGATATGGTGCTAGGTCGAACCTAAAAAAGTATTAATGATAGTAATACTCAAACTTAGATATTTGGCACTTTTTCTTTAAATATTTCCAAGGCCCAAAAGGCCCGGGGAAGGGACTGGGCCGAGTCCATAATTAGGCTTTTCAATTACGGAAATCCACAACCAATTACGGGAGTCGAAATTTGGCGGATTTAAGCAACGGCCCAACACGGATAGAAATGTGACTCACACCAGAAGTTTTTTTTTGAAAAATTTCTTTTTCCTAAAAAATAAAACCTTTATTATTTTTTATCTTTTTCCTAAAAAATAAAACACTTATTATTTGCACAAAAATAATCACGCAATTTTAAAAGTTGCCTTTTGTCTTGTCGACAAGAAAATCCGCTACTTTTTTATATTCATCCACTTTTTTGTGCTTGAATCATTTTTGAAGTCAGACAATTTCTCTATTTCTCTGCCATATATGGTTTCATATAATATTGCTTTCACAATTCTATTTAATTGCGTGAGAATTTTTTAATCGTACATAACAAAAGTTAATTATCAAGCAATTAAAAAATTTGTACTCAGAGAACCATACACTTTAAAACCCCATGAATCGAATGAATTGCATCATTAGGAAGCGATGCACATCAGAAATTTGACCCAATTAAATATTTTATTAGGCTTTTTAAGTACTTTAATTAACATCAAATTGCTAACATTAGAGCACGACTGTAACGAATGTAATTCAATTTTTTTTTTTGATTTTGGTTTATTAAAGTCTAATGTGAACAACAAAAAGTTAGGAGGCATAACAGGCGAATTATTTCGAGGGGCAAGTTTCATTTTCTTTTTATATTTAAATAAAATTCAATAATGAAATTTCCTGAGGATATCCTGATCCCAGATTGAATTAGATTTTCATGCGTATAATATTTTTAAGTCCCATTAAATTACCATCTAATTTTTTAATGAAATAATAAATCGACTAATGGATAACAACAGTAATTCATCACCATCTTCTGTTAATGAGTTTGGAGAATCCGACCAAATTTACGTGTACACCGTTTGGGTGACAATCATTCAGCAAATTTTGTCACTTTTTGGCATTGCCCTAAACAGTGCCATCGTTTACATCACCATCAAGCACAAGTAAAGAATAGATTGGATTGGGTTATAGTTTTCAATTAACTTTCTTTTTAATTCCAAAATTTAACTCAGAAACATCAAAAATTTACATTTTCGCAAAATTAAATGATTTTCTTTTATGAAAATTAGGAAACTTCACCGGAGTTACGGTTTCCTACTGGCTATATGTTCGCTATGTGACGCACTCACCGAATTGGCCACTCCATTAGCTACCGGTAATAAATAAATAAAAAATAAAATATTTTATTATTTTTTCAATTTTTTATTTATTTTAGTCCTCATTTTTCTTCGCAAACGGATTCCTCTGTTGACTTGTGTTTATGCACAATTCTTTGCACCACTTTCATCTTTAAATTCTGCACTAAATCTGTTTTGGATAAGCATTGATCGTTTTGTGGCATTGGCATTCCCCGTTTTGTAATTTTATAAATTTTTATTCTTGAAATTAATCTAACCTTCTTTAAGTTTTCGTAACATCTCAAGATTTTCCGGAAAATATGTGATTATAGCCAATGTTTTTTCCATGTCAATCGCTTTTTATATTGTTTATTTGTCGTTTACTTTTGATCTACAACATCCCGAAATGTAACTAATTAATTAATTAACTAATTGAAAATAATATTTTTTATATTTAAATAGTATGGTCTATTGTGAGCCTGGTGATATGGTGCAAGGTGAAGTGTATTTGCTCGCTACTCTTATCGTGGTTATTTTTACTTTGGCTACAACTGTAATTTATATTATCATGGCTATTATGCTAAAGGGTAAATTTAATTACATAATTAAAATACATAAATTTAAATGACTATTTTACAATTGATTATTAAAACAATAGCTTTTCATTTCTCAGTGATCAGAAGTGATCAGAACAACAGCAACAATTCTTCACAGTCCCAAATTGAAATCACTCGTCGCATTTTCAAATCATTGGCTGTGATCATGGCAGTGATCTTTTGCCTTTGGTTCACCAGTTGTCTGGTGGTTAACATTGTGGGGCGCGGACTGATCACAAGTGATCCGTCATCTCAATTTCTGATCACACGATTAGTGGTACAAATGGTCACAATTGCAGGGGCGATCAATGCACCAATCCTATATATTTGCAGGCAAATTTAGAATTAATAATAAAATCTTTTTTTTAATAAATAAAGGTTTTTTAGCAAAGAATATCGTGATATCTTGAAGAGTGAGTTCGGTTGGGTCATTAAATTGTGGTCAATTCGAATTCAAATTTCATTTGCCCATCCAAAAACCAATCAAAATGCTTCTGCTGCTGTTATTGTTGTGTCAAGAACTTTGAAAAATTCAAACGAAAATCGAGTGCATATCCGATGAAAGAAAAGAAAAATGTTTTAATAGCAAAAAATTGAGCGTTATTTTTACAAAATTAGATTAATTTATGCCTTTTTAGAACTGACCATCTAACCAATTAATTCTTGTAACTCCGAAAAACAATTTTAATAAAATTATTATTTTTACGATATTTTTCAACAGCTGCCATTTCCATGCTCTTTTCCACAGTCAAGTCGTCCACAAGGCATCCCATCCACAGACAACTCATCCACATTTTTCTCGGATAAAAATTAAAATTAAATGGGTGCAAAATGCCGATGAAAAATAAAATAAAATTGATGAAACCCGCCATAGTTTGAGTCGATAATGAATTTGAGAGTTTGTAAATAGTCAATGCTTTAGCAATAAATGCAAAAAAAATTTTTTAATTTTCTAAAAATGTTCTAATCTGGGCAGGGACTCGAAATTGAGCCAAAAGAAAGCCATATTAGTACTCACAAATCAGTGCGCTGGATTACCCCTAAAAATAAGGTCGGTCGGTCGGTTTCGGTTAAAAACGGAAAAAACCGAAACCGAAAAAAACCGAAAAACTCAAAAAATTCTCGGTCGGTCGGTTTCGGTCAAAAACCGAAAACCGTAAAAAACCGGAAAAAAAAACCGACCGGTCCGATCTCTAGCAAAAACCAATGGGTTTAATGATAGACCCATGTCATAATTGGAAAACAGCACAGCCATGCCCATCACCAATCGAAACGAAGATTTTATCAATTTTATTTTATTTTTCATCGGCATTTTGCATCATTTAATTTGAATTTTTATCCGAGAAAAATGTGGATGAGTTGTCTGTGGATGACCTGCCCTGACCCCATTTTCTCGTTGGCTAAGAATTTCTTCTTACGTAATAAGAGAAGCTATTGTAACTTGTGTCATCAATATAACAAAAAAATATATATGGCCCTGAATGTGCGCGTGCCTTTTCCATAAATAACAATAAAAAAAGAATTTATTTATGAATTTGTTCCAGAAAAAAATTTGCTGTTAATTAATTATGAATTCAAATATTGAATGCATTTAGATAACTGCTTCAGCATGAAATGAAATAATCAAAATTAGAGCTAACCCCCAGGAAATAGGTCAGTTCCAGCAGTTGCCAACAAGTGTAAAGCAGGGTTTTGACCCAAATTTGAAATTAAAAAATTCGAAATTCCTAACATTTTTACGGCAGGTTTTTAGGGTCACTGTTGATCTTTTCGCTTCTATAATAAAGCCTGAAAAAAGCAAGCAACAAAAGACATTTATTGTAAATTTTGGCAAAATGTTTATTGTGAAATTCACATTTTGGTTACAAAAGCAAATGGCAGCACTAAAATATCATTAAATGGCAAAATTAAAAAAAAGGAAAAAAGTGCATATAAACACACAGTCTGGGCAAAAGTGTTGGCATATTTGAAAAAATAAACAAATAAAATTAAATTACTTTTTTTTTTAATTTCAAATTTTAATAAAAGGTCAGGCAAGAAGAGATGGAAGAAGGCATTGCAAAAAACTAACACAAAAAAAGTGAAATGAAATATAATGAAAAAAGGGAAGGAGCAATAAAAATATGATTCGGTGCCTTTTGAAATTGGATGAATTTGGCAGTATGACAATTAATAAAATTAAAAAAACAATTTAATAGAAAAAAAACAATAATAATTTTGGTGAAACGGCGTTTATCGAGTTGTTTTGGTACAAACTTGGCAGCGCGAAATCCGAGAACGTTGATTGCCCGCCTTCAGTGTTTGACTTTGTGGGATCTTAAAGGAATTTTGGTGGATAAACCGTAAATTACGAATAAAATTAAATGGTAATTTTTTAAAATACAGTAGCTTTACAGTAAACTGTTGCTGGTCCTCAATGGTTGTCAGCCAGAAACTGAATTTGTTGGCGAAGAAATGGCTGAAAATTTTTCAAAAAATGATAAGATAAATTTAAAGTCTAGCACCATGATCCCCGGGCACCATTGCACTCAATGAACGGAGTTGTTCGGAAATCTTCCAGGCAAGAGCCGGGAGAGCTAAATTTAGTAAATTATAAAATTAATTTAAAATTATTATTTAAAATAACAAAAAGATTATTATGTTTTAAAATATAAAAAAAAATTAAAAACAGAATTGAGTAAATTCTATCACCTTAGGTTTTTTTCGACCAAAAATTCGTTGAAATGAAATTTTCTTAGAACTTTTAAAATTAAGCGTTTCTTGATAACATTCAAGAGCAATTAATAATTAATATAAGTGTTTTCTTTAGCATTAAAATTTCAAAAAAAACATTAGTTTTCAAAAATGTTTAGCATTAAATATAAATTTTTGTCTTTTTATGCTCATTTTTTGAATTATATGTCTTAATTTCCATTTTATTATTTTTAAATTGTTCTTTGATGTTTCAATTTTTCAAATTTTACCTCAACGATTGTCCGCCTCCTTCCGCGCCAGCACCGGTGTGCATTGCAAACGAATAACCAATCCACAATGAGCTCCATCCGGCCGGGCAACTTGGAATTTGAATGGATTGGGAATGGACGGCCATAACCTAAAAAATGAAAAAATGGAAAATAAAACAATTTACGATTATTTTTTAATTTAAAAATAGAAAGAGAGAAATTGAAGGGAAAAATCGAATTTTTTTAAAATTTTTTCAATTTATTCGATTATTTCTCTAAAAAAGTTCACATTTGACGGTGCTTCACAAACGGCACAACGCGAAATGTACGGTTCAATTTGTTGCTCATTGACCGGCATCATTGGAAGCTGAAAGAGAGGTAAAAAATCAATTTAATTGAAATTAATTTTATATAATTTATTATTTTGTACAGCTTCTCCCGTGGCAAGCCAATACGATTTGTCGTTGCGCGAAGCGTAACTGAAATTTGAAACTTACCGTAGGAATTTTTTTAATTATTACTTGATAATTTTAATTTTTAATTTAAATAATATATAAATTTTGGAAAATTCAAGAATTTTCTTTTATTCACTTGCAAACATCGTTGAAATCACAAAACAGGAATGGCATTGTGGAGAAGCGGGCCAAACATGAGCCGGCATGACCTTAATTCGTTTAATTAATATTTAAAGGGAATTGTTTTTAATTAATTTACTTATTTCTTAATTATCATACCCAAGTCTTGGTTGTGGGCCTTTTCGTTCCCTTCCAAATACAGCAGTGAATATCCGTCCCACAGTTTTGTTGTGTCTTGTGGACATTGCGGTACTTGAGCAGTTTGTGAGTGGGTGACAATGATAAAACCTTACAAAATGACAATAATAGATGAATTTATTTTAAAATTTATTTAAAAAAAAATTTGTAGGAAAAAATTTGATCCAAAAAAGTTTTAAAAATAATTGACCTACTAATGATTCTCAATGAATTTTTTAGAATATTTTATTTTGATTTCAAAAACTGTCAAATTCTTTGAATTTTTAGTTGGCATTTGATTACGATATAAAATTTTTTTAAAGTTATTTTTCAACGAAAATATTAAAATTTTACTTACCGTCTCTGAAGCTTGGTCCGGCTGGGCCTGGCAAGCCAGGTAGACCTGGCGGACCAGACGATCCTGGCATGCCCTCCAGCCCGGGAAGGCCGGGCAAGCCTTGAATGCCCTTCTCGCCGGGAAAGCCGGGTTGACCAGGGTAGCCGGACTCGCCCTTTTGTCCCGTTGTGCCGGGAATGCCTAAACATTTATTTAATGTTGTTGTTGTTGTTTGAATCGCTCGGTTAGGTCTGAAATATAGTTTTAAAATGGAACCAAATAAGGTATATAGGTATGTTAAAAAACTTAAGTTAAGGTTAGTTTGAAACTCGATAATCGATATGCCTTCCTATACCAATATTGTTCACCTGATGGGCCCGGTAGTCCGTCCAGCCCGGGCTGTCCCTTCTCTCCGCGCAGTCCGGGCACTCCCGGAGGTCCCGGCAATCCCTTTTGACCTCCTTGACGAAGCGGTTCCGCACCAGGCAAACCCTATCGAATAATTTTTTCTGAAAATTTTTTTCACTTTTCTACCTCAGGCCCAGGTGGTCCAACAGGGCCGGGCATTCCCTGCAGTCCGGGCAATCCTGGCAGGCCGGAGTCGCCCTTGGCACCTGGCAAACCGGGCAGTCCAGACTGGCCAGAAAAGCCAGGCTCGCCCTTTTGGCCCGGGAAGCCTGGGAGGCCGACTTCGCCTTGAAATTGAAAAACATTAAGTATTTTCTATTAAAAAAATACCCACCTTTAGGGCCTGGGAAACCAGGTAATCCGGGCAGGCCAGGTGCACCCGGCACACATGTGTCACCCTTCTCGCCCGGCATTCCAACTGGGCCTGGAAACCCTGCCGGTCCGGGCAGTCCGTCTTCGCCGCGTTTTCCCGGAATTCCTGGTATTCCAGGCTCGCCCTGGAAAAAGACACAAAACAAAATTTTTGGTTCGAAAATAGAAATTTCTGTGCCTTTATTTAAGAATGGAAATGATAATATGATAATTATGCAAACATCAAAAATATATTGTTGTTAAATTAATATTCTCTTTTTTTCTTAATTTATAAAAAAAAAATTCTTGCCTTCTGTCCAGGAAATCCTGGCATTCCATCTTCGCCCTTTTGTCCAGGTATTCCAGGCAGTCCCGGAAAGCCCGATTCGCCCTTTGGCCCCATCGGCCCTGGCGTGCCGTCTCTGCCCGGAATTCCGGGGAAGCCTGGCTCGCCCTTCACCCCACCAACAGATTGGCCTAAATAGATAAAAAAATTACAAAAAAATAAAAGAAATTATAATTGGGAAGTCAAAAAATTTAAATTCAATGAAAAATTCAAATAAATTCGTGAAAAATTTACCCGGTGCTCCAGGCGTGCCGGGGAAGCCTGAGATGCCCTTGGGTCCTGGTATGCCAAGCAGACCGTCTTGGCCCGGTGCGCCCGGGAAACCGGCATCGCCCTTCTCGCCCGGCATTCCCGGAAGTCCGTCTCGGCCTGGTGCTCCCGTTTCGCCTTTGGAGCCAGGAAAGCCGGGCAGCCCATCCATGCCTTTGAGGCCATCTGGCCCAGGTGGACCTGAAAATTTTAATTTGATTCTTACCGGTATTTCTCGAAGTCAGAAACAGAGTTACGATTCCAATCCGAGGCAGCCTATCATTTTTGCAAATTTTTTATTTTAATTAATGTTTACCATGGGTTCGGGACCTTTTGACAGCTTATTATAACATAATTAAGATTAACGTCTGTGATAATCCAAGAATAGTACATTAATGGGTGATAAATATGTATGAAAAACCCAAATATTTATGAAAATATTGATAAAAAATCAAAATATTTTCGTAAATATTAGTTATTAAAGTCCAAATATTTTTTTTTATAAATTACGTATATTGAGGTTAAAATAAACAATAATTTTTTTCGTGCATTTCTCATAAAAAAAAGCTGCAGAAAAAATTTTAAAAAATAGAAATTTCCATAATTATATAAATATTTTTCTTCAATTAAAAATTTGCATTTTCTAAAGATTGTTTATTTTATTAATTTTTTAAAATACCAAGAGAAATCGAAGCAACTGTTAATCACAAACTTTCTAGAGCAAAAATTTTGCTAACATAGACCTTGAGTAAATTTTTTTACCTGGTAAGCCGGGCATGCCAATGTCGCCCTTTTGGCCAGGATATCCGTCTGTGCCGCGTTCGCCAGGCAATCCGGGCACTCCGGACGGGCCCCGTTCGCCGGGAAGTCCAGGAGGACCGACGAGACCGGGCTGTCCTTCTTGGCCAGGTATGCCGGGAAAGCCAGGCAGACCAGCATCGCCCTTCGGGCCCGGCAGTCCGGGCAGCCCATCCTGGCCGGGCAGTCCGTCTTGGCCGGGAAAACCCTGGAGAATTAATTTTAAATTTTAAAATTAATAAAAATTTTCTTTATACACATAATTTTATGAGAATTAACCAATTATACGAAATTTTAATTATTATAAAATTTTGTAAAGCTTTAAAAATTAGAAAAATTACTAGAAACAAGTTTTGCTTTATATAATTTTTAATGAAATTTAAATAATTATTTTTTTATTTTTACTGGTTCTCCTTTTATGCCAGGGAATCCGTGTGGTCCGTCCATGCCACGCTCGCCAGGTGGTCCTGATCTGCCCGATTTTCCCGGAATTCCGGGAATGCCTTTCTCGCCCGGCAAGCCGGGCACGCCGTAGCCGGGTGTGCCAGCCTCACCCTTTTCGCCAGGAAAACCTGGCAGTCCAGGTGGGCCTGAATTTTTTTTCAAATTTTTTATCGAAACGTCTGTAAATTGGCCACCCACCTTGCAATCCGGGTTGGCCAGGCAATCCATCGAATCCCAATTCGCCCTTGGCGCCATGCAGACCCGGGAAGCCAGCTTCACCTTTTGCGCCAGGAATTCCGGGAAAGCCTGCTTCACCTTTAATGAAATAGAAAAATTGAAAAAAAATTATTAAAATGCAAATTAAATTTTACCCTTTGCTCCCAGCACTCCTGGCACACCGTCTTGGCCAGGGAATCCCGGCACTCCCGGCTGTCCTTTTGGCCCTTGCAAACCGGGCAATCCGGGCAGTCCTTCCAGACCCTTTTCACCGGGGTAACCAGGTTGGCCGGGTAGGCCGGACTCGCCTAAACATTTTAATTTATTGTTTTTATTCGACTAATGACTCATTAAAAAGATGAATTGTAGAATTAGAAAAAATGTAATAAATTTAATATTGATTAAAATATTTAAAATAAATAAAAATATTTTTTGAAGAACTGCTAGTTACAACACCTTTTTGTCCAGGTACACCGGGCAGTCCCAAAATGCCCTTCATTCCCGGCATGCCAGGCGCTCCGGGCAGACCGTCTTGGCCGGGGAGACCAGGGAAGCCGGCATCGCCCTTTTCGCCGTTCAATCCCGGAAGTCCGGGCAATCCGTCGTCGCCTTTTTCACCGGGCCCTCCTGGGAAGCCGGGCGGACCCTCGGGGCCTTCTTTTCCTGAAAAGCGGCAAAAAATTATAATTATTTTTTAAATTATCAGCCAAATGAATTAAAGAAATTTTAAAAATATAAAATCGAAATAATTTATTATTAAAGGCAATTGAAACAAGTTGCTAACCTGGTATGCCGGGAAATCCAGGCTCTCCTTTGAGGCCAGGAAATCCGGGTGATCCGGGTGCACCGGGTAGGCCAGCGAGTCCTTTCTCGCCCAGGAAGCCTGGGACACCGGGAGCTCTTAAGAAATTTAATCCTTTTCACGAAAAAATATTTATAATTAATACCAAAAAAAAAGCAAAAACAGTGCAAATTTAAAAAATCAATAATTGGAATATGTTTGTGGCTAATAACGCATGTTTTTGCGATTAATTTGGCTTTATTTAAATAATTTAAATTTTATAACAAATACCCGTCAAGGCCAGCCAGTCCAGGAAGACCAGGCTGTCCAGGTTCGCCTTTCAGTCCAGGGAACCCAGTCGGTCCCGGTGAGCCTGGGATGCTGGCACCGGGCTCGCCCTTCTCGCCAGGAAAACCGGGCACGCCGGGGAGCCCGGCTAGGCCTTTGGGCCCAGGAAGACCAGGCAGACCAAAGGGACCTGAAAGAGGGAAATTGTTAAAATAGTTAAAATTATTAATATTTTTCTGTTTATTTAAATTAATAAGACCTAAAATTTCCCAACAAAAGGCATAATGTTAAGAATTTTTCGGGTTCTTTTTTGAAAATTTTCATTGAAAAAAATCGCGAAATATGGATATAAAATTACAAAAATATGGAAAATAATTTTTCCAATTGAGGGGTAAATTTTACAAAATTTTTTCAACAAAAATGGATGAATATGGTATTAAAAATCCGTTTTAGAAGAAAAAAAACGATAAAGCTTAATTTACTAATTTTTTACTAAATCTGACAAATGAGTGCTTTTTTAATACATCATCAAATTTCTTAGCAAGACAAAGTTTTATTCAAATAATTTTTTTTATTAATTAATTTATTTTTACCCACCTGGCAATCCGTCCAATCCAGGCGGCCCGGGTGGTCCTTCAGGCCCTGGTAGTCCAGGAAATCCGGGCTCGCCTTTCGGCCCTGGCACACCGGGAAGCCCAGGCAAGCCATCAGTGCCTTAGAAAATGCCATTTGAAATATAAATAATAAATTAAAAAACTTTTATTTAACACCTGGAAGTCCTGGAAACGCAGATTCGCCCTTTGGCCCTGGCAGTCCCGGCAGTCCGTCTTTGCCCGGACGACCCGGCGGAGCAGTCAAAGGCATTGGCCCTTCAAATGTTGATTAATAGTTAAATAAATAGAAGGAAATAAGACTTTTTAATAATCAAAATTGTTTTTAAATATCCAAAAAATAATTGTTTTTTATTAAAAAATATTTTTTTTACTTTCAAAATACCTTTATTTTTTAATAAATTTCATCTGTTTTAATAATTTTCATAATCAATTATAAATTTAATGACTCTAAAGTTACTTTTTAATATTAAAATAATGTATTGGTGTAATATTGAATCATTACTTTTTAAAAAGCAGAAAATTTATATTTTACCAGGAGTTCCTTTCGGTCCTTGAAGGCCCGGCATTCCGGACCGTCCCGGTTCCCCCTTCGGGCCTGGCAAGCCTTGCAATCCTGGAAAGCCGTACCCCGGCTCCCCTTTCATCCCCGGCAGTCCCGGCATTCCGTCTTTGCCCGGTTTTCCAGGCAGTCCAGCCAGGCCTGGTTCACCCTGAAATTTCAAATAAAATGAAATTTGCCAGAAATCCATACATGAAGTCCTTCTGGACCAGGCGAGCCGGGTGCACCCGAAATACCGTCCTTGCCGGGCGGCCCTTGGGGTCCAGGCGGCCCTGTGAAGCCGGCATCGCCCTTCTGGCCTGGGTAGCCTGGCGGTCCGGGCCGTAGCTTCATCAAAGTGGGTTCACCCCTGTGCCAAAACAAAAATTTAAAATTTCAATAAATAAATTTTACTTTAGTCCAGGCAGTCCTGGAAGGCCGTCTTGTCCGGGTGGCCCGGCAGATCCCGGTGGGCCAATCGGGCCAGGCACACCATCGTCGCCCGAGTCACCAGCTTGACCGGGCATTCCGGGCTGACCCCGATCACCTTAAATAATTTTATGAAAAATTAAAAACCTAAAATAATTTATCACCCTGAGGCCCAGGCAATCCCGGAAAACCGCCATTTCCCTTTTCTCCCTTTGTGCCAGGGGCGCAAATGGAACATTCGCCTCCGCGATCGCCTTTTGTTCCCGGCACGCCTGGCAAGCCTGGTGAACCATCACGTCCATCGTATCCCTTGATAAAATTAAAATTGTTTAATATTTGAAATTTTTATTAAAATTAATAGCAAAATTAACAAAAATTAAAAATTAATGTTTTCAAAAAAACAGAATTCTAAAAATCCCTTTAATTTATAAAAATTATTTTTTGTTTTTTTTCTCAAAAAGTTCTTATATATTTTTTTAATTATTCTTTTTCGCAAATTAACAAAAGAAGTTTAAAAATATGCAGCTTTCAAAAAAAAGAAAATTCTAAAAAATCTTATTTAATTTTAAAAAAAATATTTGTTATGTTTTCGTAAAGTTCTTAGTTTTTAAATTCATTGTTTTATGTGTTCGTTTCTTGCGTATTTGGACAAAAATTGAATATTTAGAAATATTCAATTTTTATTATAATTTCTGAATGTCCAACTTTTGGCCCCGGAAGGCCAGGCATTCCCGGCGCACCAGGCAGCCCATATTGCGAATCGCCTGGGGGGCCTGAAATTTAAAAATTTTTAAATTAAAATACTCTCATAAAATTTTGCTTACCCCTCAGTCCGGGCAATCCCATTTCGCCCTTTCTGCCCGTCTGTCCGTCCAAACCGGGCCGTCCATCTTTGCCCGGCACCCCGGGGAAACTTTGTCCGGGAATTCCTTAGAAAAATTCATAAAATTTTTCACATTTTAATGGGCACTTTCTTACCTCTTGGCCCCGCTTCGCCTTTTGTTCCGGGCAACCCGGGCAGTCCGGGACCACCGGGGACGCCCGGCGACCCTGGCACGCCGGAATCACCTTTGTCACCTCTGAGACCGGGCGCTCCTTCGAATCCGGGAAGGCCAGGCAGACCAGGGCCCGTAAAAGTAGAATTCATTAATATTATGTTTATACCCGAGCAAAGACAAAATATAATTTTGTTTTAATTTTTTAAAATTTATTTTCTCATTTTAATTTTTCTTTCAATGGCATTGGTTTTGAAAAGTTTAAAAGATTTTGTTATTTAGCATTTTAGGATAAAAATTAATTTATTTCATGCAAATAATTTCATTTTAACAGAAAAAATTGAAAATAAAAATAAAATTTGTTTTTTCATTGAAAGAGAATTTTTATTTTGCATTGTTATAAACAGAATAATGTCATGAAATTTCTTACAAGATTTTCATATTCATATTCTTCCCTCTGCCTTACCTCCGAGAAGGCCTTGTGGCCCGGCTGGTCCGGGCGGTCCCGAGTAGCCGTCATTTCCGGGTGGGCCAGGGTTGCCAGAACGACCAGGCAACCCGGGTGGCCCTGGTGGTCCATCGGAGAAGTCGCCACCGCCAGGGGGCCCGGGAGGGCCTTGTTCGCCTTTTGTACCTTAATTAATTCGAAAATCAATTAGTTTAATTGCTGTTGAAAAAAAAGTAACTTACATTTTCATAATAATAAAATTAAAATGAATTAAATTTTATTATTAAAACTAAATATTATTAATTAATCCTTTATTAATTTGACGCGCACCGTCTCTCCCGGGAAAGCCTTGGTCTCCTTTCTGGCCAAGTTGTCCCGGCACTCCTGGAATGCCGTCCACCCCGCGGTCGCCCTTGAAGCCAGGTGGACCGGGCTGGCCGGGCCGACCTTCTTTACCCTTTAAAATTTTTTTTGAATTTTTCACATTTTTTGATAGTAAATTTTACCCTTGGCCCTGCTGGGCCTGGCAGTCCCTTTTCGCCCTTCATCCCAGGCAGTCCCGGCTGTCCAGGAATGCCTGCTTGGCCAGGATAACCGCGTGGGCCTGTATCGCCAGGTTCTCCCTGAATTATAAATTTTAAAAATTTTATTTTTATGTAAAAAATTTAATAAATTTTGAAACGGGCACACACCGGCACAGAAGCAGCAATTGAAGGCATGTGAGGGCATTTTCTATATTAGTTTCTATGCAACTAATTAACACTACGTAAGCGAAAAATTGGTTAGTATTTATAAATAAAAAATTATTTGAAAAAATTTAATTTAATTTTTAATATTTAAATAGTAATTTTATGATTATGATTTTATAAAAATATTTTGATAAAAATTTAATAGCCAATTATAAAATTTGTAAACCAAAAATGCAAAAATTTATATTTTCATATTTTTAAAGGAAGTTATTAAAAGAATATATTCAAGTATAATCGTGTTTTGTTTTTAATTAAAAATTTTTATAATAAATATTATTTTTTAAATTATTTAAATTGAGAAAATAATAATTATTCAATTGATTTAAGTAAAAGAGCATAAAGCATTTAAAAAAACAGTTAATTTTTTTGATGGGGAAACAAAAACCCGCGCGCGCGACCTTTTCACCCTTTGCGCCCGGATGCCCCTCAGGGCCCACAATTGTGCCTTTGTGCTGGGTCAGCGCCGCCGGCCCTGGCGGACCCGGCGGTCCGGGAAAGCCCAGGTCACCCTGAAAAGTGCCAAAATTAGCGGTGTGCCGAAACTCGCCTTGGCGCCTTTGACGCCCGGGTAGCCGGGCGGCCCAACCACGGAGCCGCTTGGTCCGGTCAACTCGAACGGACCCGGCGGGCCACTTGGACCCGGCAAACCTTGATCGCCCTGTAACATGCAATTGTACGAAAATTTAGTAAAATTTTTTGAAACTTGAAAACACTAATGATTAAAATTGAAAAAAATATATATAATTTTTGAATTTTCTAATTGAGCAAAAATTTCAGAATATAAACTTAATTTAAATAGAAAAATTTCATTAATTATAATCTATAGGTAATAAATAATAAATTACTATAATATTAAAATAAGGTTGAAAAACGAAAAGAAATTGTGGCCCTGTGGATGCTGACAGGTGCAGCGTAAAAATTTGAGAATTTATGTAAAATGGCTATTTTTTACGATTTTTGCTAAAAACCTAATCTTCAATTTCAAAAAAAAAAAATTAAAGCATTTTTTTATAATGCCTTCAAAATTACAAAATGAACATAAATTAGTTAGATCCGAAAGCTCGGATAAATATTTATTCACAAAAACTGCACCGGATCTCCTTTGGGGCCAATGCTGCCGATGCCCGGGTTTCCAGGAAAGCCAGGTTCACCAGGCGGTCCACGAGGACCCTGGGAAAATTATTTTTCTTAAAATTTAAAAACATGAAAACATTTAATTACCGGTAGTCCACTGTCGCCTCGGTCGCCTTTCACTCCAGGGAATCCGTCACGGCCGGGCGGTCCAGGAAAGCCGGGTATTCCAGGGGTGCCACTGTCTCCCTGAGATGAAAATTTGAGATTTTAAATTTATTTTCATAATTTTATGAAAATTGCAACTTTTTCCCCGGGTGCGCCGGCAAAACCAATCGCCGGTTCGCCCTTCAGCCCATGGGTGCCCGGTTGACCGGGAAAGCCGGGCAGCCCGGGCGGGCCTGGCAATCCGGGAAGGCCAGGCAGTCCGTCAGTGCCGTTGCATCCGTCCCAGCCCGGGAGGCCGGGTGGTCCAGTTTCGCCGGGCTAAATTTGTGGAAAAGATTTTTAGGATATATCAGTAGCGAGAGGATTCTGGACTGTAATTTCGAGACTTTTTGGGTCGAAATTCTGGAAATTTTTAAAGGCGAAAAATCCAATATTTTTGACTCGCCAGAATAGGTTTGGTATTTAACAATTTTTTAATTTTTTAGGAAACAAATTTGGCTAAAAGAATAATGTTTATGATTAATTCATTAGTAAAAAAAAAATTTTCTAATCAAGTATTTTTTTACATGTCCTGGGTTGCCATCATTGCCGGGGAAGCCTGGCGTGCCCACTGGGCCTCGGTCACCTTTCACGCCAAAAGGTCCGGGAGGGCCTTGTGCACCCTTAAATTAAAAAATTTTTTTTTTTTTTGCTAGAATATTTGACTTTTAGTCCTTTTGGCCCTTGCAGTCCTTCAGGGCCCGGAAAACCGCGTGTGCCGGCCAATCCTGGAGGCCCTTGAGGCCCAGGCGGTCCCATGGAGCCTTAAAATCAATTAATATTATTTGATGATTTATTCTTAAATAACGCATTAATAAATGTCAGTTAATTAATTAATTAATTTTAGAATGCCTTTTTCTCCAATGCAAAAGCATCCGCGCTGTGTACAATCACGACAAGCTGATTGCTGAATTGAATAAATAATTATGGTAATAAATTTATTTATCGGGTATTAATTAATTTTTCTGACAATGACAACCGTTTCCACTAAATTTGTCCCGACAATGAACAGAATGACAATGACAAGAAGCAATGGCCTGAACAGAAAACAAACTTTTATATTTAAAGATAATGAACAAATGAGGATAAAATTGAAAAGAATTTTAGAATGCCTTGGTTATGAAAAGAAAATCCTAATTTTTCAGTAAAATAATTTTTTAAATTAAATTACTTTCTTAAAATAAGAAAGAAATTTGTTTTGAAAGTATTAGCATTTTTGCAAAATGACAATCATTTTCAGGATTATCAATAAAATGTGAACAAATTAAAATAGTTTTTAATTTTTAGTTTGTTTAATTTCATTGCAAAATTGAAAATTAAATTTTATTAAGGCAATCAAGTTTTATTAAGCCAATTACCTCCCTTAATTAGTTTCAATTAATTCCCCAAAATTTAACATGCCATAATGCAAAGCTGCGAAGCATTTGCTCCATCTGCTTGATCAGCGGCTGCCTTTGCCGACTTTGGCATTGTTGTTTTGCCGTTGTTGTCTCCATTTCCCTGTTGCCTTTCGCCATGGCGACTGATCACCGAAGAATTTGCAGCTGATCACCAGGATTTTTAAATTATATAAGAATTCTAATGGCCAATATATCGGCATTAAAAATATTAATTAATTTTGATTTTATTCACAAACAAATTGATTAAAATTATATTTGAAAATGTTTTTTTCAAATTTTCCAAAAATAAGAAGGAATTTTTGTGAAATTACGCGAACTTTTAAAGTAATTTATATTAAAATTTAAAATTATCTTATGAATAAAATTGCACTCATTTTTTTTAATAATTAAATTTCTTTTTTACACCTGCTGAATTGGACATCAAAATTTATTTTAATGGGTGGAGGTGGGAGCAATGGAAATGGAAGAACACCTGTTACTCTTCAGTGATTGACCTTTGCGGTTAAATTCAAAGAAAACAAAAATTTTAGAAAAAAAAAGTTTTAGAAAATGTTAAGAATTATCTTTTATTTCAAAAAATGAAATATTAAATTTAAAAAAATTGTTTTTGAGAATAATTTAAATAAAATTTTGTAATTCAAAAAAAAACGATTGAAACAGAAAAATTTAAAACTAAAATAGAAGATAAAAATTTCTTCAATTGTAGTCCCAATCATTTAAAAGCCGAAATAACCTATTCAAAAAAATTAAATGCTTTAATGAGGGTTATTTAAAAAACTTGATCAAACGTAAAAATTCAAAAGCAAATCATTTGTTTGATCATTGCCATTATAAAAGTTTGGGATGGGTGTGTTTTGGAGGAGGCATTTCCGCAGATATTTCATGGGCCATCATACGCTCCTCGGATATGCCAGCAAATGTTGGCCCTGAGCAAGCAACAGCAGCAGGGAGGGAGGGAGGGAGACCCACTCAACTAAACATTTGTTCGCCGCCAAAGCATTGGCCCGATTGGGGGCCAAGGCAATGAATGAGTGAATGGATGAAGCGGCTTCATCTCTTCGTCCCCCTGTGGCACAGAAAGATGAATGGATTGATGGGAGAGAGGAGGTTCGGAGATGAGCCGAGACAGAAACCAAATCCATCCAATCGTCAGTTGAAGAAGTGCGGATTTGTGTGATTCATCCATCCATAGCTTAATCCAACACATAGCCCCTCGGGGGATTCGGTGGATATGTTGGCCAAATGCGAGTTTAATGCCAGTGGAAAGCAATTGATCACTCATTCACGTAATATTTTTTGGGGAGGGGAAGAGATGAAGCATTTATTACTCATTACTGATCAGAAGTTTTTTTGTGTGGTATTGACTGCCTTTTGCTCAGATTTCAGTTTATTGTATGTACAGGGATAATTTTTTTTAATATTCTCAGTTTTAAATGTGAATTATTAAACAATTTTGTAGAATAAAATTTAATTGTTTAAAAATGCCTAATTAGAATTTAATTTAATTTTTTAATAATATTATATCATTTAAACAAAATGCTATACATATAATCAAAAATTTCACAAATGTAACAAAATTATTTAAAAATTAAAAACTTTAAAAATATTCATAAGTGATAAGTTTAATTATTTAAAACAATTGATGATTTAACCTAATTACGGATTTTCACTAAATTCAAAAAAAAATCCTAAAATGAACGTAATAAATACTCAATTTGTGTGAATTACATTTTTCGCCGCTTTGTCTGACCGAAAATTGGTGCTCTGTTGAATATCGCAACAATCTTTTGCCACATCAGTCATCAAAACTTTTCGCAGCCGCATCACCCAAACTTTGGTGTCAAAAAAGTTACTGGCCAATTTTCCAACTCGCCTATTTCTAAAAATTAAATTTATTATTTTCATTGGCTATTCTTTATTTTTCTCTATTTTTGAAGAATATTTTTTTTTTGAATATAATAAAGTAAATCCAATTTTTTTAAAACAACAATGCTATACAAGAAATGCCCAACTATTCTAATTAAGATTTGCTTATATGTCTTAGTCGTGAGGACCCCCGCGAAGAATCGACTGAATTGGTTGTTGGTGGTTGGTGATTAGGGGAAATTTTCGAGAAGTTTTAGGCCGGAGATGTGCCGATTCATTTAAATTGAAGAAAAAGAGGAGGAAAAGCATTTGTATCAAAAAAGGAATAGTTTTGATGCTATCATTTAATTGGTCAACAAATTATTAAATTGACACAATTGAAAATTAAAAACGGTGTTAATTTTTTTAGTGTCTTTCTCTTATGCTTATTATATAAAACAATGTTTGCATGATGGAAGTTGTTAAAAAGAAAATAAGTAAATACGGAACAATTATATAATAATTTCTTTTAAAAGAATATTTGTATGAATTTATTAAAATGATCCTTTGTAATATATAAATATATTATATAATATAATATATATTTTTTAAATCAGTTAATTAATTTTTTTTTATTTCCCTTTTGCAACAATGCCATTTCGGCTATTAGTTTGAATCATCAGTCCAAAATAGTACATATTTAAAGAATTTAAACATGAAGCGGCCATAACAGTTGGCCGTCCGATGATCGACAAAAAAATTTGAGGGGGGGTCGAGCGTAAATGTTGCAATTTTTCATTGTTTTACTTCAGCAAAATTATAAATGAGATAATTGTAAGAGTTATATTTATTAATAAAAAACTATTTTTACAAATAAAAATATACAAAAATTAGCAAC